>NKCI01000022.1:0-353512 GCA_003946985.1 Fusarium duplospermum | reverse complement strand
ATGGGGGGCCACGGGGTGTCCACGGGGGGGCGACGCCATACCAGGGAAACATGGGAAGGAACCTAGGCGCCTGAGAGGCTGCGATGGCGGAAGGCACCTCTCGAAAGGTACCCTGTGGGGCATGGAACGCCGATACCGCCAGTTGATTGGCGCCTAGACCACGAGATTGGTCCCTGAATTGCGGATAGACGTGAAGGTCCATACCGCCAAGTTCCTCTTTTACCGCTATTCCATTGCTGCTGCTAAGGCAGGGCGCGCTCTGGCACTCGTTGAAGAGGGTCAGGTTCCTTGCCTTCCATTTGCCTTTGGTATGGGTCGGTACCTGCCGGTCGCTGCATCAGCTGCCCGCAGCCCGAGGTACCTTCCCCAAACAATGCAACGTCCCCTTACTTTATTAGTCTCCCTCGAATCCACGATGCAGATATGAAAGGAACGTCAATCATGATCCAACTTGCACTTGGGGAGATGAGACATGCCTGGATCACGATTTCAGATGGATGTCCGGGCCTGATCCGGACAAAGGCCACAATTGCATTTACTTACCGTCTTCTGCTCCTGTTCCCTCCTGGCTCCCCAGCCATGCCATGCCCGATGCCCAGCCGTCTGCGTGCCCAGCCCAGCCAGCCGCTCATTGTCTCAACGCGTCCAGTCCAGTCCAACAGCAAGCGGGCTCCAGTTGAGCCACGCCGATAGCGACAGGCGACAGCGGTGATATTGGGTAGGGGTCCTCCTGCGCGCAGTGGAGACGGCGGCGACAGGAGCGAGCGATGCTACCGTCAACACCACGGTCTGTTGACGCATCAACGCCAAATGGGAGAATGGCATTGGAGCTAAAAGGTAGCTTGCGTCCCGAAACGAATCGCCGCCCGTTTCGATATGTCCCGTTTCGAAACCAGGGTCGGAACTCTCCTTTTGGTGGACATCCTCTTCGAGCATGCCGCTCAGACTAGGATATCTGGCGGCGAAGACGGGGGTGTAGGTCGCGCGTCTCACATTTCAAGGACCCTGAGCCATGCCTTGCCAGCCATTCCATGCCATGCCATGGCAGTTCGGGCATCATCAACCGGCAAGGTCAAACGGATGCTCTCTGTTTTCGACCAAGGCACTTCCACCAGTCCCGGTCCAATCGAGCCGGCGTGCCATCACTGGTGTTGTCAGTTTGCATTGTTGGCCCGCCAAACATCAAGGATGATGCTGTGTTTGGACGTGTTGTTGTTTTTCGCCGCCCGCGGCATCCATTCAGGGCCATGATCCATCAGACCAACAGACGAGTACCCCCGCAGCCCGCCGCATCTCTTTGATGCAGGAGACCAGATGGCCAATCTGGCATCTGGAATCTGTGGCCTGCCGTCGCCAAGGGCAATCTACCTCTGATGTTACCTCATAGCTTGCATCGTGGTGAAGCTCCTTTGTTTATCTCGTCGCCGAATCCTGCCCGCATACAAGATTGACAGATGAAGGTATCTGCGACGAGCAATATATGATCATGTAGGTCTCAATCCTCAGTCCCGCAATAGACAAACACTAGCAGGTGCCGAAATGAAGAGGGCTATTGCTTGATTCATGTGGGCTCGCTAGGAAATGCTCTTTGAAGGTAAGACAACAACTAGAACAGTCCGCATGCAGAAGCCAGTCAGCACAAGCACGTATACAGGTGTCAACATAGCCCCTATTCCTCGGCCAGCAAACTCGTATCACGGCCTCATGACCAAGTCACCAAATGAGGCAATCTATGAATCAAACTCTTTCCTCAAGAAGCAGCACAGGTCGGAGGCGCCACGGCCCGCATGGCGCTACTGTAAACTTTGAATCATGGAGGGTGGGCAGCCATGATCACCAAGAAGCCGGAGTTGCTTTCAAGGAGGATCAGCGGGTGTTGAGCAACGGTTTTCATCCGGTCAGGTGACAACTCGATTTCAAACAAGAAGACAGCCAGCACAACAGAAGGAAACGATGTTGATGACTATTCCGCACTCATCCTTAATTATTGTCATGATGCTGGATTGTTGTTCTACCTATATAAAAGGCCTTTCACACCCGGTCATGTCCGCAATAAGCCAAATTCTCACCATTTGGCGACCCTCGGCACATTCCTTTTGGGAGCTACACTTTCCCGGCAGTCTGGTGATGTCAGCGCCCAGTGTCACATGCACACCCGTCCGTGATGGTGACACCTCCACGCGGGAACCCCATCTTCAAACCTCCACACTCCAACGTTGCACCATGTCTTGAGCTCTAGCTCAGCTCAGCTCAGCTCAGACATCCTTCAATGGACGACTTCACCACCGAGATCATCGCCTCCGGGCGCGCCTTTGACTCCCCAGAGAGCCCCGAACGCCATCGCCGTGTCAGTGACGGGAGCCATGATGAGGACCCGGCCGTTGAACCCGAGTCGACGACTCCGGCGCCTCCTCCGCGCTCGGTGACGCCTCCGCAGAAGACGGGTTTACGCGGCGGACTTGCAGCTATTAGACAGAAAGCCAGCCTGCAGGATCGTTTGGTCGAAAAGTTTGTTGTGTTCTAGCTCTTGCTCTCCCACGGCTTGCTAACAATGTCCTCCAGGCTGCTTCAGCAAGTCATCCCAGCAGACAAAGATGATCCTAACGACGTCGCTTTTTCTGCCGACGACCATGCGCCTACGCAGACCGAGAGGCCCAACTTTAACATCACCACCATGTCCTACAACTTCCGTCGCTTCAACGCCCGTATCGGTGTCGTCTTCAAGTTCCAGGCCCGAGTTGAGCGCATCCTTTCATGGCATCGCGCATCACATACGCTGTCTCTGCTCGCCGTATACACCTTTGTCTGCCTCGATCCATACCTGCTCTGTGTCCTGCCTGTCGCAATTCTGCTGCTCGGCGTCTTCATCCCTGCGTTCTTGGCACGTCACCCGGCGCCTCCCAAAGGCACATTGTCGAGCGAGCAGAATGTTGGCTACTCTCCGCGCGGACCGCCCTTGGCACCTGCGGCGACTGTGAAACCCGTGAAGGAACTTAGCAAGGACTTCTTCCGGAATATGCGCGACCTACAGAACAGCATGGATGACTTTAGCCAGGGGCACGACAAGGTGGTTGCGTTTCTTGTGCCAGTCACCAACTTTAGTGATGAGGCTCTTAGTTCCGCCCTCTTTGTATTTCTCTTTGCGGGTGGCATCTTTATGACTATCTCAGCTCAATTAATCCCATGGAGGTTCATTTTCCTCCTTGGCGGTTGGACTGTTGTCGGTATGGGCCATCCATATGTTGCACGCCTTCTTGCTGTCGCCCATCGCGAGCGTCTTCAACCGCAGGAGGCCAAGGCTCGATCATGGCTTGATGACTGGATCGCCAAGGATGTGATCCTCGACTCAAGCCCTGAGACTCGTGAGGTCGAGATATTTGAGTTGCAGCGCAAGATTGCTGGTGGGAGCGGCGAGTGGGAGCCCTGGCTCTTCTGCCCGTCTCCTTACGATCCGCTCTCACAACCACGTATTGCTGGTGAGCGACCTAAGGGCACACGGTTTTTCGAAGATGTCATGCCCCCTGAGGCGTGGGAATGGAGTGAGAAGAAGTGGGCTCTCGACCTCTGGAGCCGTGAATGGGTTGAGGAGCGTATCATCACAGGCGTTGAAGTCGAGACGGAAGGCGAGCGTTGGGTTTACGATATCTATGATGAGCGGGATGAACGAACAGGAGTAGTAGATCCTCCAGTTCATGACAAAGGAAAGCAAAAGGCTGCTGCGGCCAAGCCAAGCTGGGAGGAGGGTGAGGACGGCACTGGAAGACGAGGAGACTGGAGACGGCGACGATGGGTGCGGCTGGTTAAGCGCAAGGCTGCGCCAGTGCAACCCATCTAAGATGGCCAGTTCTTCCATGTAAAATTAATCGAGTCTTGCGTATTTAGGTTCGTTTCTGCGTGGCGTTGACGGGTCTGGAGTGAGGGACAGGATAGCAAGGACAACATGCCTGCTTGGGATGCAGCATTATGAATGAGTCACGTCCATGGACAGGGAAACTCATGAATTGAATCATTGAATAAATCACTGATGGTTAATATATTCCAGAATCTGAGCTATACGCTCCATGACTGAAAAGGCGCCATGAGCCAGGAGATAATCCAACATTCATTGACTGTTACTACAATTTCAAGTGACCGGGTGCTGCTCGCCCATCAGGGAGCCCAGGTTGGTATCATGCCGTTCATACTCCTCCCTCCAAATAATAGATCTCTCTGTACAATCAATCGTTCATCAGACATCCTCCCGACGCCGGCCAGAACATTCTATATGCGCTCCGTTTCATAAGACATTAAACCTGACTATGACTAGGAAAGTTTGGTGGGGGTGTTGAGAAACTCAAAAAGGAAACGCGACAGGTTTTAAACACGAGGTCTAGGGGATGGCCATCTTGTCCAGGATCTTTTGGATGCCCTTTGTGAAACCGCGGCCCTGGTCAATCTCCTCGGTCATCTTGCGGGCGCGCTCAATGAGAATTCCAACAACATTACGGGTGTACTCGAAGCTGCCGGTCGACTCCATGTAAGCGACGGCGTAGCGCTTGACTTGGATGTCAGACGTCTTTTGCTTGAGGATGTTGACGAGCTGGAGGTTTGTCGGGTTGGAGCGAATGCTGTGGATGACGGGGAAGGAAAACTTTCCCTCAGTGAGATCCTCACACATGCCCTTGTTGTGGCTGTACTCCTTGGACGACAGGTTCATGTAGTCGTCGCGGATCTGGAAGATGAGGCCGATGAGGTTCACGAGGGGCACACAGTCCGTAGGCACCGATGACTCGGCAGCCATGAGCTTGATACCAAGGCGAAATAGACCACCCGTCTTGTTACCCACCATCTCGAGGTAGTCCTCCTCGGTGGGGCAGGTGAGGGTGTCGCGCCAGAACAGATCCATGCCCTGACCCCGGTGGAGGTTTACGAGCTCCTCGGAGAAGACTGTGATGAGGTCCGGGTTGTTGAGGCGGTGCAGCTCCTGCAGGGCGACAAAGTAGATGTAGTTTGCCGAGTTGATGGTCTGCGCGACGCCAAAGATGTTGTGCGCCACTGGGAACCCGCGGCGCAGCTCCGACGAGTCCTGCACGTCGTCGATGAGCAGCGACGACTCGTGGAGCATTCCCACGACGCGCGTGATGACCTCGAGGCTCGCCTGGGGTACGTCTAGCCAGGCGTTGAAGGCAGTGATGAGCTGTGCCCTAAAGTCCTTGCCCGGGTGGCTGATGACATAGTCGTAAGGGCCGCGGACAACCTTTTCCTTGTCGTCGTTCCAGGATCGCTTGGCGGTAAAGTTGAGGTCCTCGTAGGCGTAGCGCTCAGGATCGGGAGGAGGATTCGGAGCCTGCATCATGACGCCAAAGCCAGGGTCTGGGGCGGTCGATCTTGGGGAGCGCTGCTTCTGGCTGAGCCAGTCGCCTTCTGCGACTGGACGGAGGACGGATTTGGTGGGAGTCGAGTTGAGAGAGGTCGGGACGCCGGTGCTCGAGGTACGAGGGGGGATGGCGTTGGGGGAGAGGGGGTTGTTGGTGATGGTGTTGTTGTTGGAGGGCATCTTCTCCTTGTCTCTGGGCGACAGGGACAGCATGTGCAGGGTCGATGGGGGGAGAGCCCAGGAGTCGGAAGAGAAGCTCGGATCGGCCGTGGGGATCATGCGTTCAGCGTTTGAAGAGTGCAACGGTGTGTGTGAGGCTGAGTCGGGGGTGAGGCGGGAGGTATAAAGCGTTGGGTAGATATCGAGGTCGTATGGATGCCTGCGGTGGGTGTGTCTTGTTGAGAGTTTGTCGTATGGGCGGCTGCGCCTTGGGGGTCTAGGCAGCTCTATTTAAGTTGTCGCGAGAAAGAGAGAGGGTATATCGGATCGGATAGCTGAGACCTGTAGCAAAAAGTCGACGTCATTGAGCGTTCCGAACCAAGTTCAGTTCTGCCTGATGCAAAGGCATAGAGGCGGGCATGTGCGCGAGGCAGCACAGGTAGCCCAAGATATATACATGCATATACAACCAAGAGGTTGAGGGGCAGGACAGGACCCAAGAAGGGCTGGCTTGTCCTAAGCTAAGCTCCATACGAGGGTACGTGTTCGTCCTACGCAAGAAGACGACCTGTCGTCACGAGCTAATGCAAAGGAGCTAGCGGCACGGCGGGCCAGGCGGGTAACGTGGCAGCCAGCTCAGCCAGATTGTGGGGGAGGTGCCTTTTGACGCCCAAGAGCAGTCACAAAGTCCTGCAGGCCAGAGGTCACGTTGGTGTAGCGTACCTTTAGAGAGGGAGGGAGGGGGAGAAAGCTTGTGATAATCCGGGGTATTCGCGGTTATTACGGAGAGACAAAATTGAACGAGACTAGACGTTGGGTACTAAAAGACGGGTATCTGCTGAAATGCGGATGTTAACCTTCTTTTTCCTACTTGAGAGGATGAGACCAGACAAGGACCAGTTCCGACTTGGAATGCAGTTGCGACAGCGACAAAAAGCTCAGAGGACATGCGCCGAGAAAGTATCCGATGATGGACAATGACGTTGTTCTCACGGAACCACCGGTCAAGTAGTTCCAGTCAAGCCCCGACTGGGCATCGTCAGAGCTCGGCGCAATGTCACATAAACGAACAGCAAGCCTTGAGGTTGTTGCCCGTCGGTTCTAAACTGAGGTGCCAAGAAGCAGGGTGATGGATTCCTTACCTCATTGGGTGCGCAATAGGAAGAGACCTATCGTGAGTACTGTACGAAGTAGGTGTGAAAAAGATCTCGAGAAACAGAGTTTCAAGATCGGTCAAAGCTATCCAAAGGAGAAAGAAGTGCCAGTTGTCCCCTTTATCTAATCTCGTCGTAACCCTCATCTCACAATGAGACGGCTGTTTGATCTGTTGGGATGGAAAAAACCACACCACCTCAGCCCACCGTGAGATCAGCCCTTACGAAGCCCATGTTTCGCCAACTGAGTTTAGACACGTCAAAGCTGAAATGGGGGGGACCTGGATCATGTTCGTCACGAGACGTGGTAAAAATTCAAAGGCGGTCGCGGGTGGTTTAGACAGATATTCCCAAACTACATTCCTCGTTAGATCTAGGTACCATACATAAAAGTGGACAAAAGTCTCCAAGTTTGAGTTGTCACATGTGAAAACTCCTCTGCTGTGAGATAATCAACAAGGGGCCAAATCAATACTCAGGCTTCCATCCCGCTTCCATCAAACCGTCCAATCTGGAATTCATCCTGTCGGCCAGCTGCACCTTGAGATCCCACTAAGCCCATCATAGGTCCAGCGGCCTTCACAGCAACTGCTGTCGCCCTCCCACTGGCTGACGATGCCCTAGCGGCGCCCCTCAACGTGACGATCAGAGAGAAGCCCCGCCATGGCCCCTGGACTGGGCCTCGTGCCCTGGAATTCATCCGCTGTCAGGACCCCCCGTTGCCGTGGAGATGACCTCCACCTTGAGTCCAGGGCCCCGTCGCTGTTTAGCTTCAGCTCAACACCACTATTTCGATGCAACCTCTTTCTTGATTTTCTTCTTCTTCAGGTTTTCTGCTGCTGCTGCTTTGAGCTCGAGCCAACTCTCAGCGCTGCTTGATACCCAATTCCCTTCTCTTCGTTAGTTATTCATTGTTTCGTCCCATTTTCCGCCGCCTCCTCGTTCGTGCCTTGAAAAAGGAAAGAAAGCAGTATCCATCCATCCACAAAATATCTGCCCCATTTCCAGCGGTTTTTTCTCTCTGTTCTTTTTCTTCCATACTGGTGTTTCTACGCCCACGGCATTCACTCTCTCACGCCAATCACACAAACAAACATGATGGAGTCACTTTTGTCTCTCGCCTTCGACAACCTATCGTCCTACGACGGTCCCAAGGTCCGCAAGGGCCTGCGCCAGGTCGAAGGTCTTCTCGCCCAGATCTGCCTCTCGAATCCTCGTAGCGACAACTCGCGCCGCACCCGCGACCACGAAAACAACGGAGAGGCATCCCCCGAACAAAAGGACCTCGCCGAGCTATCCCAGGATCCCGCTTTCCAGGAATTCTTCAAGTTGCAGGAGGGATTCGAGTGGAATGTTGCCATGCGCCTGATCGGCACTCTTGACCGTCTCATGGCTAAGGGCAGCGACGGACAGAATGATCTCTTGATCCTCAATGCCCTTGATCTTATTCAGGGAACTCTCTTGTTGCATCCCCCCAGCAAGTCGCTCTTCTCCCGGGAGCAGAATATGAACGTATGTGATATGAATTCGTCCATGACGCCAAAAGGATATCAACTGACATGTCTTGTATATAGCTTCTCCTCGATCTCCTTGAGCCTTTCAACTGCCCGGCTATCCAATGCGCGACTCTTCTCACCCTCGTCACCGCTCTCCTCGACACTCCCCGAAACACCCGCACCTTTGAGGGCCTTGATGGCCTTCTCACCATCACCTCTCTCTTCAAGTCGCGCTCCACAGCCCGCGAGGTCAAGCTCAAGCTTGTCGAGTTCCTCTACTTCTATCTCATGCCCGAGTCGCCCTCCATTCCCCGCGCCGACCAGCGCGATTCCGTCCCCGGCATGCTTCAACGGAGCCCAAGCAAGCTTGCCGGCGCATTTAACAACGATGCTCGTCGCAAGCGATCTGGCTCCGATGCCGATGACGTTTATCTCACAACTGAGGAAAAGCAAGAGCTGCTCAGCCAACACCTAAGCAGTGTGGAGGAACTTGTTAAAGACCTTAGAAACTGTGCTCCCTTTGGGGGCGTCGTCTGCTAAACGCAGGCAGGAGGATCGTTATTCGGGCACAGATGGACATTTTTCCTATTCCTTTTCTCTCATTCCAGCACAATAACGGCGTTGGGCGGCACTCGGATGGCTCTCTTTTTCGTGTTTCTTCTTTTTACCTTTGGCGCGGAGTTTTGTGAGCAACAGAGTCGGAACACAATAATTTGTTTTTGCTTTCTTTTGTAAGATTGGCACTGCGAGGAAGGAAGGAAGGATTCTGGATGACCTTTGATATTTTGCGCGAAATGGTCTGGCTAGGCGTTGATAAGTATTTGAAAAAATATTAGAAGGGTTCACTTTTTTTCTTGCGAATCTGCATCATGACTCTTTCGTGGTGTATCCTCTGGTTCTGGTGTATGCCGTGGTGTTTGCCGCGGTGTTGGGACGATTGATAATGGACGGGGTGGTGATATGGGCTCGTCGTTGCCGTATAGCTCGAATCGCCCGTCAATGGTCTCTGAACCAGGTGTATGACCGAGACTCGGGCTTGTCATTGGTGATAGGAAGCCGCTGCTTTCTCTGGCCGTTGAGTCGATCTCGACCGGCGCCGCGATGTCGCCGGGCCCGTGGGCCTGTATCGGCACGGCTCGGCCCATGCCTGGCGAAGCGGCCGTCGTTGGACTTATGGCCGAGTCTGTATACGGCCCAGCTACGGCATCGGGTCCGAAGTAGTCTCTCGTCAAGCCGTGCCGGGCCTGACTTCCGGATATGTCGGTCATACCGTCCCGCACGGTACTGGTACCTTCACCTTCACCTTCACCTGCAGTCCTCGATTCTCCAGTTGTGGTCTCCCGGCGTCGGCGCCGCTTAGCCAGACACATCCATGTGAGCCCGCCGATGATAATACTCGCTCCTACAACCGCACCAACACCAATTCCAGCTTTAGCACCGTCGGATAATCCTCCACCTCCATCCTCATCCTCGTCAATAACTCTAACGTCGCTCCCAGTCGGCTTGGCCTCTGCGCAATATCCCTCCCCACTAACCTGGGTACAAACCTGTCCGTCGTCGCAACACCCAGCGCCATCAGCGCACTTGAATTGTGACGTGGTACAGCCCTCGGGAACGGGTGTCAGCAAGCCGGTCTGGGAGGCGGATTTTGTGGATGCGCATTTCCCGTCGGGCCTACACTCCGAGCCGAAACCGCAGCAGTTTCCGCCTAGGTCGCTGGGGCACAGGTAGAGGCTCGTCTGGGGGCATTTACGGTCGCAGCAACCTTCCTGGGTGGCAGCTGTTCCGCTCTGTGTGACGGTGCGCGTGCAGAAGTATTTGCGAGTGGCGTCCTTGGAGCAGAGGTTCTCGCTGGCGCAGTTGGACCCGATCTGGCAGCATTTAGGATCGCCGTCTTTGTTGACGTAGCAATACTGGTCGTTTTTGCAGCAGTCGTCGCCGAAACCGATGTCTAAGCCTGTCGCGCAAGGACATGAGTTGATTGTTAATCAACATGTTGCGCCGTTGAAATGACTTACAGTTGTGATAACCTTCCCCGCAGTCTTTGTCGCGCTTCGCAAGAGGAAATGCTTGGTCGAGGAAGAAGCGCGGGATGAGGTCGCCCTGCGCAATGGGAAGCGCCTCGTAGCGCCTGGCGATTTGTGCGACGACGAGGTGAGGAAGCAGGACGAAGCCGGTTGGAACAAAGAGCCTCATGATGAGGAACAGCGCGCGCGACAACTTGAGAGAGAGAGGGGATGGACTAATGCGTTTGGTTCATTGTCGCATCGCGCCGCTCGACTCTTGAAACAAAACTTCAATCGCCAGGTAACAGTATTGCCAAAAGACAAAAGTCGCTCAAGAAGGATGAACAATGAAAGAACATCATCGGCACGAGGCTCCCGCAGGATGAAGAGTTGCCCATGCAGGTAAGACTCGGTAAACGGCGAAATACCCTGTATCAGGCCGAGTTAAGTGGTGTGTGCCTGTGCCCATGATAGCTCCTGCGGTGACACAAAGGGTCTTTTGGTGATTGTCCAACCCCATCCGAGGCTTCCTTGCTCGCGTGGCGGTGCGTTCATTGTTGTTCAGCTGTGAGTGGTAATTGACCTCTAGAGGGGACAAGTGCTGACAATAGATGGAGACTTTGACGCCCTAAGTGGGAATGGACAACGAAAGAGAGTCACGCCAGATAATTCCCATTTTTTGCTGTGCTTGCTTTGCTCACAGACCGCATGTTCACGTCAAATAAGGTGAGAATCTGCATGGCTGAGTCGACGGGCTTATTCGTGATGCTGCTGCTGTTGGTGGCGCAGGCAGGACAAAGGGTTTTAAAACGTCAGCCGTAGCAAAAAGCTGTCACCCAAACGGTAGCCATGATGCGAAACTAAATAGACACATAGTTGGCCTCGAATAATCACAACCCCATACACATAGTCTTGACCGCCATAGGAAGGTTAGCCACTAAGAGCTTTGTACAAGGGGGGGTTTTCCACGAGTCAGCACCAAGCACCGTTTAGGAGAAGCGTCTCAGGAATGCAACCCTGTCACATAACTCTGCAGCTTAATTAACGTTACAAAGTTAAGTTAATAACCTTGAATATAAAGCCGCTTTTTAGTTTATATTAAATGAATCGTGGGTTTGTTTTATTCGAGGCCAGCTCAATTTCTTTAAATTTGATCATCCTCTCCTCAGCACTTGGACACGCGTTCCTGGTTGGCGAGGCGTAATCTCATCTGCCGTTCAGCTCTCCGGTCACGCCACATGTCTATCAGCTCCATCAGAATCAGGACTGTGAGCGGTAACTGCGCTACCCCAAGGACGATTGCGGCCTTGTCGGTGAACATGACGTTGCACCATCCGTCCCATTGCTCGTAGACGATATATATGCGGAAGATGTTGTACAGTTGCCAATTGAGGATCAGGAAGTACTGGATCAGTTCCCATGTTGATAATGTCGGGACCGAATCGCCAAGCTCAAGACTCTCCACGTCGTCTGTCGGGGTCCAATGTGAGTATAAATGTGTCGATGAATTCCCGGGATGAACCGTACCGATAATGTCTTGGCTGAATGTGTTGTCGTCGCTCGCCAGCGAGCGGGATTTCTCGTCGTTGCAAATCATACTGGCGCTTGTTGTGGCAGGGCCTATGCCTTGTTCGTCTAACAGACAAAGAGTAGATAGTAAAAAAAAAGCTCCGTAAGGAGTGAGAGCTTTGACAATGGAAAAGGAAAGCAAACAAACACAGAAGAAGAGATAGCGAGTAGTTTCAAGAAGAGAGTTCAGTTCAGAATCACAGAAGCGAGAGACAATAAAGGGCGGCAAGCAAGCCACTTCGATTTAGTCTTAATACAAGGCTGTTAAAGGGATGGGATAATGAGTGAGACGCGTTTCACCTTTATTGCCAAGGCCCTTGCCGCCGGTTCCTTGACATTCCCCTCTCAAAGGTCACTCCCTGGGTTTCGCCATTTTATCCACTTGCAAGGGTTATGTCACGGTCGAGGGAACAAATTTCGCCTCTTCGTCTGTAGATCATTACCATCTCGCCATTTCTCCGCTTTAGCGCAAACCGGGCGAATCTTGTCTGCTCTGTGTCTGGGGGGCGCCAAAGAGCCGCCCTTTCTGACTGGTAGGTTGGTTTCAATTCCTCGTGGGTCATGCGTGGGGAAAAAAAGGAGATAGCCGCGCGTTGGTTGTTGATCATCATGTCGTATTTTGGCAAAAAAAAGACCGAAACCTCCACATGTTTAAGCTTGCTTGCATGTCGTATACGTATCCAAATAAAGTACAACTCCCTCGTATCCTCCAAGAACTCGTATCTATTCACATCATCTCTGCCCTTTCCATCAAACTCCTCGTCTGTTTTGCCATGGTTCTGAACCCGCTGGCCGGTGTCGTGTACGTCGTGTTAGCGGCCGCGGCATTGGGAGGCAACAGTGGTCTCGTTGAAGACTTGGGTGCTTCTGTTGCTGGAGTACTGCCGTCACTCCAATCCATGCTAGTTATCGGGGTCCTGGTGATTATGCTCTCAGTTAACAAGAGCGTAGCCGTGGCATCAAGCCCTGACTCTTGAAAGCTTGTCTCCTGAAAGCTTGTCGACCCCGAAGCCTCTACCGTGCTTGGCGCCGTCTTCTGGGATATGCTCTCATCCGTGCTGGACCCAGAGCTCTCACTTGCAACTGTGGGGCCTTCATCTCCAAGCAACGTCATATCCGGGTCCTCTTTAAAGACTAGACCGGGGATCGTAGGGGATCCGGTGGGCTGACTGATATGAAAGAACTCGGTGCGTGTTGTCGTCCACTTTACCCTCGATGATCTCGTAAGAACCGATGTGAAGACCAAAGTTCTGAGTTGCTGCGTCTCACGAGTTGTTGTATCTTGCGTGAGAGTTTGCTGCACAGCCATGGGTGTGGTGAGAGTTGCTGGGGACTTGGTCGAAGCCGAAACTTCCGAATTTTCAATGCTGGATGCGGCATCGGTGGTGGCTGGTTGTCCTGTGGTTTGCTGCAGAGCTTCTGTTCCTCCAGGGCCGGAGACCGTTTGAGTGTCTGGTGCGGCTTGAGCGTCAAGCGTTGCCTGAGTGTCGGGTGCCGTTTGAGTGTCGAATGTTGTCCGTGTGTCGAGTTGCGCCTGAATGCTGAGTGTCATTGAGGCGTCAGGTGCCGTCTGCACCTCAGATGCTGTCTGCGTGTTGAATGCTGCCTCAATGCCAAGTGTTGCCTCAGACTTGAGTGTTTCCTGAGAGTCGAGGGTGGCCAGAAGGTCGAGTGTCGTTTGAGTGTCGAAGGCCGTCTGAATGTCAAGTGTTGCTTTGAAGTCCTGCGCTGCTGGAGATTCGAGTGCTGTCGGAGACTCGAGAGTCACCTCAGCGTTGATTGCTGTCTGAATACCGAGTGTCGACTGGGTGCCGACTTCTGTTTGGATGTTGGGTGCAATTCGAGTTGTTGAGCCATGAGTTGTTATGGTTGAAGAGGCTCGGCCCGGCTCGGTTGCGGACGACCTAATACCTGGAGCGTAGTTAATGTTTTGGTGAACGTTGGGTTGGCCACTCACCTCATCTTCATCTAGATAATTGGGGTCTATGGTTTGAGATGGTTGCTGACCTCCTTCTGTTTCTTGAATCTGGGCTTGTCCTATGGAAGTTGTCTCGTATGGACCAGAACCGGGAACGTTGTCTGGGTCCTCCACGAATACGCCTCCAGGTAATCCACTGGGTTCTCCCTTGACTTGTTCGTCGGGAAGAGCGCTGATATGCCCCCCCGGTACGTTGTTGGGAGATCCTGTAGGCTGAGTTCCTGCAACCGTGCCGGAGTGTAGTTCTGTCTGGCCCTGGCCTTGTTGATTGGCTGTTTGGGCAGCGGGCTCAGCAAGCTGACCCGTGGGTTGTTCGCCGAGCAGGCTGGCGATTTGACCATTTGGCTGGGCTTCGGCTTGTTTCTCGGATGGCGACTTGGGCTCGACGGACTCCTCTCCAGGTTGTTCAGGCAAGGACTCCTTTGGCTGCTGAGCTGATTCGATTCCGGATGGTCGAGTCTCTGTACTGCCGGTAGAATCATTGTTGGAATCCTCGCCCGGCAGTTCAGTTGGCAGACTAGCTGGTTCTCCATCTGAGTTTCCTGGAAGCTCACTGGCAACTGCATCCGCCTGGTCACTGGGCTGTCCTTGTCCTGCTGGTCCTGGTTGCCCAGGCACACTGGGTGAATTGAAGGAACTGGAAGGCAGGGGTTGAACAACTGTATTAGGGATGTTCGGCTGTCCAGGTAGGTTGGATCTTAGGCTGGGCTCGGATACTATTGGGACTTGAGATGGACCAGGAATTTCGCCAGAGTTGGGCAACCCAGTCCTGTTGGGTTGTGCAGGCAATTCAGCCGGGAGGTTCTCGTTGGAGGGCGTATCAAAAGAACCACTGGGTAGTTGCCCAGACTCTCTACCGGGCTGACCAACACCTGGTTGAGAAGATCCCTTATTTCTGGAGTCGGGCGAGAACATGCTGCTTACTTGGTCCTGAAGCTTGTTGATCTGGTCCAGGACATCTTGCAAGGCCTCTTCAGAAACTTCAACCATGTAGCCGTTCTCCTCAACCAGTCGCTTCACCACGCTGAGAGTACGGTGTAGTTTGGGGAAGCCATGGCGAGGCTCTATGAAGGGCACAACTTTGATGGCAGGTTTGGCTGATGGTGCCGTAGAGACCACCCCCGGCGGTTCGGATGGAACGTTCACTCGAGGTAGAAGAGCAGCATGAGCGTATGGAAAGGGTAAAGGGAGGTGTGGGATAATGGAAAGAAGTGTATAAAGGCGAACCATTGTGTCGACTAGACAGGTTCAATAAGATGCGGTGAGGTGGTTTGTTTGTCGACATCCATCTTGGTCTATTGTTCTTCATATATCTCTACCATCGAGTTTGTGTTGTAGGGAGCAACGCATTCCTGCGATTGTGACGGCAACGGGCCATGTCATGGTGTCTTAGTCTCGGAGGTTTCAGTTCTTTGTGAACCAACACTTGCTGGTTCTTATTGGGTCTTAGGCTTGCTATCATTCCTGAAGCTGGTGCGACAGATACAGACCACCTTTGTGGTAGTATCTGCCGGTCTTCGGAGCAATGACATATTGATCAATGTCGCTGAGCGCAGTGTGTGATTGCTCGGGTTCATTGCCGCGACGATCGAGGCTATGCAGAGATGACGAAAATAACCAACTTTGGCGGGAAACTGACGCAGGGATTTTTGGCGGAGACGTGACGAAATACGGATCAAACTTGGCAATTTCACACGGTCGGGTGGTTTGTCACTCTTTGCCCACACTCGGTTGCACCGGATAGCTGCCCGGTGATGGCGGCGGTTCTCGGGTTCCAACTTGGATCTACAAAAGACAAAGTATTGAGATGCAGAATTGATATGCACGAATTCGTCCAGAGATGATGCAAGGCGGCGATAACGTCAAAGGCGTTGGTATGCTTCTTTAATACGGTTTGGCGGTGGACACCCATCGCCCGGCAGGAATCTCTCGTCAGGCGAGTAGGTCGAAGCCTTGTTGAGGTCAACGTTGACCGGGCGCAGTACTGTAGCAATCCTTGAGGTCCATATTGACTGAAACGCTTGCGAGTTAATCATGTCCATCTCAAATAAGTCGCCCGGGATCTTGGGGGCCATGTTAAAGGCTAAGCACTAGAGTGGCCGAGTGTTGAGGCGTCGGCTACCTCTGAATGGATGTGAGGCCATCCATAAGCATCGGACCCTTGGTCGTGGGCATGCGCTGTTCTTTGGGTGACGGGACAGTGGAGGTGTCTGTCTCATCGATAGACAAGGCTATCAGCCGTATCCCTGTGTCAAGCTTTGATGGTGAGTCGGTGAATTCCGCCACCGCGAAAAGCCAGCAGGGGCTCGCTTCCCATTGATGGATGAGTCCCATCTCTCGCTGCTTTTTGCGCCGTCCGTCACGGTCGGCTAATAAGGGAGGAGAAGCCAGAACAGGCCAGGCCATGCCATGGAGCGCCCACGGTCGGGAAAAGGGATGAGGGGCAGGCGATGATTCCCTAGCTTCGTCTCGTGTGTTTATCCCATGCATCCCGCCGTGGACTTTGTCTGTATTGTCCTGCACATCTCGGACGGTGGTCCTATGGAAACCAAGTTCAATGTGACATGGTAGCGACTATCGCTGCAGAAACCTGATGCCTTGGCTGGATGAGGCGGACACTGTGCTTGGTTGTCTTGGCCGGCCATCCATCGCTGGCTGGCTGTTGCCTCCCTCCTGGGAGGGGGCGGGGGCTGGGGCTGAAGCGCGAACAGCGTGGGAGGCAGAGGCACTGGACGAGGTGATTTGGAGAGCGGTTCTGCTGGTCTTGAATCGCTGAGTCGCAGCGGGAGGGAACAAATCCAGACTTGAAGGAAGCCAGGAGATGGCGACCAAGAGACACGTTGATTGGTCGAACCTGCTTGCATCGACCCCGGTCCCATCGGAAGACCAAATAATGCGGGACCCTCCATAACTGCATTACCTGGGCGCAGAGAGGCGCTAATCCTCTTTGGGAACGCGCCGCCCCGGGGCAGCGAAAAATCCCCAGACGTGACGGGAGAGTGAGTGAGCACGCAGCAGCAGCGCACGACCAAGTCAACCCAGAGGAGAGCCTTTACCAACCCAACCCAAAACCAACCGAATTTTCCTTGTGCGCCGCCTCGGGGCCCCAGAATCGAAAATGACAATGAGACCAAGACCCCAAAAACCTACAAGACACGCCTTTTCCCCCCGGCCTCCCACTTTTCCTTCCGTTCATCAACTCTCCTCCCTTTGCTCCCACTCCCGCAGCCGCAGACCATCACCAAGAGCGAGAGCCTTCGACGCCGCAAGTCGCAACGCCAGCTAACAAAATCTCCCGCTCCACGCAAGCCCCAAAAAGCCCACCACCCCTGACCACCACGGGATCACCACCAGCCTTAGGCCATTTGCCGCCTCTCCCGTCACCAGGCCATTCCACAAATCTCGCTTCCTTCTTCTTCCTCTCTCCATCATCATCCGCCATCCATCGCCGCTGCTCATCATCACCACTCGCCCTCCCGTCCAACGTTTCGCCTCGTCTCACTAAATAAAACCTTTGCCTTGCCTGTTGTCTCATCACCATCATCACCTTTTCCTCGACGGCTGCAAAACTTTCTCAACACCATGGCTCCTCAAGCCAAGTCCGCCGACGCGCGACGCAAGTCCAGTGCGAAGCCCACGCTGCTCGTCACTCTCAAGGTGTCGCCTGACAAGCTTCGCGACCTCGTCGATTCCAAGCCCGTCAAGGAAGACTCTCCCGTCAAGTCTGAAAAGGAAACCATCAACTCCCCCGCTGCCGACACCGTTTCTGCCACTGGCTCGCAACCTCCTGTTAGCAACTCGAACGGCGACAATGCTTCAGATTCGAATGCTGCCACACCCGCTGCCGATGCGACTCCCGCCGATGGAACACCAGCTCCTTCAGCCATGGGACCTCCCGTCGAAGGACCCAAGAAGAAGGGTGTCAAGCGATCGGCTGCCAATGCCAACGGAATAGATGGCGTTCCCAAGCCACGAGGAAAGCCAGGTCCCAAGAAGAAGCCTCGTTTGTAAGTATTGCCGATTAATCCTTTGTCAAACCTGACTTAGAAGAACAACGCACTGACATCTATTTATAGGGAGGACGGTACAATCGATCATTCAAGCTCGGCCAATCGACCAGCTGGAGGTCACAAGCTGGGCCCCAAGGCCAACCAAGGTGCTATCAATGCTGGCCTTCGCGCTCTCGACCGGTCTGGAAAGCCGTGTCGCAAGTGGAACAAGGGCGGCTTCACTCTCAAGAGCTTTACTGGTGTCGTCTGGGAAATCCCACGCTGGACAGCACCCCCAAAGAAGGCTCCCGAGTCTAGCACTGAGGATTCTGCTACCGTCTCAGCTGAGGGCAGCAGCAAGGAGAACAAGGTCAACGGCCAAGAGGGCAACAGCGCCAGCGCTAGCAACAGTGGTGTCGACGTTGAGATGCGCAGTGCATCCAGTGTCCACGGCGTATCACCAGCACCGGTGCCTATCGCCGCTGCCTCATAGGCATATGACTGTCATTTATTGACATGCTCATCCTGCCCTTTCACACGGGCTGTTTTATTATTCGACATGTCACAGTGGAGTTTCAGGTTGACACAGGCCGACATTTGTCGACCAGAGATAAGTCCCTTTCGGTAGACTGGGCAGGAGACAGGCTCAAACTTGATTATTTTTCATCAGAATTTGCGACGCTGGTGTCGCCGGCGTTACGGGAACAGCGAAGATGGAACGCTATGGAAAAGGGTTGGCGATTGGGATGTATAATGTTTTGGAAGCACCTAAAGTGCACTATTGTAACATAACGGACGATTCTGGCGGGAAATATTAGACAGTGGATGGTATTCCCAAGCAAATTGCATCAATGTTTATCATTTCATTGACCCAAGTGCTCCTTGAGGCAGATCTTTTCATGGCATGCCACCAGCGCTGATCGTGGACGACTTTAATTGTCGCAGCCTGCCAAGGCAGGAGGAGTGGCATCAGGGTTTGGCGATTCGCCGCCCGGTCCAGGCGGCACGCAGATGCTCAAGCCAAGCTGACGAAAATTTCGCTCTCACGAGAAAGTCAGATGCATGGTGGTGGTTGGTTTATTCTTCCCCCCAGCTCGGGATCCCGTCCCGAAGATACTATACCCAGGGCCTCATCAAATCCGGTTCACGTCCCGTGGGTTTCTAGCGTGCGTCGCTGGACAACTGGGTGCTCAGGTGAGGCATTTCCCATCTTGAGCGGCATGCGAAGAGCTTGGAGGGGATGAGGTGCCCCAATGGCCAGATTGTGGGTACGTTTTCCGCTCGTCTTTGGTTCATGAGAGTCATGGTTTCAATGTCACTGGGTGATGGTGTGGTCGCAGCGCAGGCGCGCGCTTAGTCATCTACGTTCCAGGGGCAACCGGGGTCGCCCAGGAAGTGGATTGAGTGGATGTGGGGCACTGTTTATTCCGAATTAAGGGATGCATAACTTTTCCAGCTATTTCCGCTCTTCAGCTGGGAATAATGACGACGTGTCTATTACAGCGCACTGTTCAACCTCGTCTCCCTTACTGATACGCTCTTGATGCAGGGAAAGGGACGCTGCATACTTTGCACTTTTGCATGCTCCAAGTCAAACCAGGAAATTCAGTTTGGGATTGTCTCATTTCATGCCACCTAGCAAAGCATGAGGCAATTCGAATGCAGCACGGAAGCTTCTCATTGGATCGTGGCTGCAGCGAGGCGTTGAGCGATCCCACTTTAATACCCCGCAACCCACGGGCTCCACCCCGGAGCACGGAGGAGGGAGACCGAGAACCGGCTTCGGTAGGTCCGTGAGAACAGATGAAAGGACCGGGATGCATATTTATGAAAGATGAAGATGGGAAATAGGAGGCGGTGGGCTTGTAAATGGTTAGGTATACTTAGGATTCGCTTTTATGCGCTCGATGTTGTGCGAACATGACGAGTTTAAAAGTGAGTACCGAGCTGATCATGAAGGAACCTGACCTATTGTTTGTCTCAAGTTGCGGATGAAATTGGTGAGTACATACTAGGTACGAGGCGTATCACGCATAATTTCAGTTGTTATGGTAAATGGGAAAGCCTATCTGGCGATATCTAGCCGTTGACTGCTAGGTAGGTGGCAGTCGAGATGTGTAAGCTGATCTGAGTTGAAATAGAGGGAAGAGTGCTATTTGTTGCGTTATATACGCTTCATAAAAGCCTTGGAATTGATTCCCCTTGGCCAAACATCTGCGGTAAAGCCTATAGCCATTAAACCCATGTCAAATTTGGTCGCTTGCAGCTAGTTCTTCTTCTAGAGGGAAACACCGAAATAGTGAAGGTATACCCCATGAGAGATATGATAGTGAAGTTAAACGAATAGAGGAAGCCAAGCTCTCGGGACTTAGGAGTGGTACAGGCCGAAAGGACATTGGCTTGATATACCTTGGCTAGAAAGCCGATGACCTCCACTGGTGGCTCTGAACTTATGAGGGACCTGCCATTACCGAGCGAAGTTATTCACATTGCTCAATAAGCAGTTCTTTATTTTCAAATAGAGAAACTAAGGCAATCCCAAACACCCCTTAGCCATCGACTTTATCGGGGAGCGGTTTGAGTGATCTATGTGGCGGATCAACGTGGGCATAGAAAGAAAGCGAAGCTAAAGCCGTTTATTCGGTGGTGGGAGAGTGGATAAAGTGTGAGTGAACGAGCAGATCAAATATGACGGCGGTGTTTACCTGCTGCACATTGAATAAAACTGAAGTATGACCTCAGTGAAGTGACTAGTAGTGGTGTAAACCGAGTTGAAAGGCGTTTGGGCTACTCACTCTTCACCTTGACTACGAGGCAGACATCAAAATACAAATTCTTGCAATAAGGAGAGTTAAGAGTAGAAGCCGTTAAAAATGTCATTCAAATATGACTTGAATCCTGTTGTATACTAAGGCCTTATGAAATAACATCGAGTGGGATCGAAGTATCAAGTGGCGGCTTATGCTACCAGACGCGACTATGCATTTTTCCATCTTTGATTGGCGATAGCCTCGTTTGACGAATAGATAATAAGACTGACTGTGTTTGGCCTAGTCTGCAAAGTGTTCTTTTGATCACAGAGAAATTTGGTTTGAGGTATTGTCCATCCCTTTGAGGAGTTTTGTTTGTTTGGTAAACACCAGTGACAGCGTGTTCTGTGACGAGTCCTTTTCGAGTGGACAGCCACATCACTCTGCAGAGCAGGCCTCAGACGCAAGGAGCTGAAAACTATTAGTCTGATAACTCATATTGTCTAGAGATGCATCATCAACACCAACAAGACATGGTTTATGTTGATATCCTTGGACCAACCTCTTCGCTGGTCAACACTGGTGTGTAATGTTGCACAAGAGGCTTGGCCTCGGCAACTGCCCATCTACCAGTACTCTGTCCAATGCTCAACTCTTCTCATCAGACTTAAATTACTTGCATAAATATGGTCCAGCTGAGAAACACAAAGCACCGTTATCATATCGCAATGTTGCGCTATGGTGCCATCATCGCTGGCCTCGGACCTGTTTTGGCCTGGTCTGGGGTCTTAGCAGTTGGGTCATCCGGGCCGGACAGCGGGGAAGCCGGCGGGGCCTCCACTGTTAAGCCGAGACACAGTCGACTGGGGGATGGCTTAACAGACGATACCGGACTAGAGAGCGTTGGAGTTCTCGTGATTGCCAGACTGAACAGTACGTACCGTTTACTCTGGATGATCCAACCATGACTCGGCTTAACCCAACAACGACGACTGGTGCCGCGTAGCAAACAGAGAATTGCTATTATTCTCTAAAGTCTTTATTCACATCTATACCTGTTGATACCGGTGGTGCTGGGCCATCTCATGTGAGCGGGTCACGTCAACTTTGTTAGCGAGTGGTGACGGCACCTTTGACACTCAACGGAACCACCTCCACCTGTATCCGACCACCTACCTACTGCTCTCTCCGCCATCTATCTACCCTCTTCCTTCGTCTGCTTGCCACGAAACCACATTGTCGACGATTGAACCGTTCCTCGTATCGCTAGTCGCTTACTGCTGCTGCTCTATCGTAGCAGGCTTCTTTTCCTCTTAGCCCGGCTCTTATCTGAAAGCTCGTCCTTGTCCGTCTCTTGCTCCGATCCGATCCCTGTGGTGCCCACCACCACCTACCTGCCGTCCCGAACGACGAGCTCGCAAGCACGCATCGGAAGCCTCTTTCTCTCGGCTTCGTTGCGCGACTGGGCCTGTGACGGCTCGTCATCGATCCTGCCTGCTCGACGTCTTCGTGGTCATGGCAAATCCCCTCCAACGCGCCTCACAATCGTCCGCTTTGCCCGAATCAGCTTCGCCATCTGTCGCGCCATCCACCTCCTCCCGTCTTCCTCCTCCGTACAACCCGCCCATCGACAATATCCCAAACTTTTATACACATCCCGCCCGAACCTCCATCTTTAACGCTTCCGGTGACCTGGCCATCTCTGGTTCAGGCTCGATCGACTCTAGCAAGATGGATAACGTCGATACCGAGACCACCTCTCGCGTCTGGAGGGGCGCCCTCCCCTCCTTCTCACGGGCCTTCAACATGCTCAGGGCTTCCGAGTCCGCCGACGGTTCCTTTCAGAACGACGACGACTCATTCTTTGTCCCATCATACCTTGAGGGCTCGACATACGTGCAGAAGCTCCATGAGGCGCATAGGTCCAAGCTTCAAGCCCGCGACTCTAACCGGACCTCGACCAACGGCTTCTCCCAGAATCTGACCACTTTTAACACCCAACATCCTCTGCCGCCGGGTTCACACCGAGGTATGGCACATACCGTTATCGAACGTCCTCCCGTCTTTGACGAGGACGACTCGCTCGCACCACTACCATCCAGATGGAACAAGGACGATCAATGGGGAGGTATCGAGATCCAACCCGATGGCCTAAGCATCAAGTATGTCGGGCCCAAGAACCAGCACGACCGCGATCATGAGGCATGTGCCGCGCGCGCCGATCACTACATGCCTGCCCAATGCGGAGTGTATTACTTTGAGGTGCAGATACTGGCTGCTATACGAGACGAGTGAGTCCGCCTGTTATCTGGCTAAGCCATCTCTATGGGCCTCCTGCATGCTAACGGTCCAAACAGTGCGACCATAGGCATAGGATTCTCTACTAAGACTGCGACATTATCACGACCAGTTGGCTGGGAACCTGAGGCTTGGGGCTACCACGGCGACGACGGTCGATGTTTCACAGGTCAAAACATTGGACGGCATTTTGGTCCTTTATACAATGCAAACGATGTCATTGGGTGTGGCGTTAATTTCAGGGACAGCACCGCTTTCTTCACCAAGAACGGGGTCAAGATTGGTGAGTTTTAAAGGCCTCTATGCTGGCATGTAGCTGACAGTCTCAGGAACTGCATTTCACGATGTTATTCGAGGAAAGCTCTATCCAACTGTTAGCTTGAAGAAGCCTGGCGAGTTCATCCGGGCCAATTTTGGACAGACCCCTTTCGTGTACAACATTGACGACCTTATGAGGGTAGGCTTGTGCGACTTATCTGCTGCGTGAGACATTACTGACACCCTACTAGGAAGAGCGCGAGAAGGTGCAAAAGGATATCCAGGGCACTGATACATCAAGTCTCGTGCAAGGAATGAGCGAGACCGACGTCATTCAGGCTCTAGTTCTACAATTCCTCCAACACGATGGCTACGTGGAGACTGCCCGTGCCTTTGCGGAAGATATGAAGGTTCAGAAGGAAGCTCTCAGTCTTGACCCAGGACTTAAGGTGGACGGCGTCAATATCCGAGATGACGAAGATGCCAACAATCGACAACGTAAGTTTGTTCTCTGACTGATTAATTGCCAATCTAACACGGCATTAGGCATACGGAGAGCTATCCTAGAGGGAGATATTGACAGGGCGCTTAAGTACACCAACGCATACTACCCTCATGTGCTACAAGACAACGAGCACGTTTACTTTAGGCTACGATGCCGTCGGTTCATTGAGCTGGTGCGAAAAGCTGCTCAGCTCAACATGCTCAACGAGACTAAGAACAGCAATGGGCATGGCTCTAACGCACCACCCCAATCGATGGATATTGATCTTAACGGAAGCGACACCGCCGCATGGGAAGCTGATGGTGGCGAAAACGCAGCTGAGCTTGCTGAACTGGAGCGTAGCATGCTCGAGTATGGTCAAAAGTTGCAGGAAGAATATGCCAATGATCCACGCAAAGAAGTGAGCAAGGCGCTGAACGAGATTTGGGCCCTGGTGGCATACCAGAATCCTCTGAAAGAACCACAAGTCAGCCATCTTTTGGATAGGAGAGGGCGAGTGGCCGTTGCCGAGGAGCTCAACTCGGCCATTCTATGTGAGTCATGACCTGTGCCTGTGCCTGTGCCTGTACCTTGACGTGGCATGTCACTAACTGGAGTAGTATCCCTCGGCAAGTCGTCCCGAGCAGCGCTGGAGAAGCTCTACGCGCAGACGAGTGTTCTACTTGAGGATCTCCGCCAGGATGGAGGCGAGGGGGCTTTTGTGTCTGTTGATGATGCCTGGGATGGAATTCCTCGATCGACACATCTCTGATCATGTCACTGGGGTTAGCCCACTGTCACTTTTTCTCTCTGCCATATTGTGGGTTCTTCGCATAGGTCGGCCTCGGATCATACCTCGGCGTTTGAAATGTTGTTGCAGCAAGGAGTTGTTCTCTCGTATCATCACATGCACGCAGTTCTGCTTCTATCGATGATGGGTCCACGGCATGCGATATCAGTCGCCTAGGAGCCAGGCTTAGCAGCTCGGTGCATGCTCTCGTTTCTTTGCTTCTATCTGGATCCACGCAAACGGTTCTCCACTATACTTCTTGGCACGTTGTGATTTATGCCGGCATTGTTTTGGGTGGAGGTTTCGTGGGCTGATGGAGATGCTACGTATAGACGCGGTCAAGGGGCGGTCACGGCGGGTTTCAAGGGACTTTGTTTGGAGGCAAAGGGACAACTCCCCTCTTTCACATGAATTGAAGATGAGATTGGGAGCGGATTCGATTGTACAGTGGCCAGCGAATAGATGAGATATTGGATATTGATTTTGTTGAGCGAGCTATCAACACCTTTGGTGGATAAGCCAGCCATTGTTGCTCATTATAACAGAGCTTCCTTTTTATCTATTCGTGATGCTCGGATCCTTCCTTTTGGTAGGTATACATATTTTTACAGTGTCTATACATGCATGGTTCTCGTGGTAGATTTCATGTCAAATGTTGTGAGGTGAACAATTAGGAGCTCTTCTCTCCCCAGCACCTCTCATATAGTCTCCTCCGATGACTCTTCAGGTTGTCCAAACCATCTAAGCACTTGCTTAGCGAGTCGTCTTCCCAAGCAAGCGCATCAGTATCCATAAGGTACGTGTATGCGAAAACGTCGGCGTCGAATAGGCTGGGATCATTAGCGCCAAAGAACCACTCATCCTCGCCGAGGATAGCGGATAGTGATTGTAGCGCGATGGCGGCGTCATCAAAGAGCCAAGACTTGGAGATTGTTGCTCGTCGCGTCGTCTTGAGGATCTCTGCGGTGGCGGCGGCGTAGAGGGTGTGATGGATAGGTGTGCGGAGGAAGATCGAGGATGGGAGGTAGAGGGATCCGAGGAGGGGTGCGTTGGCGGGGAGGAGGTATAGCGCATAGAGCTGTGGCTGTTAGTATATTGGCAAAGCATAGGTAGGAGAGGCTGGCGCACCCAAGCTGGACGGATTCGTTGTGTTAGGAGGGCGTGGTAGGCTTCGATGCGGGGTGAGGTGACGACGGGGAGCTCGCGGACGGCGTGCTCGCGAGCGTACTTGTGTATCTTTTCGCCAGTGAGGGGAGTTGAGGGTCTTGGAGATGGCGATGAAGGCGGGAGGAGGAAAGGCAATGCGCCGGAGGGTGAGGCGTGGTTGTTGGAGGGGACGACCTCGAAGTCGACGCCGGCCATCTTTAGTACTGTCTATCGAAACTACATTAGTTCTGCGGTAACAGAGAGATAGTTCCTTGTAAACACACCTGCCATTTCAAACATGAAGGGTTATAGCTAGGTTTCCCCAACGCCGCCTCTCCATCATCAGCAAAGACATATAGAGCTGCCCGTCGGCGCGCAGCTGCGGGGGCTCTTGCGGGGAGCTCTTCCGAGGCGAGGACGCGGAGGGGAAACAAGTCAAACAAATTCCGGATAGGTCTCGGGACGGCGAACCACCGATCGGACGATTGAACGCCCGAGCCATCTACGGCGGAGGCCATGGCGCGTGGGAAACAGAAAAAACGTTGGCGGGGGTGGGAAGTCGAAATGCTTTTGGCTGAATTGATGGGCCTTTTTTTTGGTGGTGAGGCTTGGCTTAACCAACCTACCCCCCGGCGGATCGGCGGTGGCGGCCAAACCCCGGATGCGGAGGGTACGTACTCGGCGTCCGGAGGGGGTGAGCTCCATTGAAGCTCCGGGGTTACGGAGAGGAGCGGCTCAAAGGCCCTCATTCAAAGGAAGCTGAAAACAGTATTTTGCTGTGGAAGGCTTTTGGATTGGGAGTGTTGGCTATCGTCTGGGAACATTCCTGTGCTGAGCCATGTTCCCAGCCCTATGGCCGAGTGTGGTGTGAGTATCGAGATGGGACAAGGGGGATAAATCGAATTGACAATTATCTTTGGTAGCATTAATCTCGACAATCCTACAGTCAATGTCACCATAAATTTCATTTCTCGGAGAAGAAAAGAGTGCTATCATGATCATTCCATACTCTAGAAAAGGCTCCTCGAACCACCACCAGTGTCAAGGCCTTCCTATTTTGGTAAGCTACGGCCCAACTGCGGTTGACGAAGAGAGGAAGGATCCTAAAAGTCTCGGCTCACCACTACCCCGAATTCGCGAGCAGCATTTGACAGACAAACCTAGGCCTCGGTCGATTAAATTATTTGAGCTAAACTAGTTTGCTGGGCATGACGTTGTGGCGAATTAGACGGACCAAAGGCCCGAGGCAACCTTTCTAGACTTGTCGCTCCGAAGAGCCGCTCGGCATCAGCCAAGAAGGAACCCACACATCGGAAAAGCAGGGCAGGGTGAGAGAATGAGGCTAAAAGCTTGTCGCTAAACCAACCTGCGTTGTTGCATCCAATCCATGACCTCTCCGCTGCAAGGAACGGGGGCGCTTGCTTCTCTCACAAAGGGGAAAGCTCGGCATCCCCACAAGCGCGGGACCGCACGAGATTTTGAAAGAGAGAGACCAACTAATAACGAATCCCGAAAGAACCCGGCCTTATCAGAGAGTTGACTTATTTTTTCCGTCATGGTGTTGTTTCATCAAGAATGGTGGATGAGGCCATTCTCAAGCAGACTCGATGCAGGTCTTTGTGTGACAAATGCACATATTAGAGTAGCACGAACTGCATGTAGGTTTATTTGTGTGTGTGGGATGAGACAACAGGTGCACAATTGGACAAGAAAATGAGCACAGACAGAGACACACTCATGTTCTGTGTCAAGTTATTGGCATCTTCCTTGTTCGCGAGAGAGGGTTGAACCGTGCTCTCTCTCTCGTGGGGACAGTTACAAGGACCCAGTAACGTAACCACCATGCGAGATAGAAGCCGCGAAGGACATTGGAGGGGATATTGGGTGAGCGGTGAGTTATCCGTACATGAAAATGGAGATGCGGTTCCGCTGCCAATGAAAGAAAGCTTGTGATAGCTTCTGGGTCTCTTTCAGGGTCCTTGTCCAGCTGGGGCTTACTTTTCAATGACCCCTCATAGATTCGAGAACAACGAGGGAAAAAAAAAACGAACAAGAGGAGCACGTTTCCACCCCAGATCCACAGTCTACAGGGTCCATCCGCTATGGGGGCTCATGATGATACTGTGCTGTATGGATCCATGAATATCGGTCTCTGGTGGTGCCATGATCAATAAAAATTCCCATCTCGGTCCAACCTTGATGCTCAGTTTTATCCTCCACTTTTCTCCTCCACCTCCTCCACACTTCGGCGACTCCGTCTCACACGTTTTCTCCTCTGAACCGCCATAACCCACACCCCAGATACTGAGAGAGAGAGAGAGAGTTCGTTTCTCTCGGCCCTTTCGCGCTAAGATTCCAGTGGGATGCGGGATCAGCCTAAATCCGTTCCCCTTCTAACCAGTCCCCGGTATCGCCTGTCATACGCCCGGATATTTACGCATCCATTATCTTGCCTCGGATCTCAGGTTCCATCCACCATCCAACTCATTATCAAACGTCACCCACTAGACTGCACACTTCTACACCCCCAGCTAAGGACGTCATCTCGCAGGCAGAAGCGTCCCTTCCAATCAGGTCCCTGTGAGACAGCCGATTAGACATTGATTCCCTTACTCGAGACCACCCCACGCCCTTTTTTTTTACACACTCTATCCTCCAGGGCCAAGCAAGACATTGAATCCCCTTCCCTGATCTGTCAAACTTCTCGAGTCTGGGCTCAGGTACTTAAACCGAGCACTTCCCCCCCACCCCCGAGGTTGAAAAGAAGAGCACCTTTGCGCCTTTGACTCTCTTGCAACCATACTCACCACCATCACTGTCGCTTCTAAACAAGAACCATCAACAACAGCAACCAAAATGGACGCTCCCTCTGGATCTACCTCTTCCTCCTCTTCGGCTCAGCAGTCCCCCGCCGTCCAGATGCTCCCCCAACCCGCCCCCGCCCCCGTGAGGACGCCATCTACCGACGCCTTCCTCAAGGACTTTAACCTCGTCGCTGAGGCGGCCAAGCGAGCGCAGATGGCCATCATGGTGCGCGACTTTGAAGAGTGCGGCATCTAGAGTCCTTCAACAACAAAGTCGAGTCGAGCCAGCCGAGCCAAGCATGTAAGGCTTCCATGCATGGAGCGAGGAAAGAGAGAAGCCCGTCAGAAACGTCGACATGGGGGGTTGACCAATCATCATCCCATGTCATCCATCGATGGCCTAGACCCCATGTCGGCCTCGGTTGGTGGCATGTTTTCGCTATCACGTCTTGGAATCTTGTTGCCAATCACCATTGACACAAGCTTATCGTGCTTCTGTCTCTCGCTTCTTTTCTCTTGCAGCATCCATCGGGCATTCATCTCGTGGTTCCATACAGAGGAATCCGCAGCAGCGGCAGAAAAGCCCGAAGCTTGTGGGGGGGGGGGGGCTCTCTCGAAATCCGGTCCTTTTCTTCCTGTCGGGCCGGGATCATAGGCGGTCTTAGTGGATCATGATATGGACATGTCATGCTCTGTTCGGTGGAAATAATGCCGTCTTCCCTTTTTCCTACCTCGGATGCGAGAGCGAGCGAACGCATCAGAGTTTTTTTCTTTCTTTTCTCCTCTTTCTCTCGGCTTTCTAATCCCGCAACGACGAAACATGATCATCACCTGTTTTTGACTACGCACTTTTTTTCTTTTCTTTTTTTCTCTCTCTGGCGATCTGGGGTTTTGGGCGCATTTGGGATCAAAACGGGGGGTCATGACCCGTATTTGTTATTATTGTTTAAATCTGTGTCGCCCGGTATTTGGGACGGTCGGACATGGAATATACCACGGGTCATGGCAAGCAAAGCAAATCAAAGCTGGAAACTATTATTTATCGTCATCTTTTTGTTCGGAAGGGGGGGAAAAAAGCTAGCTGCATATGGCATATCTGGTCTGGATAGATAGATATCTCTCTCTACCTTTGGTATTCATAGGTTAATAATGTAAGCGGTTCTTCCTTTTGATCAAACTTCTCTGCTGTTTGTCTCGCCATTTCTCCATGGAAGGATAAATATTTCCAGATCTCGATGACCAAGTGTCATGGATCCTCCCTCCCTTGGCGAGGTGCACCTCGGTTTCTCACCCACCCACCCACCAAACTGCAATCACAAGGCTGCATGCCCATCACGCAGGAAACCGGTGAATCGAATCTAGTCAGGCCAGGGTATCTATGAATCTCGTGATGCTTTTCTGACATTTTGCTTCGCTTCGCTTAATGCTTTCGGTTTCGCGATAACGAACATCACCCTGTTTCTGTGGAGCGGAGCAATCAATGCAGTCGAGTATCTGTGCCGCCGCGAGTTACTCGAATACGCGGATAAATAGACCAGATATGGATAATACATACTATTCTTCATCATCTGCCCCTGCACTTACGCCTTAGTATCAGGGGTTGTTACTATAACCATACTACACATGACACAAAACAATGCGGCGTAAGAAACAACCCTTCTCCTCACATAGTTGCAGCGAAAACACTACACTGCAACTCTCTCGAGACAACACAAAAGTCCCCATTTGCTTTTTTTGCGACAACGAAAAAGAACCCCCACGTAAACATCCTCACCGAAACAACCTGGAATTGGTGGTGGTTGCAACCCTCTCCTCTTTGGTAAGGGTGGTGTTGAAAGACCGTCCGTGTCTCACCTAATGCATGGCGGCGGCGTGAGGCCCGGCATACACATACACGCTCGCAGCGACATAGTCTTGTTTAAGCCAAGAAACTCGTCAGCCCTTCCGAGGAAACCGTTTTCATCCCATTAATGGTCATGCGTGAGGCTTCAGCTTTGGGGAGGATCCGTTCCTCATCTGGATTAGGTTGTTACATGGTGCACAACCAACGGCATGTTCCTTCAGCACAGGGGGCATCTATGCACGAATAACCAACTGCATAGGGGGTGCAGGGAACTGACGAGGTATCCAGGTCGAGCTCTCAGCTTCAGATTTGCCGTACGGTTCCCAGCCACTCGTGTCTTTGCTCTTAATACCTCAACGCGATCCTGCAACCTTGGCGAATTGGACACACGTTGAAGCAAACTCAATTCTGAATCCCATATCGCCATCATGAATGACTCCACGCCAACAGGTCTAGAAGATCTTGCATCTATTATCAATTTCTTACCGACTCTGGAAAACCCAGACCTCACTCATTGCAGAGGGAAAAAACAGGGAGGAGTCCAGTGCGGCAATCCGATCGGGGCAGCCAGACGGTCCAAAGCACTCTCGCTATGGACCGACCTTGCCAACAGGGAATACTTTCCAGACAATGAGGATTTCTACCACAAGCTCCAAGACTTGCTAGAATACATCCATTGCGGTATTCATCACAAACATGCCTTCGAACGGTACCATATTTGGAAGACGGAGCGGTCCCTCGATGCCGCTTCCTTTTCGTCTGAGAGCTCAGTGCCTGGCACGCCAGAGCAACGCAGCTCGATCGAGTTTCCCTCAGAGACGGATATCACGCCCTTCTCCAGCCCTCTTACAATGGACGATACACCCGGAACCCCGAAGAGCCCAGGTTCTGATGCAGCGGGGAGCTTTATTCAGTCGACACCAACCAGGTCAACCACGACGAATCTCAGGTTTCCTGAGGAAACTGAGCAGGTCGACACTGTAGAGGTGGTTTCTAAGCGCATCTCGGTAATGACAATCACTCCCAACCCGGAAAAGCCGACTTGTGACACCTCGGAGACTGTCGTGGAGAACTTCTCAGCCATGGCTGTCTCCAGTCGAGGACTCCCTCAAGAGAGTCAAAAGCCCGCGGCAGAAGGGGTTGCTGTCGGGCATGTTTCAACCATGGCCATCGCCGTCAGCGAAGAAACCAGCACAACAAAGACCGGCGCAAAGGAGACTACCCAAGACGTCAGAGTCGTTGGCCTTGGCCTTATCTCAACCTTGCAGCGTAAAGGTTCGCTACGGGATGACTCTCCAGTTATTAAGGAACTACACAAACACCTCACGCCCCAGGAACTTGAAGAGGGGATCGTGTACGTTCTGGAGCACACAGTGACCCCTGGCCTCTTCAAGGTTGGATGGACTCGGACAAACGTCTACCAACGTCTTAGGCATCCTAAGAACTGTTACAGCAAGCACACCAAGGTTATTCATGAGACAAGCTCAGGACACTTTGTTGGCGCTTCAAAGGCTGAGAGTCTTGTCCAAGTCATCCTCCGCCACCAGAACATTAAGGTCATAGAGTGCGAGCAGTGCGGAGGCGGGCACAGAGAATGGTTCAAATCTTCCAAGGACGAGGTGCTCAGGACAGTCAAGCTCATGGAAGAGTTCGTCCGGCTACCAGCGTATGAACTATGCGAAGGCGAGATGAAGCTTTCGCGGGAGGCGAACGCCTTTGTCAAGGCCATGTGCAGCTTCTCGACGTCCCGACTCGAGTCACTCATGGCAAGACCAGACAACAAAGTCAAAGAAACTATCGAGTCAACAGCGTCAGTCGATGCTCAGGTTTCGGTCCCTAAAGCATCAGTTGAACAATCTGTCCAGGAGTCTATAGAGAGCGAAGAGAACCCGAGTTCATCGACATCACGTTTCTTCAACAGGTCAAAGCCGCCGAGAATCTCTTTTGGTACAAAGTGTGGAGTATTTGCCGCCAACACCAAGGATCGATTCGGTCGAATCTTCAACCGCTCACGAGAGTCCACGCCTGAGCCCGAAGACGCGAGTTCAACCGGCAGGTCAAATGCAGATGCGAATGCATCAAAGGGACCTGAAGAACTCTTGGTCAAGTTTCTATGGAGTTTTCTGCCAGCGGATAGCAAGCCAGACCAAGGTGTGACGGATGATGGGCCCCGTGATATGGCCGCTCTGAAGACCGTGGTGCGGCAACTGGCTGATGATTTCCGGAAAGATTTTGAGGCGGCCTATGAAGGAAATGACAATACGAAAGGTAGTGATGGAGACTCGAAACCACAGTAGTGGATCATTGTAGCTATTGTAAACGGGAGACAAGCTTCTCAGTAGTCACACAGCAGATGTCGGCTGCAAACAATCAATGCTGCAGCTGTCATGCTGTGTATCCGTCTGTCTCTCACGCACCTTGTGCGACCTCCAAGAGTGACTCCAAGTCGGTGATCAAGTGCGGTCAGAGACATCATGCCTTGGCTCTGTTTCATGATATTGACTGTAACTCGCCTGCTCGGCTCATCAACGCACCAATCATGGCAAAATGGCGGTACGTCGAGGCCCCCACTATCCGGTCACTTGCTGGTTCTGATGGAGATTCGAGATTTGTTCGGAGATTATGTGTAAACGAGGAGAGATTGTTGATCTACAGATGAAATGTTGAGATGTGATGGATTCAATAGACAGACATCTGGCACAGAAGCAGTTGCAAGCAGTCGCTCCTTCTCTACCGAGACACTTGACACTCGTGGCTCCTGCCAAGGAAACAGCTAGCGTCGCAACTAGGGCAGGCACTCCGGATGTCCGTGACTGAGATTCGCCTTCCTTCCGAACTCGAGCAAAGCACGCGACCACAAATGTCCTGATTTCCCTCACTTTTTCTCATCTGGCAACTCCATCATCATCTGCGCCCATGACCTAATCGCAAACAATTCCTCTCATCATTGGATATATACACACGCTTATTTATAGCTTTCCGTTCTGGCCGTCTTCACTTCTCATCCTCTCCCCGCAAACGATCCATCCATTCCGTCATCGTCCAGCTTCATCATACCCCACCATCCGAGCCGATCCATCGCCCGACCCTCCCCTCCCCCTCATCTCTGTTTAGCACGCTAGAGTTCCTGATCAAGAGCTTTCGCACTCGACCGACTCCCTCCCACATTGATCCTCTGCCATACGAGAGACCGCCATACACCACTTCTTCGTCGCCAATGGCCACAGAAAATCCTCTCGAGGCGCGATTCGCCTCCGTACCTTTCACGGATCATGGTTCCCGCTGGGACAGCTGCTGGCGGGAAGCTCGCACACCTTGGGATCGCGGCAGCGCTTCAATAGCCCTGCACGACCTCCTCGCCCAGCGCCCCGATCTTGTACCGCCTTCTCAGCATCATGACCACCGTGGTCAGCTTCTCCGCGATTCAGTAGGTGCTGTTCGCAAGAAGACGGCCCTGGTTCCTGGTTGCGGTCGCGGTCATGATGTTTTGCTTCTGAGCTCATGGGGTTACGACGTATGGGGACTCGACTACAGCGCAGCCGCAAAGGAAGAGGCGATAAAAAACCAGAAGCATGCCGAAGCTGAGGGCCTATACAGGGCTGTGGACGGATTGGACAAGGGCAAAATTCATTGGGTGACGGGTGACTTTTTCAGTCAGGACTGGACCAAGCCCATTGGCGCCGACGTCAAGTTCGATCTCATCTATGATTATACGGTAATACTATATCTCCCCAGTCTTCCTTGAGATCATATATGATTTCACTCCTCCTAAGCAACCCGACTAACTCTTCAGTTTCTCTGCGCGTTGCCTCGGGAAGCAAGGCCGCGATGGGCTAAGCGCATGACGGATCTGCTTGCCCATGATGGCCGGCTCGTCTGTCTCGAGTGGCCTTCGACGAAGCCAATGTCCGCTAACGGACCCCCATGGGGCGTATCTCCAGAGCTCTATGAGGCCCTCCTGTCGGCCCCAGGCGAGGAGATCGCGTACAACGACGACGGCACCGTCCGTGATGACCCGATTTCAAAACCTTGGGCCGACGCCTTACACCGGCTGAGCCTCATCAAACCTCCTCGGACACACAAGGCCGGCACCGGCGAAGACGGCGCCGTCCTCGACTTTATCTCGGTGTGGAGTCGATAGCCAACTGAGCACTTCGCCCACCGCTTCTCTCTTTATGACTTGATACCAAACAACCACACCTACATGATTCGTCGTTGTTGCAGTGCACAGAAACGTGATACCCTTTTCTCTCTGATGTCATCATCATGGCGCTTTGCGAAGTGAGTTGTAGTGCTCTCCCAAGCCGTAGCCGTGTCTGTAGTATGCCAGCCACAGCGTCTTGCCCGATGCCGCACCCTCGTCTTCACCAATGCGTTCAAGACGACCGTCCTGTACCACGCGGATCTCCGCCTTGTACTGTCGTGCCAGTGCCATGAGCTCCAGTTGTCCACCCCATTCGGCAGTATCCCGCATCTTGCGAGCGTAGTCCCCAAGGTCCTCTTCCAGGAACGGCGCAAAGTCATCCCCGTGCTCCAACATGTACGCCGTAGCTGCTCGACGCACAGTCTTGTAGGCAGGTTCCTTCTCGCCGTCGCCCACTCCGAGGGGGATATCGTGCTGGCCCAGTTGGTCCGCCACGGCTGAGAACAAACAGTGACCATCTGGTGCAATATCCTGCTCGACCAACCCATGCTTCTCAAATGTCGTCTTCATAAACTCGCTCTCCTTTGCCCGGTGATCCGTCATGTTTGCAGCCTCTTCCTCAGCACGCTGCGCCGCCTCCTCCTGCTCTGCGGCACGTCTTGCCATACGCTCCTTTTGACGGTTTCGCTTCTTGCCCGGCTGTTGTTGCTGTTGCTGTGCTGGCACCGATACTTTAAGCTTTGCAGTTTCCGCCACGAGCTTCTCCTCCTCTGGCTTGTTCTCTATCACTGTAATCTCCTCTAGTTCTTCGTCCGGCTTCGCGGGTTCCAGAGCAAGGAGCTCGGCGGCATGCTTCTCGCGTAGGTTCCGTTCCATCTCTGCGCACTCGTCATTGACACCCTTGCGCGTCTTCTTTGTCGCGTTCTTCTTCTTGCCTGTTATGCGTCCTTGCAGGTCCTTGAGCTCACGACGGTGCCGCGCCTGGATCTGCTCGAGGGTCTCGGTGGCGTCCATGGTGGTGACGATGATGGATGACGGGGGTGATTCGTGTACAGCGGGCGGAGGTGATACTGGAGCTTCTGCTTGTATGAAACGGCGACGAAGAAGAAGGAAAAGGTATAGCGAAGGGATATCTACAGATTGGTCGAGGTGGGTGAAGCTTGGAGAGCTCAGATCGCGGGGTAGTGGGATGGGTAAGGAAAATTCAGGCCCCAAGATGGTGGGGCAACGACGCGCTCATTTCACGTCGTCACACGAGCAATAGAGAGAAGACTCACAACGGCTGGCAAGTGATATATACACGCAGCATCTAATAAGTAGCAGCACAAGACCCAACTCACAATAAAGACTTAGTTGAATTAATTTTACTTCTTTTGATTCTATCTACCAGCTATCTAAGTTCAATCTAGGTATCCATCGCCATATATATAACAAACAACATCTTGTCCAGGAACTAGAAGGTTGCGGTCAATGACCGTGAGTCTCTTTCAACTAGCTCCAACTTGTCTTGTAGTGAGTGAGTGGCCTCCTTATAGGATCCATCTATCCATGACAACTACCTTATCCTCTGCCACTAAAACTCGACCCGTTGCCGAGTTGCTCTAAACCGTCCCATCCACATCCACATCCATTTCTTTCGACTTTTGAATCCTATTGTCCCTCCTCAAATAAAAAAAGAAACTCCAAAACTCCGCGCATGTAGCGAGTGTTGGCTGGGTCATTCCAAACCCAGTTCCCAAACCAATCCCAAAGTAGATATACAAAAAGGGTATAATATCCGTTGTGACCCGTCCTTATCCAACGTGCTTGTCAAGATTCAAGGAAATGATAATGAGTGTAATCGCGGCCGTCATGCCACCCCTGCTGAACCCCTTACATCTATCTTAGAATCCCTTGAAAGGATCGTCACGGAAGTAGTCCTCCTCGCCGGCAGTCCTGCTTCCATGATAATAGTCGTCAAATCCTCCACGAGCGCCACGAGAGTGGTAGCTGTCCCTGTGTCGGCTCCGGCTTTGTCGTCGCCGTTGCTCCTTGCTACGCCTTCGGAGAGAATGGCGAAACTCGTCATTCTCATCTGGGTAATCGTTGAATTGCGAGAATGCTAGAGGGCTGATGAAAGCCTCCATCCTCACAGTTCCAATGGCGTCGAAGAAGTTGCTAGGCCGAGATGATGCCTCTGAGGTGCGTCCCGAACCCGCCTGGCTCATACCCCAAGTTCCGGTTCCGGATCCAGCCTGGCTCATGCCCCAGGTGTTAGTGCCTGTGCCTGTTCCAGTGCCGGTGCTCGATGCCTGGTAAATGTCTGAAGAGCCTGCAGTTCCGGTGCTGTTGCCGGCTGTGCTGTTGGTTGCCTGGTGCTGGCCAACACCGCCGATAGGCCCAGAGAAGCCCCGGAAGGAGAGCGGCGGTGGTACGTGACCACCGGTGTTGCTTCGCTTACGTCCATGAACCATAGCTTGGTTCCGCTCATGGAAGCGTGGAATAAAGGGAGGCTCTGCCGCATCTCTCGAATCATCGCGAGAGTGGTTGCTCGAGAAGCCACCGGCCGAGCTTGAGAAACCACCCACGGATTCTGCGATTGGGAAGCTCGTTACGTCGCCCATCTGCGAAGACGGCGCGCTCGGAATGCTGGGGATGCTAGGGATGCTCGGTGGCCCAGGCCTAGGAGCAGCCGTGCGACCCTTGGCAAGACGGATCGAGTCCCTGATACCCCCACGCTTCATCTTGTTTCGGGGCGCTTCAAACTCGGGCAGCGGTGTTTGCTGGATCGGTGGCGGTGCTGAAATGATCTCAGGTACTGCCTGGGATGAGTGCGCCAGGAACGACAGGGCCGTCAACCAGATATAATGTCGATCGGCAGATACTGCTGTAAACTTCAAGGCTCGCTGTGGTGTGAGAATAAGAATTGATCGGTTAAAGACTGGAGCCATGCCCTTGGGCGCCGCGTTGTCGTCCTTGACATCCAGCACAGATTGGATCGTCACTGATTTCGTCAGCGATTCGAGGTTCGGGAGAGCGAGGGATAGCAACTTACGTTTTCGGCCAGTCTTGCCCATCAAGGCACTGCCCGAGGACGGCTGCTTGCTGCTCCAGAGGATGGCCCTTTCGTATGGTGCGAGCCAGACCCATCTCTTGTGCCGGTCGTTTCCAGTGTCGTCCTTGCCGTTGCTTTCCGGCACGCCAAACGACTTTCTTCTGCGGACGTACTTGAACATCCATTCACCAACCATGGCCTGTGCAATGGCATCCACTACACCAGTACTCTGGGTGCTGCTGGACATGAACGGTGGTGGATCAGTACTACCAGTGTTGGCAGTATTGAACGTGTTAAACGTGTTGAAGGTGTTATCCGTGTTAGTTGAAAGCTTGTGTTGGTGTCTGAACTGTCCACTATGTCGGACACGGTTACGGGGAGTTGTGATATCGTTCCTTGGCAGAGGGGGGAGGCTTGGACTCTCAGGTGCCTCCGTGGATGGAGACAATGGAGGGGGAGAACGGCTTCCCTGTCGACGGTGCCGTTGGTTGCGTGGCAAAGCAGCAGCGGAGCGAACCTTTCTGATGCTGCTCGCGCGGTACACACGACCGGAGCCTCGGCGCTGGAAGGTGTCTCCTCCGGTCGGGCTCCTCTGTCCGTCACTCGGGGCGCTCGCACTGAACGGAAGCTTCCGCGAGCTAGCTCGGGTCGGAATGGGGAATGGTGGGTTGTTGGATTCAGGCAGGCTTGGGCTCCTCGAGCGGCCCTGATGACTTGCGATACCGTTCTGGATCATGGCCGCCTTCCGCATCACACTGGCTCGGTTAGATGACATGCCGGCGGGACCCTTCTCGTAGGCTCTGCCAGACTTGCTCGAAGACATTCGACTCATGCCATCCTTATCAGCCGTACGGTAAGCATGGTGAAGCTCTGCTGCCACACGTGGTCCCTGGCGCATCGTGATTTGCTCAGGAGATGTTGGAATTGTACCGTTGGTACCAGTTGTGCCAGTTGAGCTACGCTTGCCAGGGCGGCTCGAGATGGACTTTGGTCGGGGTGCAGACAAGGCTGTCCGATACTCCGAATCGCTCATCTCAACGTCTCCAAACTCGTCTGCCTCATCAGAGCTTCCACCATCAAAGCCAGCAAACAGACTGCTGAAGCGATGAGGCCTCCGCACAGGCGCCCGCTGGCTTGACAAGGGACCATCATCATTGTTTCCGGGATAAGCATCGTGGAGGGTGTCATCGTCGGGAACGGAGATTGGTGATGAGGGCAGGTCGCTCAGGCTTCGCTTGGTTGTCAGCCGGCGAGGGTTTCGTGGTGGAACGTTGCCCGGAACAGGTGTAAAGTTCTTGGCAGGTTCGTTAACGGAACTTGGGTTTGGAGAGGTAGGGCGTGAGGAGATGGCAGAGGGTTGAAGATGGAGTGGAAGCAAGGCCAGTCGCTTGTCCGTCTGAATGCCTTCTGTCTGGACTCCAGCTTCAGTGGTCGAAACTGGGGAAGACAGATTGACTTGACAGCCAAAGTCCTTGAAGTATTGCGGCAGCCGTGGTTCGCGGGGTGTGTTGGGACGGCTAGTGGGAGGGTGAACACTGATGCTGGGGATTGCCAGGGGTGGAGGAGATGGAGGAGGGACAGGTGAGGGCTCGCGGACAGGCAGTGCGTCAGTCTGCGTCGACGATGTAATCATCACAGGCTTTTTCTCGACGGGTGGTTCCACTACTGGGGGTGGTGGTGGTGGAGGAGGGCGAGTGGGTGACTTGGGAGTCTTTGGAGGTGTCAAGGGCTCTTCCATTGTCTGGGCAGCAGCAGAAACCATGAGACGTCTGGGCGTGGGCGGTTCAATGCTGAGCGGGCGGTTGGGGTGAACTCGCTTTCGGCGCTGGTTCGCCTCGATCTCACCATCTGCCCGTGGTGAGCACTCAACTTCTGGTGACTTGGCCCGAACAAGAGGCTCAGGAGTAGCCGGCTTCGCGGGAGGGAGCTTGGGTGAAGGAGGCGGCGAGTACTGGATGCCCGTGTCCGTGTACGAAACCTTTGGAACGGGAGTGTGCAGTTCCTCCTCATCCTCGCCATCTTCGCCTTCCAGAGCTTCAAGCACTGCCTGGTTCTTGAAGAGTCTGCCACGTGTTACACTTCCCGGTCGCTTGATGCTCTCCAAGCTCTGGTTGCGGCCATGGAAGCGTTGCATGACGCTGTCGCGGCTGAAGTTGCGCATATGAAAAGAGGTTGCGTGATTTGACATGGCACTCTCACGCCCATCCAGATCGCTCATCTCATCGTCGTCGTCGTCAAAGTTGAGCTCATCAGCAAGCGAATTGCCGTTCAACTTCATCATGCCAGGGCCGCTCATTATGGAAAACCGGACACTATTGGTCATGCTCATGGTCCTCACACTTGCAGCATCGTTTTCTCGTCCGCTTTCCTCAACTTCGCTCTCGTGGCCTGGGCCGGTTCCGTTGCCAGCATTGTTCATCTGGGCCTGTTGATATGCCGCAACCTCGTCAAGAATGGTCTTCAGGCGGCTTTCAGCAACGTGGATTCGGCGCTCGAATTTGCGTCTCTCATCTTCCCAGCCGTCCTTCTCCTGTGCCCAGAGTTCATGGACCCTTTGAGAGTCCTCCTCTTGGGTTCGAATCTTCTTTTGGGCGGCCTCTAGTCGTTTCCTGGTATCAGATACTGATTCAACAGCGTCATCTCTTTCTCGAGCCAGTTCGCCCAAAGCGGATGATGTTCCACCCTCGAGGAGCGATAGTTGGCGCTTGAGGGATCTGCTTTCCTTGCCAGTCTCGGTAAGATCTTGTCTCAACGTCTCCCTTTCCTCCTTTGCAGCATGAAGAGATGTCTCGAGAATTTCGATCTGTTTAAACTTTTCCTCTTGGTCTCTTCGAAGAGCCAATATCTCAGACACCAGATTGGCATGCAATGTAGGAGTGAACCGTCGAGGGTCAAGGATACTGATGCTCTCGTCTGTGGTGACGTCCCGAGATGAACGTTTGGAGGCCATTTCGTTTGGTAGAGGTGGAGGTGAAACCCCCTTTCCAGGCGGCGTGACTGAACGCCGGGATTTTCTTGATGTTCGTGAAGGTGTGCGGTATGGTGTATCATGAGGCGTCGGCAGAGAGGTGGCAGCCGGGCCGCTGAGATACTCGTCGTCGGTCTCCCACACGCCCATATTGAAGAAGTAAATGCGGTTTCACGAGTTGAGTGTGAAGCAATTGATACTGACAGTCATCGGCTGACTCTCATGCAAAGTCGCTGGCGACGGGAGAGTTGGTCCAAACCCGCCCAGCTGGCTGCACTCGTCGATCCACCTGTGCAAACCTGTGCACGTAACGTTGTTGTTGAAGAATAAGGCTGTAGGTTGTCACTCGGGGCTGTTGCAAGAGCCCAAGCGCTGTAACAGGCTCGACGTCAGCCACCAGCAGAGTGAAAAGGGGTATCAAACTATAACCACTTACATCGCCTAAGCTAGGTTGAAAAGACAAAACGAGGCTGAAGTGAAGTAAAAAAAAAAAAAAAGAGTGACCTCTGTCACAGACAAGTTAGTCTTGAATGGTTTCTGATGTGTGATCTCGCCGCCATGGAGAGATAGCAGCGATTGGAGATGACGACGCACCTCGAGGAAAGGAAGATAGTTTATATAAAGTACAGGGGACCCAAGTCAACGGTAGGCCCCGTGCCAAGTTAATGCGACAGGCGATTTGGCCGTGGAAAAGTTACCGTCGATCGGAGGGGTTAAGACAAGGCCAATGCGTGGTGGCAAGCTGAGTTGTGGAGGTGGTCGTGGTCGTGTACGGGAACTGAACGGAGCTTATAGGAGTTGAAGCAAAGCTGGATGTGGCTGTCCACCAAGTCGTTATAGAATACGTAAAAAACAATTCGCAAGCTGCAGCCGGCGACCAGTCAGCTACTCAAGGTTTGAGGCGAAGGAATGGATCGAGTCGAAGGACGCGCGGGAAGATCGTGGGGATCGCAACAAGAGGACGCAAAGACATGGCCAACAAAAGAAGAGGGTTGGGACTTGCGCCGGTGGAATCACGGTCCACGGGACGGCCCGGCTGAACGTACAATGAGAAATACAAAGCAATAGCGTCAATAGTCCAACCTCGTCACTCACTCTCGCAATTACCAAGAGCGGAGTGTCATGACCTCGAGTGTGGAGGAGTTGACTGGACTGATAGACGATGAGGGAAAGCAAACGAAGGGTAGTCAGTTAGACGGATGTCGAGTCGTGGGGTAGACGAGCGCAAAGCGGGAGAGCCGGAGCATCAAAAGCCAGCACCAGCACCGGCAAAAGCACCAATCCAGGGCCAAAGCGAACAATACAAGGAGAGGCGAGCGCGAAAGCAGGAAAAGGAGGAGAAGAATCGTCTGAAAGACAAGACAATCAAGAATCTCGAGGGTCCAAGGACAGTGACGCGGGTTTGTCCCTCAGGTGCCAAAAAGTGATCGGAGCACACGCGGGCGCAGAAGGCCAGGACCCTGTTAAGTATCCACTTGGTCGTGAGGCGTTCACCTGAGGGCCTCAACCACGCCAGGGTCTAGAGAGAAGAAGGCAAAGCCTTGCAGGTGAGAGCTCAGTTGACAGCGGCGAGCAAGCACGTCCAAGGTACGTACCGGCAGTGCTCTCGCGGCTGAGGAGACGACACCCAACATGGGGTTACGATAATGGCATGGGGGGCTTGTGGATTTGAAGCGGAAAAGGGAAAGGCGGGAGTGTTAGGCGACGGGAGGTGGAGCGAGGCCGGAGGCCCGAGAGGACGGGCCTGGCTTTCTTTGATTAAGGGTCGACGAGGCTTGCTCACTTGGCTGACGATGGAAGATGGAGGGTGGCGGTCGCGGAGATGGGATGCTCTGTCTGTGGTAATGAATGGCAAGAGTCAGTGCCAGCCGGATGAGGCGTGTCGAAAGGGGGACGGCTGTCTGATATTCGCAGAGACGAGAGGCTGATGGTTGGACGTGAAGGTGTCTCATACCCCAACCCAAACACGGCTCAAGAGCGGCCGAGAGAGGAGAACAATGCCAGCCAACGGCTCTTCAATAAGCCTGGTGCCAGCTCCGGATTGGCCTGTCTTGTTTCCATCCTCGTCGGCGACTTGGGACCATTCCTTTCCTCTTCTCCTTAGCCCAGTCGGCACCTCTCTGGATTCGACTCGCCCGGAGAGGGGTCTAGCTGGGCCTGGCCTAGCCGGCCGACCAAAAGGAAGCTCATCTTGACTAGTCGAATGTGAAAGTGATGGGGCAGGCCGGGGTCTGCAGTTGGCTGCAATTCAATTCCCTCTCGACATCCTGGCTCTCGGGAATGAGCCCCGCAGGCACAGGCACCGCGAAAAGAGAGAAAAAAGTGATTTGTTGATGATTGTGCTCAAGTTGAAGAGATGCAGAAGAAGGTGGATGTTGAAACAACGTTAATTTAGTGGCCGCCCAGAAATGGAAAGCGAGGTGCACTGTAACCTTCCCAATCACCAAATATGAGTGTGATGTGATGTGATGTGATGCCTGAGGCAGACGGTGTGAAGGGTCGGGAGAACAAGCAGGAACCTCCTACATTCATCCAGGAATCATCCATCAACAACATCATCACCTTGTTTCTCGGTGACGACCTCATGCCCATCGATGACCGAGTTGGAACCCGCCCTGGCACCTGGCAACCTCTCTACGTACCGCATCCACTCGCTAGCCAAGCTAAAGAGTCCTCCCCGGGAAAGCTAATGCAGCCCCCAGGATCCCCTGTAGCGCCGCAATATCGGCCCTGGCTCGTTCCTGGGATGGTCCCGGCCTCACTTCGAGTGATCGAATAGGAGGTCCAGGCTTTCTGTGCTCTTTTGGGACCTGCAATTTCCTCTCGATGATCATCTCCTCGTGGGCATCGTATCCTGACCTGGGCTTTGATAGAGCCCATCCTCCAAGCCCCAAAGGGTCACGTTGGAGTTGGAGCTGTCGATGTGCGGGAGGAATCACCATCGTCAGATACGCCAGACACATGCCGCTTACAACATGGGAGTTCCCTGCTTCTCCGCCCTCTTGCTTTTCCATCCTCCAACGGTTTTTCCACTCAGACCATGGCGTGACATATGCCGACCACTGCAATATTGACAGAAGTTGGAAATGCACCGGCTCACTGATATTGTGGCAAGCAGCGACGAGTACGAAATGACCCAGAAGTGGACTCCTGACTACGTACGAGGCACGGAGTACGGAGTATTATTCCGGGCATCGACACGGCTGGGAAGCTTCCGAAGACGCTTGGCAGAGCCGGCTACAGGTCCAACAGGTTGGGACTTGGTCCTTACTATAGGTCGAGCAAGCAATGCACGTACCACTCTCGTCCAGGGGCGGTAGAATGGTTGCAGAAGCCTCTGATCTCGGGGATGCTACCGCGTACGTTGACGGATCGTCCTTGTCTCGGTTCCTCCTCAGCAGGCGAGCGAAGCTGTCAAAAAGCTTACGGTAGTTGCCGGCAAGGCGAAGACAAGACAAGGGTTCAATGTCACCGTCAACATCAACCAGGGCATCTCAACCGAGGCCGGCGACACCGAAGAGTTGCAACAACAATAGTACCCCGTTACGCGGCTCTTAAAATACTCTCGAGTCCTCGTTCATAAGAGACGTTGCGCGGCTCTTGATATTAACAGCCACTCTATCACAGAGGTTGTCCAGACCACGCCGAAGGGGCTCGGCGCGCAGAGATGCTCGCCTACACCCTGGCCAACATATGGCCCATGGACACGAGCGAATGCACGGCAATGGCACATCCTGCACCCGCACATAAGTCCATGACCGGAGCTGTACCCCAGATGGCCGCTGCTCAAGCCCTTGCTGATGCTCCACTTGGAATGGATTCAGTTTGATTGTCATCCCTCTCAGAGCAAGATTGCTCAGCCGGGATTGTGCCTTGAGCACTCATGGCACGAGCGAGCGAGCGAGTCTCCTTATCCCCAAGAAAATGAGTTCTGATGATGCAAGACATATGCATGCAGTATCGATATCACTGACCTCTCTGTTCCAAGCTTGGGGTCTTTACCCCTCGTCATCTCGTGCCTCGTATCATTTAGGCGTCAAGAGTTGTCGACTGACGAAGTGATTGAGGCCTGAGAAACAAGCGAGCCCCATGACGGCAACGATCAGCCATGCGAAAACTGCCGAACGTCTTCTCCCCGCGCCTTATCGCCATCCCCTATGCACTATCGGTGATCCGGCTTACTCTACCTCTCTCGGCCGCGTCCTCCTCACCAAAGCAAGCCACCCGTGAGGGTCGGGGTCGGGAACAGATACGTGCGCCTCTTGGGAGCACAAACCAAGATCTTCCCCCTCCTACGCCAGCGTCTGATTCTAATTGCAAACAGGGCACAATTCATCGTATGGATGACGCCCCAAACACGCAGTTGGAAATTGGGCCTGGTTGATTGCCTTGCTCCCGCGTCTCTGAAGAACCACCTTCATCAAAACCAGCCCCATTCATGCTCACTAGTCGAAGCGCGGCCCGTGTTGACCTCGACCAAGAAGCAATTCTCAGCAGTTGGCTCAGGATCCATAACGCAATCCTAGCTTAGGTAGCAAAAGCCAACCGCCAGAAGCGACTCTTGTGATGACGGACCTCGGGCCTGCTTTGCCCGCCTTGTTTGCTACCTACTTTACGAGCTCCACTCAGTCCAGCCGTCGACATGGATTTCGGCGTCCTTCGCGTCCTTCGCTTCCTCCTCGTTGGAAAGACACGATGTGACCTGCCAACGCCCGAGAGATTCACCCGAACTTCCTGCTCCGTTCCCTTCTCGGACGAGCACTGCGCTGCACTAGCCCAAGAGTTCTTCGGCGCCGCTGGAGTGGTTCATGTCTTCGCGTCGCCTCGTGGCCCATGCTCCATGCTAATGCCCAATGCTTGTTCTCATTGCCACATGAAACGTGTGGCTTCATTGACGGATCACTGATTCTTTCCCAATCGGCCGTTAGCTCCCTGCTCGGCATTTGCCTCTACGGCTCAGAAAAGGAGAGGTTTGATGTTGGTTGAAGGCAACCCACACTTAGCCTTGTTTCGACTTGGTTGTTTCTCTTAAACATGATGCCCCACTGTGTTTCTCAGGAACGTCAGCTGCTTTCATCATCACTTGTTGGGACGTTTCCGAGAGGTCGGAAGAGATAAGTCCGTCGCTCAGCTTTGTCGAACGACCTGTCAAGTCGAGTTGGTTGGCCCCTGCAACAAGTCCAACCCTATTAATTTCACAAGTATGTGAAACATCCAAGTTACGTTGTAGAAAAAGCAAATGTGGGAAAGGCACGTTTCGAGCTACCTGAGAAGGATCTCGTCACTTCATCCGGCTGCCCCGGCTCCAGGGAGCCTCGTGCTTATTTCTCCGGCTCTTGTTTGCTGCTTGAGGAGGTCATGTGGTAGATACCTTTCGCTTCCTTGCCAGCTGCATTTAGACCTCGTTATCGTGATCCACACGTTGTCCCCTTGTATCGTTGATGATACGTATCGAGAAGTGTACGGATACTCGAGGTTAACTTGGACGTTTACGGAGAGGAAAAAGCAAACGTGGGACGGGGTACTGCGGAGTATTATTTACTTTGTTGCTTGTGGGCTCTCAACGACCAAGATACCAATATCAGGCGGCGTTGACCGTCCTCCTGCGCCAATGGTGTGTTAGCCCACCGGCACTGGAACAGCATGACAGCTGATGCAGGGCAGGTGGTAATCAAGGGCTTTTGAGTTCCACGTATGCTCAATTCTAAATCCCCATCCTGACCATGATGGCTATCTCGTGTCGACTGGATAGTGTTGACGGAGGGGCCAAATCATATCCCTTGGATATCTACCGCAACCCAAGAACAGTTCGCAATTATGATACCAAGACTTGAGCACATAATTCAACTCAGACATTTCGAAGTTGTCAATGTCGGATAGAGTCCTTCGGGACAACATGCCATAGTGTTGTGACACGGCGAGCTGCGCCTGTATCCCTCGGCTCACTACAAGTCGTTGAACAAGCAAAGTTGAACAAGCCACCAGAGAATTGACCCGCCCAGACACGGGCTAGTATCGAGATTCTTGCTTCTGCGATGCTCCACGCGAAAACGGCATTATGCGGCGACCGGCTAGCTAACAACTGTCACTGCGTGTGTACATATGTATGCAAAGTCGATCTCAGTCCCACAATCAGCCATCCTGACATTACCGGCAGGAGTCTTTCAAGTGGTGAGTGCACATGACTGAGGGATGTTTTCTTTGCTGGCGGTAACTGAGGCAATAATATCGAGTGTGGGGGGAGATCCTCCGCGTCGTGCTCTATCCGTAACTGACACCTCAACGAATCACGTCTTCGATAGGGGCCTTCCAAGGGTCGCGGAGGCATCCCTCGATAGGCGGTGTATCAGACCATCATCCTCGATGCCCGTCCTCTGCATCATGTCGGCGCTTACGGGGGAAAAGTGCCGGCCGCCTTCTGCTTCCGCGCTCGTGGCGATGCAGTATGCGACCTGGCCTGCGGCCGCGGGCCTAGCGTCCACAGCGGAGTGCCTTGCGTCTTGAAGGACGGGAATCAGGACGGAAATGCCACTCGGGTTTCCTCCGGTGTCCTGTCTTGCGGGCGCCGTCTCAGTCAGACTGCCGCTCAAGGCGCCGAACCTTGTGCTCTACCCATATCGGGTACTTGTTGAGACTCTCAAACCACTGCACCGCGCTCCCGATCTACAAATTCTTAGTCGGTCCATGCTTTCGTAGAGAGTATAGGGACACTAACCAGGAATGCCCACGAGCCTATAAACGTCGACAGTGTCAGCGCGTACTCAACGCCTGGCTGGTTCATGCCAAAACCCAGCGCCCCGCAGAGCGTGAAACCGATGGCCCCTATTAAGTTCCATAGTCCAATGTGCCATCCGAGGACGCCTGGCGCGGGGATGTACCAGCGAGGCTGGACCTCAAGCATGAAGAGGGCGCTCGAGACGATGAAGCCCGTGCCGCCGATGACCTGCGGGAGCCAGTAAACGCCGTTGAGAGCCGGTATAGATAGGTTCTTGAGGATAGGCGGTAGTGCTGTAAAGCCCGAGATCCAGAACACGGTGGCACCAAACATTTGTGCAGAGCAGGCTAGGAAGCCTATCTCGCGAAAGTAGTGTGTCCTCAGTTCATACCAAGTAGGCCACCAAGACCACATACGACCATCTTCCGATGAAGCCTCGTCCACTTGGTGTTCGTTGATAGACTTGCCAGCGACAAATGTCCTCTTCTGAGCATGCGAGTGCCTGCATTCGTGAACAGTCTTGAGGTGGAGGACTCCGTCTACACTCTCTTCGACTGCCCAGCCAAAACAGTCTGAGCGGTTCTCGTTGACGGCTTCGAGCATGAGAAGCACTGAACCAACCTCAAAGACTGTGGCTCCGACGAGAGCTGTTAGCCCGGCTGCCCAGTCAGTCTCGCCTGAGAACTCTGTCGGGGGGTCTTGTATAGGTAGCCAGGAGAAGAAGCCATTGACGACCCAGATGATAGAACCTTGACCTGGTTAGATATCCGGGTATCAGATGTCAGTGTTGGCTCATACCTATAGTAAAGATGACGGCAACATCATAGGACACGTCCCAGACCGGATATCTCAAAAACATCTTTGCAATCCCTCTCATAGTCCGGTTTAGTGTATTCGTCGGCTTCGGGCTCTTGGTCTTTTCATGCTTGTGGGGATCGACATCGACGGCCAATGCATGACGTCCCTTTCTGTTATCTCGACTTCTCCAGACATAGGCAACCTTGGGAACTCGGCCGCTCGGTTGTATTTGGTCTCTTTCAACCTCGGGCGCAGCAACCTGCCTCTTACCTGCCACTATATACCGTTTCGTGGGATTCAGGAACTTGAGAGGCCCGGTGCTATGCTCCGCGTCATAGTGACGCCCAACGAAGTGGTCCTGCGGTCGTTTCATGGCGATGGGATGCCTGTGAGTTGGGAGTAATGCTGAAGGGCTGGCTGAGGGTGAGTCTCGGGGCATAACCTCTTTTCTACTCAATTGACGTGTAGCCTGGAGGACAATATCAAAGCGAAGGTTCAGGGGGGCGACTACAGATGCTCTGATGTTTTGGCTTATACGCCGCTAAGCAAGGAACGAGTTGCCGTTATCCGGTATGACGAGGCTGGGTACGCGGTAAGCGTCTACGCCCATTTCAGGCGAGAAGATAAACTTGTCAACACGACGACGTTATCATCATATAAAAAAAAAAAAAAACATATTATGAAAGTCTCCAGCTGAACCCGAGTGAAAGGCCGGGACAAAGTCAGTTATGTTTAGCTTTGTCATCGCACACCGGAATTGGTACAACTCGTCTACCCTAGACACGAGCACCTGAAACAAGGTGATTGATCATCGACAAAGACCTCATCCACAATCGTCTCGACCCAACAAACCTGAGATTTTCTCATCAGTAATCACTCGGTCAGTATCCGATTGATCTCCTCTCCCCGGGCCATAACCGAGGTCGTCACTGTCTCGAGCCCACTTCACGTCGTCACTTGAAGGGCGTAGAGCATCATGTGACGCTGCTTTCAACTACTTCATTGCGCAATCACCACCAACGAACAACCCCAGAGAGCGACATATTCATCATACGCAAGACACCAAGGAGAAATTCTAAGCCAAGCAAATCAGCAAACATGTCCCCGAGCGCCACGTCACCGCTCAGCAAGGTGAAAGCCCTTACCTTTGATGTCTTCGGTACTGTCGTCGACTGGCGTTCTTCCGTCACCGAGGAACTCACCTTGAGAGCTTACCGCAAGCTATCGTCCGACCTCCCTCAACCTCTTAAATCTCGCTTAGAAGAACTCAAAGAAGATGATTGGGGCGGCTTTGCTCAGGAGTGGCGAAACTCCTACAGCAAGTTCACACTTGGCTACGACCAGAAGAAGGACTCTTGGAAGAGTATCGACCAGCATCACCATGACAGCCTCGTCGATCTTCTCGAGAGCTGGAATCTGACTGGCCTATTCAGCCCCTCCGAGATCGAATCCCTCAGCCTCGTCTGGCATCGCTTGACACCGTGGCCCGACTCATCAGACGGAATCCAAGAGCTGGGCAAGACATACAAGACCAGCACGCTCTCCAACGGCAACCTCGCCCTGCTCAGAGACCTCAACGACTTTGGAAATCTGGGCTTCCACGGATTCCTCTCAGCCGAAACCTTCAAGACGTACAAGCCAGACCCGGCCGTCTACCTCGGCGCAGCTCGCGAGCTGGGTGTCGAGCCGCATGAGGTCGCCATGGTGGCGACCCACCTCAACGACCTCGCTGGCGCGAGAGCATGTGGCTTGAGGACAGTATACGTGGAACGTCCAGAGGAAGAGGCATGGGCCAAGGACGACGAGAGGTATCAGCAAGCCAAGGACTGGGTCGACCTCTGGATCACGGAGGAGGAGGATGGCTTCCTTACCCTTGCCCGTAAGCTCAAGGAGCTAACGGCCTGAGGTGTGTTGTCCGGGACAAGAAACGGCAGAGAAAGATAGTCGAACAGGGGGCTACCCCAATGCCCAGGCTGGTACCTACATGAGTGGTAAACTGTGGCTGTATGCGAGTTGGTGAGCGAGTGCCTTAGTTGATAGACCAGGCGTATATTGTGCGTCGGAGCTTCTTCTCGTGCAGCAAGTGAGATATTAGCCGAATGCTTCCGAGACTTCTCGGCGTGGCTCGGCCGAATGGATTGTTTTGTCTTTTTCCTCCTCATCTTTTGAGGCCATCAAAGGCATTGTGTGTGTGTGGTTCAAGATAGTCTTGCAGTATACATCCACCAGATGCATATGCTCACAACACCAACAAGGCCAGTAAATGACATGTGCCACTGCCAAACGAACCCCATAATCACTTGTGAAAGTGTCAAGGGTTGTTGGGCTCGGCCACAAAGCCGACGCGGGCGAGATGTGACCGACCTCGAAGCGCACCGGCCCGAAGGCTTGCAACTCAAGTGACATGAAGTCCATGAGGATCTTCAACAAGGCAGACACACAGGCCCCCCGGGAACCCCAAGAAGCACACTAGCCAGCTGTCTGGAAAAGCCATGGGTTGCATTGGCAGGGGGGGAAACTGACACACACACAAAGACTCGGCCTCACCATCGAAGAAAAAAGCCATGGCCTTTCCCCGGACGATGTGAAGAGGGTGTGGAGTATGCGACTGCGACTCTAGATGCAGCCGCTGGGAATGGCACGCTGTGGGTGAGGCAATTTAAGATATCCCATACATATGAAGGAGGAGGACAAGGAAGAGAGAGAAGAATGTGTGTACCTGGAGAGACCGACAAGTGCGGAAAGCCGTTGAATGTCTTAGACCAACCACAGAAACAAGTAACCGACAAAAAGTGTGTCCGTGCCAGACTAACAACTTAAGCCTGGTTTTTAACGTAATGCTCACGCGACATTGGGTTCTTATTTCTCTGACTGGACTGTTGAAAAACATGAAGGGTCTGGTTCAACTCTGCGCCAACAGTCCGCTAATCTCACGACTGGAAAGAAAACAGCTGCCTGTAAGGTACAAGCTGCCAACGGCGTCATGGCACGCACCAGCCGTAGGCCCGTAGGAAGAAGAGGGATGCATATTGCCCAACAGCAACCCCATCTCGTTCGTTTCCCCCGCAAAAAAAAAAAAAAGGGTTGGCCAAACCTGGAAAACCCCAGACAAAAAACAACCCAGAATCCCAACTGACCGGGCTCACCGGAAAGCACATCCGCCAGTCTGGGATGCCGGGTGTTGTGAAAGGAGCAAAAGTGGCCGGTTCGAGAGGCATCTAGGGCCGAGACGACGGCTTCTGATCCCACAAACACCCGAACATCTTTAATGAGGTCTTGAAAACCAACCAATTAGCCGACCACAACCGCCGTAGAGGGGGGAAGGAGAAGAAAAAAAGTCTGGGGAAAAAAAAAGACGTCAAGATTACCCCATGGGCACGCACCGCGGTCCGAGATAATACGACCGAGCATCAAACTCCATTTTCATGGTTGATTTAGGCTTGGGAAGCTTTTCATGACGTGGTTAGACCATGATATTGTATCTAACTTGGACAGGCAGAGCGTGCCCGTTGGAGGGGACGGAGGAGGATCCATGGATGGGATGTCAATCGGTCCTATAAGGCCGGGGTGCGTGTTAAGGACCTTGGTAGCTCCATTAAGCTCCGAGAGCTGAAGAGGACTAACAAGAAGAATGCGGAAGCTGGAGTAGATGCCCAAAGGATGGATGGATGAATCAATGACATCAGGCAAAGAGCGAAGGAATATTCCCGCATAATCAGCATCATGCTATTCTGCGTTGCCCGGAGGCTTTTTTCCAATCCATGTGCAAAACTGGTTGGTCGTCAAGTTGGAGGTTGTACGTACTGTAAGTTTGAACGTTGACGTTTTGGTGTGGGGTAAAATGGGGCCGCTGGCCCGGCTGGACCTGCATCGAATCCAATCCCAAATATACCCGACCCGGCCAATGGGTGTCACCAAACGATGGATGGAAATATCCAGCTCATGGAAAAAGGGGACTTCCTTCAAGACGACAAGAGATACCTGGCAGACAGGTACCCTGACATGTGTGTCTGTACAACTCATAGGCTCATTGATGTCACTGCGGGGTGTCAGACAAGACAAGATCCGAGCAGTCGAGACAAACGCGTTCGGGGTTACGTTGAGGGGGACGGTTCGCATGACGGTTTGATCCAATGCTAGGATTATGCCTGGAACCCTCTTCTGATCTTGCTCCATGAGGCTATCGGGTTGCTCGACTCTTACGTGTCTGCGGGGATTGGCCACCATCAGCACGGGCAATTCTTCCATGACCCAATGCCTAGAGCATGACAAACAGGCAGGTCCAAGACAAGTCAGCTAGCTAGCACGAGAGCTATGATGCACCCCGAGAATGCTGAGGCTCACCAGCCCCTGGCGGTGCCAGCCGCTGTGCAGGCGCAAGGCAGGGTCAAGGTCTGGGCCGCCGGCCGACGAGCATGGGCACACGACTGGAGTGACGAGACCAGATAGACGCCCGCGGGCGGGTATGCGGGTGAAGCACGGAGCAACAGCACCCGTGCGGTGCGGTGCGGTGCGGTGCGATGCGTGCCTGTGATGGTCTCCCGTCGTCGTCGAGTCTTTGTCCTGACTGACTCTGTGTATCCAACCCGCTTGTCGGAGTGACGGATGGTGCCCGGCTCATTGCAGCACTGCCACCTCCCAGAATGTCGCACAACGACTCGTGGCCTGGCGGCTGTCTGTCTGGAGCGTCCCGGCCGTCTCCATCTTGTTTCGGGGAAGAGCCAGAGGCCGGGGCGAGCTTCAGGGAGAGACAGTAAAGAAAAGCAGGGTCCCTACCGAGACGGGCAAGGCGGCGCCCCATGTAGCGTACGACGTGGGATAGCTCTGCTAGGTAGGCAGTCGTTTTTTTCGGAACATTATGCGGTGGACTGACTTGGTAGATGGTGCCAAGCAGAGGGTATCAAGTAAACCGGGCTTCCTCATTTGCAGCACAGCGCAGCCCAGTGCATCGCAGCGCCCCGTCGTGTGGTTGTGCGTGCCCTGTGGGGGATCGTGAAAGTGAAAAGCCTCCTTTTTGCGCCACCTTGGAGAGAGGCCAGAGCCCCCTCCGGGGAGGGTCCTGGTCAGGGATCCAACCATGCAGTTACGATTCAACTGTCGTTATCTTGAAATCGACCCCCGGGAAGCCGTTTCGTCCATAGAGACCAAGCAACGACATCACGGAGGCCATCCTGTGCGTCCTCTTTGGCCAAACCGGACCTAGCTGACTCGGTCGACCGAATTGGAATGGGACGCTCAACGCCGAGAGCATCTCGATGCTGACCCTCAAACTCACCCTCATCCGCCGGGCGAAGCCAGGACCGAGGGAAGGAGAAGGAGGCGGCGGCGTCGGCGTCGTCGACAGCGATCCATGGATCCATCTTTTGAGGTTGCGCCGTGTCATTAAAACGGGACAAGCCTTTTTTTTTTTTCTTTGCCCGCCCCCTCAGGCCGGGTTCGGCTGGTGCCCAACGTTCCAGCCTCTCTCCAACCTCGGATTTTTTGGTGGAGAGCTCTCAGAAGCCGGCATGAGAGGGACGGAGAGGAGCAAGATCAACGTCGACAGGGACAAAAATTCCCCAGAGTGGAGGACCGCCCATCAGTAGAGGCCACAGCACAGGACAGCACGACACAGCTCGGGCATTGGAGCTTGCTCAGTTGGAGACCAGAATGGATCCATCCTTCATTCTCTCCCCTTCCCTTGCCTGGCGGGTTTGCTGTGAAAGAACCCGAAGGGGGATCCAACCTGGACGACCCGCCAATGCCGGTCGCTGGAGCCGACAAGCGCGGCTCTGGAACTGCTGGGATCCGTGATTTGTTGCTTGTCGCTTCTTTTGCATCCATCCATCGATTCGTGGCCGGTCGTGAAAAGATTTTTCATGTGCCCTTCCCTTCCCTTCCCTTCCATCCCTTCTTCACCATCCATTGTGCGATCTTCCATGCAGTTGTTGCATTTGCTGCAGCTCATGAGCTCATGAATGGGCTCAGCAATATGTCTGGCCCGCCAAGGTTGTTGACCGACAATTACGCCAGGCATGGAAGATATTTCCACCATGCAGCAACAGCGTCGTCTTGCGTGGAGTCGAGTTTGTAAACATCCATCCTTCCATCGCCAAACAACCCCCTCCAGTTCCAAATGGAAAAGCTCCCCTGGTCGGTGTTCAGCCCGAGACAGCAGGCCCTGGGCAGGACAGAACAGCTTCCATCCAACGGGTCCCATCACCTTGAGCTGCCTCAGCACAGGCCACCACCCCTTCTCCAGGGCTGCTCCTCCCCAAACCTGGCTATTCCCCCCTAGGACTGGACTTCCCGGGGAGACCAGGACCCTGTCCCCTCGGGCATCGTGCTAAAAGATTGCGAGGTAACCTGCAGGTGAAGTTGCGGTATCTCAGCACCAGACGCAGTGTAAGCCTCCGCCGGCAAGGTTTTGCAGTACCTCGCAGGGACTTTGCAGGGACCGGAGTCTGTTCTGGTTGACGAAGCCCAGGTACACACTCAACCAAACCACACCACTTGTAGGTCCTGCGACCACCTGGCCCTTCCTGCGTGCTAGCTGCAAGCTGCAACCACCAGGTTGCTGCAGTAGGGGAAAGAAGCAAAATTTTAGGGTGGAAAAAGGAAAGAAGGGGAAAAAACGCAACCTCGGACGTAGCAACAAAGAAGAAGAAAAGAAAAAAGACCCGTGAAGATTTTTTTTTCTACTTCTTCTTTCTTTTCTTCATTCATTCACATTGACTCGATTGACATTGGCCACTTTCATATCCACAGCTTGCACCGTGTATCGGATTGCAACTGTACTAACCCCTCAAAGTCTCAATCCCATCAAGAAATCCCAGAGTCGAGAAAAAGACGTGACAAGAATTGCGACAGCAACAACATGTCCCCCAAGCCCTCCAAATGCCCCCACTCTAACCACTAAGGCACGTCTTTGACCCAGTCAGGATGGTTCTTCAGTTACCTCACAGCCCAGCGCCGCCGTAGCGCGGGTAATGTTCCAATTCCCTCGATTCCTACTGTACAGAGTACGGATCAAGGCCGACTACGCCAAGTATCTATCCTATCGCCGGTCGAGTCGCCCGCGCGCCGCGACGGTGCACCGCAACCGAGCCGTGACCCGGGCTCCCGGGTACTTGCCGATGGACGGTTCTGAGGCCTGTTGAGGAAGACAAGCCCAGCCAGGCCAGATGCCATGCCCTGCCAGCAGCCCGCGCCGTCAGGGATGAGCGAGCAGCTGCTCATGCAAGACGCATTACTTGTTGAAGATGGATGCCATGAGCGCTCTTGGGACGAGATTCAACCGCCCATCTCTGCAGGACGGTGCTTAACAAGCAAAGCTCTCCATAATCCAGGCACAAGCATCCATCCATCTATACCACGCATCACCGCTCGAGTACCAATGCTCCAGAGCAAATGCTTGCTTGCTTATCCACCAAACAAGGAGACACAATCCCCAAGGTGAAGAGGAGTGGGAGCCGCCCAGCAGCGGCTTTGGTGACCAGGGTGTGCACGTCGTCCGCCGCCGCTTCACCCTTCCGGCTTCATCCCTCGCCTATCAGAAGCCTCCAAAGGCCTCGTACCCTCGCTCGCTCCCATTCTTCGGGCTCGCCCACCGAGCCGATATCCTATCCAGGTCTACCGAGTACCTGCTACTGTTTGCTGCTGCGACGTCGAGGTGATTTGATTCCTCTTGGGTGTTGTCCCCCCCTCACAGTGGAGGTTTGCCATGTCCCCCTTCCACCCCCCTAATTACTCTACTCCATCCCACCTCAGGGTCCCCGTCCGCGAGTCCCCGTCACTCTATCTCGAGGTATCTGGCCGCCCTCGACGGACGGGAGTGGTGTGCTATTGCATTCCCCTCTGGCCAATGCCCAACCGACAGAGGGTACCTCTGGGGCAGGTAAATCGCCCACACAAGGTACTAGGCCCTCTGCGAGGTGAGGTGGCTTGTCTGCTGCTGGTGCCCCCCTAAAGCGACCCCGGAAGTCCTCTAGTCCCCCTCTGGACCCGGGCTGGCGAGTACCGCTGCTGCGTCCCCGTGCTGCATGGGTACCTTCAACCCAGGTACTTGGTAAAACCTGGCGCCCCGCCCGCGGGCGTGGATGGGCTCCATGCCATCCATGGATCCATGCCAGGTGCTGGATGGGATGCCATGGGTCTCCCAGCATCAAGCAGCCTACCTAAGTATGGAGGTACCAGTGGGCACACGCAACCCAAGGTAGGGACGGATGTACTAAGCACCAAGCACCAAGCACCTAAGCAAAAGCACAAGCACAAGCACAAGCACCAAGCAGCACCAAGCAAGCACCAGAAAAAAAAGTTCTCCACCCGGCCGTCTTTCCCAACTTCGCCTCCAGCGCCAGCTCCACGTCGACGCCTAGACCAAACATCCATCTAAACTTGAGCTGCCCTCTCTTGTCTTGGTCTTGTCTTGTCCAGTCCTCCGTCTCTTTTCTTGGACACTACTACCTGCGTTATACACTCACTACCTCCATACCTACCTTGCCTTGCCTTGCTACTTTTTACCTCCCCTTGCTAAATCTGTTCCTGTTTGTTCGCCACTGGCGCTCGATCGCCCGTTTGACATCCACCCATCGCCTTGCTTGCTTCCGGATTGCTTGCTTGCTTGCTGCTGGCCTGCTTGCTTGCCGCCTCGCGCTGCCTTGTGCCTTGCCTCCAGTCGCCTCGCCTCCGCCTCCGCTCTCTGCCTCTGCCTTGCCGCCGCCGCAGCTGCAATTGCTGGGTCACAGCTCTTTTTGCTCTATCAAGCCACCCCCTCCTCCCGTCGTCCCTCGCCTTCGCCTCTCCTCCGCTCGTGACGACGACCTCACCAACTCCAACCACCCTCGATCCTAAACCTCGAGAGCCTCATCACCGACCACACCCTCCTCCTCCTCCTTCCTCTCCACGGTCCTCCCTCGCCTGGACCCTCCTACCCCTTGAATCCCCTCTTCCCTCTCGCATCGACTTCTCTCCCCCCTCGTCGATTTCTTCGCCGTCGCCGTCATCATGGCCGGCCGAATGGTACTGTACAAGCTGGTGGTATTGGGAGATGGTGGTGTGGGAAAGACGGCTCTCACCATTCAGCTATGTTTGCAACACTTTGTTGAGACTGTGAGTTTTCATCCACCTGCTTGTGCTTGCTTGCACCGAGTGCATGGGACCTTGAAGCTGACCCCCGTTACAGTACGACCCGACGATCGAAGATTCATACCGAAAGCAAGTCGTTATTGACGGCCAGCCGTGCATGCTCGAAGTGCTCGATACTGCCGGACAGGAAGAGTACACGGCGCTACGAGACCAATGGATCCGTGACGGTGAAGGATTTGTCCTAGTCTACAGCATCTCTTCACGCTCATCCTTCACCCGCATTAAGCGATTTCATCACCAGATTCAACGAGTCAAGGAGTCGTGCGCCTCGTCGCCGTCGTACCCCGGCTCACCTATCTCTGCCGCCAACCCCCAGTTGCCTGTGCCTATCATGCTGGTAGGCAACAAGAGCGACCGAGTCACCGAGCGAGAAGTTTCAACGCAAGAAGGCCACGCCCTCGCACGCGAGCTAGGCTGCGAGTTTGTCGAGGCCTCGGCCAAGAACTGCATCAATGTCGAGAAGGCCTTCTACGACGTAGTTAGGATCCTACGTCGACAGCGGCAACAATCTTCACGACCCTCAGAAAGGTCCAGCGGCCGGACGCGAACAGGCAACGGCGACGCGAGAGGCGGTGATCGCGACGATAGACACCGAAGGAAGAACGAGCGAAGCAAGTCCAAGTGCATTGTGTTATGAGCGACCACTCCCGCACTGTAAGAGGAATGCTTCCACCAATCAAGAGGAGGGAAATAAGACGACAGTAAAAAAAAAATGAAGACAACCAGAAAGCAAAGGGAGCCGGCGATGAGAAGCCGGCGACGACAACCGCGGATGAGGGGTCGGCAATGGCGCGACCCCTCACCACGACGGCATATGCCCGCCGACTTGGGGATGATTGGCGAGACACAGCGGGAGGCACGGAGAGACGGACTTTATTCTTTTCCTGCAATTTTAGATGGCCATATGCCCAACGACGAGGGCGGCATGACGACGCAGCATCGAACGACGAACGAAAGCAGAAGCAGTTCCGCACCGGCGAATGGCGTACGAACAAAAAGAGGCATATTCTTGGGGCGCTAGGTTATCTATTGACATTTATACTATTCTTATTTCCAAAATTTACGACCAAGACCTGGGAGGCGTTATTGTCTGTCAATCGTGGGGTTTATTTCACAGTCGTGTATGACGACGTAGTTTCTGGAAAGCTACCCTGCCTTGGTTGGCTTGCTTGCTTGCTTGGCTATCTGTCTATCTATGCCTTGGGGTTTCTTGAGTTTCAACTCTCAGTCTCGACTGGACGTTTGTGGTCTATCTTGTCGGAGGTCTCCTGTTCGGCAGTCAATTCTCGGACGGGCCCTGGCAAGGAGAGACAAGAGGAAGACGTTTCGTTCTGGCATGACTCGATTGGGGAGGGGGATACGAGGAACTAGTTGGTCGAGGTCGAGCAACTCGAATGTCCATGATGGCTGGGTTTGACGTGTTTCAAGCCTTGCCCCCATGAAAAGACGGGTACCCCTCGGCGGGCAGTGCAGGGCAGGGCAGGGCAGGGACAGGCGTTTCTGGAACAGGACAAGCGAAGTGCGAACGGCGGGTAGCAGAATGCATAATCTTGGCTTGTCCATGCTCACATCTAGGGGCGGATGGGGTGGCTTAGCTGACCACGGGCGGCTGGATCTGGCAGCAAGCGATGCAGAGGAGGGCAGGGGTGACGAGATGGTAGCTGGAAGAGTGGGAGCGGGTGGGCAGTTGGAGCTGGGCCGATGTATCTAAACGACGGCTCACCATACAAGCAAGAGCAAGATGAAATGAAGATGACCTGAAAAGCACCGAGATTTTGGATGATCCCCTGTATTGGAAGGTTGTAGTTGTGTCATTAGCGATGAGGATCCATGGGATGGACGGAGGGACCCTTGGTTAGCGGACGGCCCCATCCACGGATCCATAGATGGAATGAATGAATGAATGAATGAATCGAGGCCTAGCCTCATTTACATTTAGGTGTATCCGTACTAACTACTGTATTTACATGGGCGCACTTTTGACACTTCTACGAGCCAGGCGTTGTTGCGTTGCATGTTGTCGTACCCAGGCGATCGATCCATGTGTGCGGCGCACGGAGCAGGTAAAGCTGGGGGAGAGACATGCGATCCATAGGTGTGATGTGAGATGCGAAGCCGCCGTGTGCGTGTTGTTTCTGATGACGATTTCGAAACAGTTTCCCCCAGCTGATGTCATGCGTAATCAGCTGGAAAGCTCATGTCTTGTCTTGCCTGGGGCTGTATCATGTCCTCGCTTCCTTGAAGGAGAGAAGAGCAACAGTAGCAGTGGTAGTGGTCTCCTTGGATACCAGAGGCATGGGAAAAGGGCAGGGCTGTCGTAATTCCCAAAAAATCTCATGGGCGTCGGTCCATCAGAGGTGGGGGTTCTCTTGACACCATCCCATCCATGCCATGGGGAACGGACGGGATGTCTTGTCTCTCTCTCTGTGTTGGTGGGGGATAGGCTACGTGGGAGAGAGAGAAAAAAAGGCAGAGGTTGGCTCTACATGAAGTAAACTAATCTACGGGCCTGCCACAAAGGTTCCCCCCTCCTGATGGATAAGATGCGCGTGTACTCGATACAAACAAGGACAAGTTTAGCTATCTTGTTGATTTTGTTCCACACCTTTTTTCCCTTCTAAATGTTGTCAACCTTTTTTTTTACTTTCCCCCCCACGCAAGGGTCAAACCTGTTAAACCATGATCCCTCTCACACTCACTCTCAAGATGGCGCCAAGGGGTTGGTGGGCTCTTTGTATCTTTTTTGTTTTTTGTTTTCTCCTCAAAGTACTCCCATGTTTGTGACGACACACAAATGCACATGGGAGGAGTACATACACAATGATTTTGGGGGTTGCAGATGGTGGCGCTTTGCCTTGGAGAGATGCAGGGTCGTTGAGAAAACATGGCAAAGACGGGGATGGGGAGGAGGAGGGGGAGGTCAAGAGAAACGTTTCGGGATAACAAGCCATAATGGACATTGGTGTCCGTAACGTGTGAGCAATGAGATCTGAAGGCAGTCACAGAACACCAAGATGGATACTAGCTCTATTGCCCGGTCCTTTGGAAACCCTTCAACATGACAGGTTCATCAAGTGCCGGCCGGGCCTTTGCTACGAATGGAAACAAGAGCGATGGGAAGGTCACTCACTCATGTTTCTTTGATGTGCGGCTTTTTTCTCTCCCTCGTGTGTGTGTGTCTTGCAGATCGTCCTAGATAGTAGACGCTTCCACCGCTTCTAGCCTCCTTCACTAACACAGAAGCATCCGATGCCGATGCTACCGGCTCGCCCTCCGAAGACCGCGCCGTTGAACGAAAAGTCCATCAAGCCCAGCATTTTGGTAGCATCGCGCGGGAGGAGGTCCCATCTCCACTCCCCTGGGCTTGTCTTTCCCCCTGGCTGGGTGTAAGGAAAGTAAAAAAAGAGGACACTTTTTTTTTCTTACGACGTAGTATAGGTAGTCTCTTTACTTGGTTTCTTTTTTTTTTCGTTCTTCGGATAGGACAAGTCCCGAAGAGCAAGTTTCTTCCCCCTCCTACTCATGCGCGCTACCAATTTACTCCCCGAGACGGCGTCAACACCGGAGGAGGTCCGGCCGGAGGACGGTGTGTTGATCGGAGGCTAGCACGCGGGACCAAGGATTGCTTGGGCCTACCCCTTGCGGACCTACGGGCGATGGATGGATTGGGGTTCCTCGGAGAAGGAGGACATGGAACGTTTTTTTTTCCCTTCCCATCTCCATGGTACCCTACCTAGGCTACGGATACTAAAATCCATGCTGTTGTCACTCATTCCGGTAGAATAACGGAATTACACCAAAGGGGGAAGGTAAAATCAGGGGGCACGAAAGAGAGAAAGAGAAACTTTTGATAGAAAGCCGGGGAACAGGGGATATTGGGTCCCGGAACCGGGGTGTGTGTGTGTGTGAATGGATGGATGGATACATGAACCCTGGAAGAACGACAAACAGAAAAAGGGCAATTCATCTAGGTATTTACGGGCAGACACGGATACTACTACTAAACCTCCCAGACTCTAGGGCCCTTACACGTAAGAGTTGAACGACATGACAGAATCTCCTAAACCGTCATCACCTGCATAAAAACCAAGCTTCCTTTCAACGTCAGATTTTTTTTTTTCAACAGTTTCAAAAATCAGCCCTGCCCAATGTTGAGTCTTCTCGTAGATACAGTACCGAAACTGTTTAGTAGTATACGGATAAAAGTCAAAAGCCATCTTCTTTTCTTTCCCCGATCAATAAAGCCTCTTTGGACGGGTAGCGCTAAACACAACCGCCCCCTCTCTCTCCCCGGAACATCAAAGACTAGCGCTGGATCGGCCGAAGGAGTCATGACGGGACAATTCATGTCCCCAATCTATTGAATGCATGTCAGAGTGCTAAGCAAGGCAAGGCAAGATAAAATGGGCTTGACTAGTAAAGAAAGGTGGACAGGGTCAAGAATTGGGCTTTTGTCAAGAGACTCCAGAACCAACGTTGCTATTCATCATCACGAGATTCACCACCCCCCTCCCTTCAAAAAGGTGGCAGAGAGACATGTCGAGACGACCGACTAGAAGCCAACGTTTCGCCACGAACCAGAAGGAGAAAGAGCCAACCTCTTCTAGCTCGTTTCACCATCATCCAAGAAGCTTTACTTCTTTTCTCATGGTCAACGGCTTTCCATTCCCTTGCCTTGCTTTTTTCCAGACCATACTTTGATAACAACCGTAAGCCTCTTTTTTTTTTCAACTCCCGAGACGCGAATCATGTCCGTCGGGGAACTTGTTGATGTCATTGACCGATCATGTCGGTCTAGTGATAGTTATCGGTCCAGTCTTGGTAGCGGCCGAAAACTGACGATGGCTTCGTCACAATCACCATATACACAATCGGCAATTGTCAGCGGCTGCAGTAGGACGAAAGGCAGCCAAAAAAGAGGGTAAACTCTGGGAAAGACGACTCGTGCTCTTGAATGGTTTGCCTCTTGATCAACCTCTTCTCGAGTCAGGATCAAATCTCCAGGCTGAGACATGGCAACGACCATGACGATCTTCTGGTTCAGTTATCCCATCAAGGGCCGGGCTTCAACTATGACAAAAACACCATTCCAATACATCATAGCATCATATCACAATGAATACAGTGGCAACGGCCATGATAGTCGAGCCTTAACTGCCAAACAACAAGACTACTAACAATGAATCTCAGTCTTACATCACATGCTAGACACAACAGGCACACAACAGGCACACTTACAACAAATCATTCATGTCAACAAAAGAGTATGTACGTGAGAGATCATCTCTATTCAATAGACACATAGAGACCTCCATAACCACCTGGCATCCTCGGAGCCATTTGCCGCGGCTCCCTTTCCATGACGCCATAGTCCATACCCAAGAACCGTCGCCGCTATTTGAATTGTAAACACAAAAAAAAGGGGGTTGCTATATCCCAGTTGAGATCGATCCGGAATTGTCTATCCAAGAAAAAATTGACATTGAAGTGAAGAAAAGCAGATTGCGAGATGTGTCCTCCGTCCAGCCTGAGGCTAGATTCGTGACGACATCTTCAAACAAAATACTCTGATATATAACGACAAGGAAATTCCATCATCACTCCTTTGTCGCGTGCTGGTCCCCGAACGGACTGCTGTCCCGCCTTTGGGAAGACCCAGGCTTCTCATTCTCGACTGCCGACTCCTCAATCACAGCTCCGAGGCTGGGCGCCTTGTTGGACTTTTGAGGGCTTGGTCGGTCAGGGGGGTCAGAGAAGGGACCTTGGTCTACTGAAGGAGAGTCTTCGATGATGGTGATGGCACTCGAGTCTCGAGTAGCGATCGCGCTTGGTGTTGTGGGCCGCGAGGTTCCCATTGATGATGATGCTGTTGTTGAGCCCGTTTCGGACTTGTTGCTTCCCATGTCCACCTTCTTTAGTGTTCCAACCTTGACCACCTGTGCACGAGCCTGCGTAGCAGTGTTGGCGCTGTTGAGGAATGTCGAACCGACGCTGAAGGCACTGGCACCACTCTTGGGGCGACCTCCGCCGAACTTTTCAAAGTCGATGCTAGGAACCGGGGGAGCATTGCCCTCAATGCTGTTGTTGCCAACGGACTTAACACTGACAACGGTGGGCTTGGCGCGCATTCCAGTCTGGGCGGGCGTGAGCACCTGGGCCTGCTTTCCGTAGATGGTAGAAGCAACGCTAGATCGAGGAGCATATGAGGTGCGGGCGTATGAGGTTCGGTCAGAGTAGCCAGAAAGACCCGAGTAGGTTGAGTCTCGGAGGTCACCAGGGACGAAGAAGTGCTGGTCGTCATTTCCTTCGCCTCGGGCGGCTGCGGCATGGTGCATAGGGATCGGAGGAACGGGGGGGACAAGAACATTCGGTGATGTGGGAGTCGCTCGGTTCGTAACACCGGGAATGTAGGCGATCTGGATAATGTTGGAGGCTCGGGTGAGGACGGTGGAAGCGATCGAGTGAACGGTGTGTGTCGAGGGTGGTCGGGTTCCCCTTGAGGCAGCATCCTTCTCTGAGCCTTGAGGGGCATCCACGTCTTCAACGTAGATGGAAGTGGGAATCTGTGACCTCTTGGGTCGGACACAGAACCTCCATACTAGATATGTGATGGCGACGATCACGACGACACCACCGACAACACCACCAACGATTCCGCCGATGTTAGGACCATCGGAGCCTTTGTCGGATGTGGATGCAGATGATTTGTCGCAGAACGATGTAGGGCACTTCTGACACTCGAGGGGTACGGTAAATCGGCATTCACTGCCTTTGGGGCAGTCAGGGCATTCGAGTTCGGTGCTTTCATCGCATTGGATACATTTGCCGTCTCGAGGAACGAGTTGGTACGCTAGACAATATCATCAGAAGCCGTCGACAGGCACATGGGGTGAGCCGTATTAACTTACCCATACTAACTTCGTTCAGATCCCTCGCGACGACATATCCAGGTCCATCCAGACCTCTGGACGAGAAGTAATGAAGCCCCTCCATGTTGATATCCAATAATGAGAGACTAGTAAGAGGTTGTAGTGGTCGATAGCCCCAGATTGACAGGTGTCGATCACTTGAGATGATCAGTCAAGCCTAAGTTGGGCGGTTGTAGGCGTAGGTTTGGCGATGGGTGTATGTCGATGGTGGTTTGCGACAGATGGTTGACAGTATAGAAGAAAACAAGGATTGAATAGTTCGCCGAGTCCTTTTCACGCGAGAAAGGATAAGTATATTTTCAGGCTCGAGTTGAGAAGAGTCGGCAAAGTGGGAGAAAAGGCGAGGAGAGTGAGTAAGAAACGAGTGGATTCTGAGGCTAGCTCGGATGGAAAAGAAGGCTGGTTAGGAGGCGCAAGAAGGAGACATAATCGGCCAAGGCGACGGATCAAGAGGTGAAGCGAATGGATAAGAAGTAAAAGAGTCGTCGAAGGCTCCGCTCGAGTCGATTTGACGGGTTGACGGTCGATAGATTTGCTTGCGTTCGTGCGGGATACGATCGTTTGGACGAGGAGAACGATGAAGGAGCGAGGGAAATCCAAGAGGGCCTGGAGGCAAAGACTCTCACTCAAATCAAAGAAAAGAGTCAAGGAAAGCGCCGGGAACTTGGTCTTGCGACCGACTGGGCCAGCGCTGCAACCACATTGGAAGCACGAGGGGACGGGGTGACAGGGGCAGCCCGCCACACTAGGATCCTTTCGGCCATAGCGAAACAATTAAACGGCGCGCCATCTATTCGCACAGTGTGCTATGGTGCCGCTGCCCCTGATTCTGGACTCCGCGGGGTCAGTGATTGTGTGGAATGCCCTTGGCCATCCCGGCCAGCAACCCACAGCCCAGTGTTTGAGGCCCCTGATCATCCCGGATATGCACTGTGCAGTTGGACTGGGCTGGTACCTTGGCCTACGAGCGATTTCCTTTCAACCACAAGTACCTCCCATCTCTTTCCCTGGTCCAAGCATGAATGAGCCCAGGTTATACCTCAGGTACCGCAGGCCACCAGCCAGCTTCAGGTGAACACCAACAGGGCGGCCCGGATCCAAATGGATAGATGCAACCAACCTACGACCAACTACGGACAGCTACCGACGGAGACGTACGGTAACTACGGTTCGAGAGGCTCAGAGCCCTGCAGGCATCGCCCAACGGCAACGATCGAATGAGCTGCGAGAAACACCTCCTCACGATGCAGTGTCGCCATCTCCATCATCTAGATCCATGCCTTGCTCTGGCCAACCACGACGACAAAGGCCTCTTCTCTTCAGGCCTCCCTCCTCCACTTGGCGAAGTCCACCCGTGGGTAGCACAAACTGCCTCTCCACCACCCTCTTTCACGACCAGCTGGCCAGTGAGTGGCGCGAGTTTACATGCCAGACTCGGGCGGGCGTTGCAGAAACACTCTTTTTTTGCCCGCACGCGCGTCCCTCAGTTCGAAACAACCCCCCGATCCAGGACCCTGCGGAGGAGTCGGGTCCCCGCTTGAAGGCATTCCAGAGATAGATACCTGCCCGACCACGGCGTGATGCGGTGAATCTCTGCCGTGGCAGTGGCTGTGGTCGTTAGCGAGTGCATTCTTCTTTGTTGAAACGGTTGCAGTGCTTGGTGTTGTCTGAATGGCTCGCTCAGCAACAACGCATCTCAAGCCGACCAGTGGCTCATTTGCCCATCGACGAATCACAGCACGGTCATGCGGCCGCTTTGTTGGCCTCATCTCACCTCGCAGGTCCAGAAGCTTGTTCCGAACATATTGACATGGAATTGTTTGTTCTCGTCCAAGCCAGTGAGCGAGTTTAATCGGTCCCTGTTGAAATATCTGATGTTTCCTACCCTACCCTAGGTGTGATCCCGTTTCTAATTCTCTCCGGATCACGCATGCTACGCTGCAGGGCACGCGGAAATCTTGCCATTTCACCGTGCGTCTTATATCCAGCTGTATTATACCGATAATGATCGTCTTTATTAACCACTCCTGGGTTTGGATGTTTCTTCGCTACTGATCAGGCTTGTTGTCTAAGCACAACATGTGTTCTTGGCTGTCACTAACACGGCCGTTGAGCCTTAACCGAACTGGGCCACCAAACATCAAGCCAGGCGAGATGCTTCCGCAACCGTGATGGATGCAGTCCTCCATTCACCATCAACCAGAGGCATCACTCCCTTCCGGTAGCGAAGGTGGCTTATATGTGGCATGACGTCCCGTTGTTGGACACGAATGTTCATATTGACTGAGAATGGAACTCGGCATCCCATTGCCTCGGTGCGCTGTCACGCCCACCTACCGATAACTCAAGAACAACACTTGTTGCTTGATTCCAGATAGCGTCTGCTAGATTACGTGGGCAGCCGAAGAACGCGTCACTTTCCATATTTTAAGACTTTGGGTCCTCGATGCAGAAATAAACATTTCTCGACCGTCGTCATGTCGTCGCCGCAGCATGCTTGCAGACACTGAGCGGGCCGTGGCCGGGGAACGACAACCATTTAGGGTAGCACATGTCGTTTCCCGTCCCAATTCATGGGAACACACGGCTCTAAGATGCTTCGATAATACAGCCAGTGACTGATGTCTCGGGTGGTGAACCGAGCACGGGAGCCCCATGCTCCGGGGTCGAGCACAAAAGATCGTGACGGCAAGTCAAATTGGCCCACCGTTCAATACGGGATATGGTCATCCATCCGGAGATTTCCTCACCCAGGACACATGTAACGTGTGGTAGGGCAAAGCTGTATTCCAAAGTTGTGCGTGCGCTCCCTCAAGCAGTGTCGATATTGTTGTTGGCAGAGGAATACGGTCTCCACAGCGGCTGGCCTTACATATATTGTCGAGGGCGGCCGTCACAGATTATCTCGCGATTATCTCCACCAGGAGGTTTCAGGATAAGCCCTTGGCCAAAAAGGAATCCCGTCTGAAAATCGCGGCATTTGCGAGCCTTAGATGTGTCCCTGGCCGGAAACGTCTCTCGGCGTTTCTTCTTGAGAGGAGAGACCTGGGGAACAACGAGCCCATTTGGGCGGGCCGCTCATAAGCTGCTGACGTGAGGCGGCGAACATGTCTTACACGCAGAAGAGGTACGGTTCGGACTTGATCGCATCCGTATTGCTCGTCGACTGAGGGCTATCGATGCATCTTTATCAGGCACCACGATGCAGTCAGATTTGCCGAACCAGTGGTCTCGCCTTATGCCCCAGAGTTGGGGGCCTAAAAACTAGGAGCGGAGTGAAGCCGTTTTGTTGCATTCAAAGCTGACAGCTGCCATGCCTACCCATGTCTTGAAGGCTGAACAAAGGAGAGAGAGCTGGAGACCAAAAGGCGGCCAACGCCGTGCTAGCGTCTTCACGACAACATGCCTGCGCCCCAATCTCGCACTCCAGCCCCAGGGCTCGGCTTCATCCCAGCCAATTTCACCAAGCAGGGGTGCTATTTTTGGAAGCACAACTGTGGCATACGGGAGGAGGCTTTGGCTCTGTTTCGGACTAAGAGCCAAGTTGACCCAGTCGGCCGACTCAAGGGGGGGATCTCCATTTGAACTTTCCAGATGTCACTGCAACTCTCGAGTGGACGGGTTCACAGAGTGATGCCCGGTACTTGTGGGCTCTCGCTTTGTATGGCAGGGAAGAAACACAGACACATACACGGACACTGGCACAGGCACATGCCTCTTCTGGGCGTCCAGTCCGGGTCCCAGTACTGTGCGTTGGCAAGTCAGCGCCAACCTCCCTCCCAAGCCCAGCCCAGCCAGCCCAGCCCAGGACATGGGCAAATCTGACGCTGACAAGACAAACTGCGACCTAACTCTGTAGGTGAGCGGGCTTGCCACGAGGCGTTCCAGCAGACTCAGCCGTCTGAGGCAGGCCAATGGTCAATGGGAAGGATCGTAAGCCGGCAGGGCTGCGTGCGGGTACCGCTCGCTCGCCGACTAAGGGTGAAGGACTGAGGCGTGAGGATCACTGCCCTAGGAGGCTCGACGGGACCAAACCTGCGAAGCCCGAGCCCTTTGGGGGAAATTAGGGACCATGCTCCGTACCGTACAACGCATACACGCATGGCTTCTGGCTGTGGCGGGAGAAAGGAGATGGAGCTTGAGGCGTGACGGCAGTGAAGGGACCAGATATGGCACCAGACCTTCTGGAAGGTGACCATTCTTCTCCTCATCAGAGCCTGCACTGCGGAATTGGAGGGGGGACGATGAACAACGAGGCCCGAGCATCCAGTACCGTAGGCAGGTAAGCAGCAGACGCCGCCGTATACAATTCCAAAGGCGGCGTGGCATCTCCCGGCGGCATGATCCATGGATGCGCAATGCAAGATGTCAGGGGTGCCCGTCAAAGTCAAGCAACGTCTCCATTTCTTTGGCACTTTGGTTTCTCCATTAATTTGCCGGCCAAGAGATCCAACTGACTTTCAGACTTTCTGAGTGCGAAAAATACCGAGCCGCATTTGCGTTTGTACGGTGAGCAGAAGCCCCATGGATGGTTTGGGGTGGCTGATGAGAGAGAGCCCAGCCGCCGCCGCCTCCTCCAGCCAAGGCACCCCGAATTGGGGACGACGAGCCAGGATGCTGCGTCCGGTAGGGAGGAGGCTGACTTGCTGGAGGAAGCAAAGCAGGTAGCTGCTTGGAGCTAGCAACGCGCCTCCTGGAGGTGGCCGTCAAGACCTGCAGAGGACCAGTAAACTCTGGGCGGGCTGCCCGTCAAGTCAAACGGGTGCTGTGCTCAGCGGGCATTGGAGGGGGCTGCAGCTTTGGGCGCGGTTGCGGAGGTATCCTGAACAGGGCTATCCGGCTGCAGATGCATCCAGAGAAAGGGTTCCCAGGCTGTGTCCTTGATGCTGCTTGCGAGATGCAGAATTGGAAGCAATTGGGTCCATCTTCAGCCTCTCAGAGGCTGGCGGCGTGTCTCTGAGTGGGAACAAGGATGCGAAGATGGGATGGATCCTCCCCCCCAAAACTTACGGCGGAGTGGCTCAGCATGCTTAGCGCGTAGCGTAGGTACCTACCTGTAGCCAGTCCAGTGCAAGTCCCCTATTCCATCTTACTCTCTCCATAGGTCCAGTTGACCACAGCTTGCTTAGGTTGCAGGGCCGTGAGCCGTGGAGCAAAACGAGATTCGTCCCCCGGGCCCTTCATCAAAACATTTCGTCAGAAAAAACCCTGCTGCTTATTGCTGGCCTTCTTTTTTCCCCCGTCCCCTTCCCGCCATTCAAACCTCGCTCTTCCCTCTCCTAATTCTGACTTGACTTTTTCTTGTTCCTTCTCATCCTTTCCCCTCCCTCCCTCCTCAACTAACCATCAACATTCTTTAGAGGCTGGCGCCTCGAGTTTTGTCACCGTTGCCAGGGCTTGTTGCTGCGTTTTACCAGTGGACCTAGAAGGCAGCTCCCACACGCACGCCCGTGACCTGCATTTGGATCTACTTCCTCCTGTTTCAGCTCCTATCCCCAAACATCACAAAGGAGCATCCCTCCCCCCATCATCGTCATCCTCAAAATCCATCCATCGCACTTGGATCCGAATCGTTTTTCTGTGCTGAGCGGCTCCGGGAGCATTACTATTCACCATGGCGTACAATGGCCGTGATCAGGAGTACGGGGGACACCCGATGCAGGACATGCCTGGTGGTGGCAGCGTAAGTGCACCTTTTTTTCCTGCTCTGCTTACGGCCTCGAGCTCGCACATGAGATCTCGGAAAGACTAACTTTTACCGCTCAGCAGTATCACCTCCCACCTCAGGAGAACGACGAAGAGCAGGGCCGTGGCCTCCTGAACTCTGGCTACGACCAAGATCGACTCGGCGCTCGTACTCCCCCCGATCGTCCCGTCTCAGCCTACAGTCTCACTGAATCTTACGCCCCGGGAGCTTCGACGACTCCTCAACCGGGAGCTGGATATGGCGAACACACCGGCAGCTTTGGCCAGTTTGGTGCCAACCTCGACCAGCCCGCCCCCTTTCCCCGACCCGACTCTGCTTTTGACCCCGAAGACAGCTGGGTCGAACGACAGCAGCATCCCCAGATTGGAAAGGGCGGTGGCCTGAAGCGCTTCAACACCCGAAAGGTCAAGCTCGTTCAGGGTTCCGTTCTCAGCATCGACTATCCGGTGCCCAGTGCCATCAAGAACGCTGTTCAGGCTCGCTACCGCGATGTCGAGGGTGGTAACGAGGAGTTCATGAAGATGCGATACACAGCCGCTACCTGTGACCCTAACGACTTCACCCTGAAGAACGGTTACGATTTGCGACCTCGCATGTACAACCGACACACTGAGTTGCTTATTGCCATTACCTACTACAACGAAGACAAGGTTCTGCTTGCCCGAACTCTGCATCACACTATGCAGAACATTCGTGACATTGTCAACCTCAAGAAGTCAACTTTCTGGAACAAGGGTGGCCCTGCCTGGCAGAAGATTGTCGTGTGCTTGGTTTTCGACGGTATTGAGAAGGCCGACAAGAACACCCTTGATGTCCTCGCGACTGTGGGTATTTACCAGGATGGTGTCATCAAGAAGGATGTCGACGGCAAGGAGACCGTTGCTCACATTTTCGAATACACCTCCCAGCTCTCCGTCACCCCCAACCAGCAGCTCATCCGACCTACCGACGACGGCCCCCAAACTCTGCCGCCCGTCCAGATGATTTTCTGCTTGAAGCAGAAGAACAGCAAGAAGATCAACTCTCATCGTTGGCTCTTCAATGCCTTTGGCCGTATCCTGAACCCCGAGGTGTGCATCCTGATCGATGCCGGTACCAAGCCCAGCCCCCGATCTCTGCTGGCCCTGTGGGAGGGTTTCTACAACGACAAGGATCTCGGTGGTGCTTGTGGTGAAATACACGCAATGTTAGGAAAGGGCGGAAAGAAGCTGTTCAACCCCCTCGTTGCTGTCCAGAACTTCGAGTACAAGATCTCCAACATTCTCGACAAGCCTCTTGAGTCTGCATTCGGTTACGTCAGTGTGTTGCCCGGTGCCTTCTCGGCGTACCGATTCCGAGCTATCATGGGCCGCCCCCTGGAACAGTACTTCCACGGTGATCACACCCTGTCCAAGATGCTTGGTAAGAAGGGTATTGACGGCATGAACATTTTCAAGAAGAACATGTTCTTGGCCGAAGATCGTATCCTGTGTTTCGAGCTGGTGGCCAAGGCTGGCCAGAAGTGGCATCTGTCCTATATCAAGGCTGCCAAGGGTGAAACCGATGTTCCTGAAGGTGCCGCAGAATTCATCTCGCAGCGTCGACGTTGGCTGAACGGTTCGTTCGCCGCTACTCTGTACTCGCTGATGCACTTCAGCCGTTTCTACAAGTCGGGCCACAACATCATTCGCATGTTCTTCTTCCACATCCAGCTCATCTACAACTTCCTCAACACTCTCTTCTCTTGGTTCTCTCTCGGTTCTTACTGGCTTACGACCTCGGTCATTATGGATCTCGTGGGTACACCCAAGGTGACCAGCGGATCTCACGGCTGGCCTTTTGGTGACACTGCTACTCCTCTGGTCAACGCTCTGCTTCAGTGGACGTATCTTGGTTTCGTTATCCTCCAGTTCATTCTGGCTTTGGGTAACCGTCCCAAGGGTTCCAAGTTCACCTATATTGCTTCGTTCATGGTCTTTGCTCTCATTCAGGGTTACATCCTGGTTCTCTCGGCCTACCTGGTTGTTCGCGCCTTCGACAAGCCTATCGGACAGCAGATATCGTTTGCTTCCGGTCAGGAGTTCCTCAACAGTTTCTTCGGCGGCGACAGTGCTGGTGGTGTCATTCTGGTCGCCCTGATCACCATTTATGGTCTCAACTTTGTGGCTTCCTTCATGTACCTGGACCCCTGGCACATGTTCCACTCCTTCCCCTACTACCTTGTTCTCATGTCCACCTACATCAACATTCTCATGGTCTACGCCTTCAACAACTGGCACGATGTTTCTTGGGGTACCAAGGGTTCCGACAAGGCTGAGGCTCTTCCCTCTGCCCACGTCACCAAGGGCGACAAGAATGAGGCTGTTGTCGAGGAAATTGAGCTTGAGCAGGAGGATATCGACAGCCAGTTCGAGCAGACTGTCCGTCGAGCCCTTGCTCCCTTCAAGGAGGAGGAGGAGATTGAGAAGGCCGATGTCGAGGATGGTTATAAGTCATTCCGTACCGGTCTTGTCGTCACCTGGCTGTTTGGCAACATCTTCCTCATTCTCTGCATTACCAGCGATAACTTCGATGGTCTTGGTCTGGGCGTAAGTTTTCTCATCACATTGCGATTTAATGTATCAAGTGCTAACAAATGTTATAGGAGGATGCCACTGCCCGAAAGGCTCACTACTTCCAGTTCCTTCTGTGGGCTACTGCCGTGCTCTCCATCGTCCGTTTCATCGGCTTCTTGTGGTTCCTGGGTAAGACCGGTCTCATGTGCTGTTTCTCGAGACGGTGAGCGCAACGGCGGGTTACGCACGTTGAAATCATCTACACTCGCATGTTTGGTGTGGGAGCCATGGATACGGAGGACATGGCGCTTGTCAAAGTAGATAAATTGGGTTGTTCTCGGATACCTCTGCTGTGTAACGGTTGCTTGTTGTCTCTTTTGCTTATTTAATGGAGGGCGAATCGAATCGAATCAAATCAAAAAGAAATATTTGATTGCGGCTGAGGGCATTGATTGAAATGGGGTTGGATCTGGATAGGTACGCACACACAGTGAAAGTGTATCTCTATGTAGTCTTTTCAGTTTGGCATCTACCCTTGGGGGTTCATGACGCATTTGAATGATATGAGTTACTTTAATATTCTGTAATGACTGACAACGTGACATGTAATCATTCCCAAGGGGAATTCGCCGAGTTGCTTCAGGAGGTGATGATAATTGGCCGCCTAGAATTGGGTGGGTACACCTTGTGAGTTGGCTGGGCTCCATTGGCATTCAGGTCGGCTGCCTAAGCCTAAGGTACGGCTGAGTACCATATCTTATCAAGCATCATCGCCTTTTCGACCAAGCCCAGCCCGCCCGCCGAGTCCGTTCTCGCAGCTTCTTACCAACAACCAACGACTTCACGCTGACATCACCGTCCATATTTCCCGGCGTTATCTTCTGGGTTTGTGCACCTTGATCTTTGTTTTACTCTAGAGACTGTGACTGGGACTTGATCTCGATTCCCCTCCTCTTCCACTCGTTCACCGAATCCCACCCGACACAGCCCACCTACAAGGGCCCCCCGCCGTCCACGATGTTGAAGATATGGTCGATGGTAAGATGTCTTGCCGAAAAGCATGATGGCGTGCGGATGCTGACGCCCTCATAGAAGAAGGAGCAGAAAGAGGCGGAGAACGCTGAGGGCCAGGCCTCGGGCGGCAAGAAGAAGAAGGTGACGGCAGCTCAGCTGCGCGTGCAAAAGGGTACGTCCAGGCTTCCACGCTTGTGTGTTTGGAGGGGCTGTCCAAGGAGAATGGCGAGACTGACTAGGCGGCGCATACAGATTTGTCAGAACTCTCACTGGGTTCCACGATGAAGACAGAATTCCCTGACCCCGACGACATCCTCAACTTTGTGCTTACGATCGACCCCGACGAGGGCATGTACCGCGGCAGCCGTTTCACATTCGACTTCACCATCAACCAAAACTTTCCCCACGAGCCTCCCAAGGTCCGGTGCCGGGAGAAGATCTACCACCCCAACATCGACCTCGAGGGCAAGGTGTGCCTGAACATTCTCCGAGAAGACTGGAAGCCAGTCCTGAACCTGAACGCGGTGATAGTCGGACTTCAGGTATGACACTGCAAGAATCAGCTTTGGGGGTGGTGACTAACACGGTTGCAGTTCCTGTTCCTCGAGCCAAACGCATCCGATCCGCTGAACAAGGAGGCGGCCGAAGACCTACGAAACAACCGCGAGGGATTCAAGCGTAACGTCCGGACCGCAATGGGTGGTGGTGTAGTCAAGGGCCAGAGCTACGACAGAGTCCTTAAATAGATCTAGGCCACAAAAGAAGATGGGATACTTTTAGGGGAGAGGTTGGCTTGTCATGCGTGTCCTCGTAGACTTGGGGATGAAAAAGACGGCTGGATGAATATGTTGATATTCGCGGCGAAGCGTCTGACAAGGAACAAGCAAGCAAGCAAGCATACAGGCGTAGGTATGCATCGCCCGGCGTCTTACGAGTCCATGATCCGGAACAAAGCATTGCTCTTTTCCCCCAGCGGCGTTTTGAGGGCAGGGCACCAGGTTCAGAAGGAGGAGGGCCATGTACTGTTGTTGCCCCGTGAGGGTTTGAGTTGAGATTTGAACAAATACATAGGTACATGGGACGGTTAAACGCCATCACCACTTTGAGCTTGTGCGGTCGTGAAGAACAGAACAGAACGGGGTCTCGGACGGGATCGGGCCGTTACTCCTATGGCATACGCCGGGCTGTCGGGGTTTTGTGTAGTTTTGTGTGTGTGCACACCGACATTGATGAGCAGCCAAAGGCATCACGTCCATTGTCAGGGATTGTAAGTATGTATGGTGAGAGTTGCATACCGTACATACCACGGCGGCTCCGCTAGAGGCTGGACGCCGCATCCGTAACCCGGAGCAAGTGGATCAAGCCGGGGAGAGGGAACGGGGACATCAGTCATTGTCCTTTAACGTCCGGACTCTTTGCAGAAAAAGGCTGGCCGGAGTAATGGACAATGCCCCGACATCTCGAACATGCTCCTCACCCAGGAAACGCCACATCCATGTGGACATCAAGGACCCCGTCACCCGGACCGAGGAAAAAATAGCACACTTCGCCAGCACTCTAGCATATAGGTAAGACTTATGATTATAAAACGAAGATTATATATAGAATTTAGAGTATTCTTTATTTAAATTTAGATAAGTATTTATTTATTTTACTCTAATATATTATATCTTTATTGCCCGATAAAGTTCTCGCTGCCTTAGTACGTAGTATGTAGCTATAGTGTGCCATTTCTTTCTTGGACCACGAGCCCGTTTGATCTGGCCAAGGCCTCATTGGACAGCGGTGGCGGAGGGGTTGGCATCGGACGACATGCGGCTGCTGGGGATGGAGCCCTCTCGGGGAGACTACACAAACTCCGGAAGCCCTGAGCCCCACTGTTTCGCGTGCTCACCCCAGCCAGCATTAGCTTTGTGCGGACAGCTTTTTTTTTTTTGTGGTGAGGTGAGAGTGTGTTGTTCCATCGAGGGGTTTGCTGTCAGCGTCGATTGAGCCTCTACCACGTAGTAAAGCACTTGAAAACTATGCAAAGGGAACTCAATTCTTGTTCATCAACTCGAATTGACACCCAAATCTTCAATTCTAAGCGTTGCCGTGGTGCAGAGACAAGCAACGACACCGGCTGCTGACGAACGCACGGAGCTTGGTAGGTTAGACAACTGAATCGCCACCCATTGGCCGCTCTAGACGTGACTCAAGCTGTGAGATCCCTGCGTTTGACCCAGCGGTTCTCCAGGCCAGAGTCGTAGATACCTGCAATTGAAAACAAATCAGAGTGTTTAGTCGTGTATACACTACTTGTCTGGCCCCAGACCTTTCCCCGCTGCTCGACGTGGGCCCCACAGCCCACCACAAGCCGAAATCGGTGAATCTGGCTTGCCCCCCCCCAGAGAGGGTAGGCACCTCGACCAGAAAATTTAGCTATACTTAACCTTTCTCCCCATCACCAGTTTTTTTCTCCTTCTTCTCTTCTTCATTCTCTCTTCAGACACTCTCCCCTCAGATCCCCTCAGATCCTCCCCTCCAGTCACAATGGCCTCCCGCAGCTTCACCAAGACCCTCCGCGCCCCCGTGGCCCGCCAATTGGCCTCTGTGCCCCGCGTCCAGCAGCGCACCTTTGTTGCTGCTGCCCGCGCTGCCGTCCGCGCCGGTGCTGTCGCCCGCCCCGTTGCTGCCGGCCCTGCCCAGCAGCAGATCCGTGGTGTGAAGACGATTGACTTTGCTGGTCACAAGGAGGACGTCTACGGTAAGCTCTCTCAGCATCCTGGGGGCTTCAGAGCTACCCCACCTCACTCATCATGATGATACTAACACCAGTTACAGAGCGTGCCGACTGGCCCCAGGAGAAGCTCCTTGAGTACTTCAAGAACGACACCCTGGCCCTCATCGGTTACGGCTCTCAGGGTCACGGCCAGGGTCTTAACCTCCGTGACAACGGCCTCAACGTCATTGTTGGTGTCCGAAAGAACGGCAAGTCCTGGAAGGACGCTGAGCAGGATGGCTGGGTTGCCGGCAAGAACCTGTTCGATGTCGACGAGGCCATCTCCCGTGGCACCATCGTCATGAACCTCCTCTCCGATGCTGCCCAGTCTGAGACCTGGCCCGCCATCAAGCCCCAGCTCGTCAAGGGCAAGGTACGAGATGACCCCGCCTAACGCTAGTCATGTTACTAGACTAACAGTATCTGCAACAGACCCTCTACTTCTCCCACGGTTTCTCCCCCGTCTTCAAGGACCTCACCAAGGTCGAGGTCCCCACCGACATCGACGTCATCCTCTGCGCCCCCAAGGGCTCTGGCCGAACCGTCCGATCCCTCTTCCGTGAGGGCCGTGGTATCAACTCCTCCTTCGCCGTCTACCAGGACGTCACTGGCAAGGCTGAGGAGAAGGCTATCGCCCTCGGTGTCGCCATCGGCTCCGGCTACCTCTACAAGACCACCTTCGAGAAGGAGGTCTACTCTGACCTCTATGGTGAGCGTGGCTGCCTGATGGGTGGTATCCACGGCATGTTCCTTGCTCAGTACGAGGTTCTCCGCGAGCGCGGCCACAGCCCCAGCGAGGCCTTCAACGAGACCGTCGAGGAGGCTACTCAGTCCCTGTACCCCCTCATCGGTGCCAACGGCATGGACTGGATGTACGAGGCTTGCTCCACCACCGCCCGCCGTGGTGCCATTGACTGGAGCCCCCGCTTCAAGGATGCCCTGAAGCCCGTCTTCAACCAGCTGTACGACTCTGTCAAGGATGGCTCCGAGACCAAGCGATCCCTCGAGTACAACAGCCAGGCCGACTACCGTGAGAAGTATGAGGCTGAGATGCAGGAGATCCGGGATCTCGAGATCTGGCGCGCCGGCAAGGCCGTCCGCGCTCTCCGACCCGAGAACCAGAAGTAAATTGGGTTTAATGAGTGTTGTTGACGTGTGAGGGGAAGAATGGATGGAAGGATTTGGGAAATGAACGGTCTTATGAAAACAAACGCATGAACTTTTGTACTTTAATTCCTGGGATCTTTGGGGGATCTAGGCTGGTCCAAAAGTTGATATCAGGCTCGGAGCCAAAACGAATACCAATTTCTTATTGTTCAACTTGTATCTTTTCATCTGTGACATTCTCTACTCGTTGATCCCCGAGTCGTTGACTAGGGGACGCCCTTAAAGGAACAACTGACTTGTAGTTGTGCGGGCTTTTCTTGGCAGACTCCAGTCACTTTCCAAAAGAGGAAATCCAGAGCGACAGGTGTGGTGGTTCCACTAAACAGGCACGTATACCGACAACCGGAGCATGATATATAAGGACTCATGTTGAAGGCATAGGCGTTGAACGCAAGCAAGCACATTCTTGACCTAAAACTTAACCCTCGATCTTTACACTCTTCATCATGGCTGACTTATCCACAACTCCCCCTCTGAACCGTGACTCAGTCATCGAAGCCCACAAGCTCATCAGTGACTTGGTCCACTTGACACCCGTCCTCACCAACCGCACCCTCACCGAGCTAGCCTCGACGCCTCGCACGCTTGATGGGACCCGATTCGAAGGTCGGACCCCGGCTCGGCCGGTTCTCAGGCTCTGGTTCAAGTGTGAAAACATGCAACGGATCGGGGCCTTCAAGGCAAGAGGGGCGTTTCATGCTGTGGAGAGACTTAAGCAGGAGCCTGGATGGTTGGAGGGAGGGGGTAAGGAGAAGGGTGTTGTGACGCATAGTTCAGGTGAGAGAATAACTCCAAGATGGGGGGTATTGTCTTGAACTAACTCGTCGTAGGAAACCATGCTCAGGCGTTGGCCTTGGCAGCTCGCGAGAGTGGCATCAAGGCGCATATCGTCATGCCTGAGATTTCCAACCCCAAGAAGGTCGCCGGCACAAAGGGATACGGCGCCAACGTTATCTTTAGTGGCAGCACAGCTCCAGAGCGCGAGGCCGTTGCAAACAAGGTTATTGCTGAGACAGGTGCTCGTCTCATACAGCCTTATGACCACCCAGACATTATGCTCGGCCAGGGCACACTCGGTCTTGAGTTCCAGCAGCAGGTCACCGAGCTTATGACAACCGATGTCGAAGTCAATGGGCAGAAGAAGGTGTTCCGGGCTCCAGCTACGGGGAGGGACAATGCTGGACCGGGTGTGCCAGGAGGCAAGAAGGAGAAGCCTGGGTTGGATGCCATCATGACACCTTGTGGCGGTGGTGGAATGCTCTCGGGTGTGGCTCTCAGCTGTGAAGGTACTGGAATCCGTGTCTTTGGTGCAGAGCCCTCATTTGAAGGAGCTGATGATGGTAAACGCGGATACGAATCTGGCGAACGCATCACAGCAGTCAAGACACTCACGGTAGCCGACGGCCTCCGCACGCCGGTGGGCGAGCACCCTTGGTCCGTCATCTACAAACGAAGACTAGTATCTGGCATGTACAGCGTATCCGAAGAGGAGATCCTGGCGGCCATGAGACTCGTGTACGAGCGGTTCAAGCTCGTCGTTGAGCCGAGCGCCTGCGTTCCCCTCGCTGTGGCTCTGTACGACGAGGAATTTAGGACCATGGTGGAAAAGGAGGCTGGTGAGGATGGATGGGATCTTGGGTTGGTGTTTAGCGGGGGGAATATCGATGTTGATGCTCTTGGAAAGATGTTTGTTGGGGGAAAGTAGAGTGATAGACTGGCCTGACCAGACAGAATGTGAATTCATGCTTGAAGTAATTCAGCCTCATTGCATGCCTCGTGGATCCATGACTAACAACACTTGGGCATTATTTGATGAGTGTTACCACAATTCTCTGTCTCTAGACCGCCATAGATAGAGTCATGAATCGTTTAATTAAATGTTGCCTTTTATGGGAATATTATATATGGGAATATGTTCCTTGCTCAATCTCTAGAATGCAACATATCTCCGCGCTATGAATGATGAAGATGCTTCACTGATTCAAAGCCTCATCCATTGTACGCCTCCACTTTGTCGCGTTCGTTCTCAAAAGCCATACACTGGTATAACTAACCACCAGGCAAAAGAAACAAATGGTTGTGAATACCCAGCCGACGTTTATGGCATTGATCCACGGCGCAGCTACAATGGCTCCAATACAGGAGAGAGTATTTCTCACCAGATTGTTCAACGCCGCTCCTGATGATGTGCTTTTTCGGATGAATTCGGTGAGCATTGTTGTTGCGCTGCTCTGTTGACGTGATGTTAGCTGAGTACCACTGGTATGAGATATGGCGTCTTACGAAAACTAGCATGGACGATATTCCAAAGAAGAAGAGGGCGACACATGGAACTGGAGTGGGTAGGCCATATCTCAATGTCCAGCCAAACATGAGTAGTGCCAGTGGATACGCCGTCACCATGATCCAGGCGTTCTCTCTCATTCGATCCTCGGGAAGATAGATAAGCTTCCCATTCTCGTCGTAACGGTTTGCCTTGCGGGCCTCCCTCGCCATGATTCTATCGATCCAGCGTCCACCACAGAGTGAACCGACAATGTACCCAGCACCAGACGGGATATACAGCAGACCGAGGAGCAGTTGACCATAGTTGTATGGGTCGCGGGTGAACTTTTGCTGGATGGCAATGTTTACCACGTAAAGTGAGCCGAAGGCAATGGCGGCGAGAAGCACAGTGATGAAGACGGCTGGGAAGCGTAGGTAGCGCACCACGCCCAAGGGATCGATTAAGAACCGACGGACAGTCTTGACCAGACGCTTCGTTCTGACCTTGGCCGAGTCCATTGTGCGCATCCGGCTGAGCTCCTCAGTCGGCAGTGTCTCCTCGGGCCTGCGTCGCTGCAGTGTCTCGGGGAGGAAGAAGAGGATCATGAGCAAGACTATGAGGCCATAGATGGCGAGGAACCACATGGTCGCCTGCCAGCCAAGCTCCTGTGTCAGTACACCTCCGATGACGGGTGCTACCAAGGGACCTAGGAGTGGTCCGAGATAGAAGATGCTCATGGCTCGGCCACGCTCAAAGACCTCGAACAAGTCGGCGATGGAGCCGGCGCCAGTGGAATGAGCGCTTGCTGAGGCACCTCCGGCGCACATACGGAAGACGACTAGCATGGTGATGTTTGTCGATACGGCTGAGAGTACTGAAAATATGACAAAAAGGGAAAAGGAGATGAGGTAGATGGATCGACGGCCAAACTGCTCAGAGAAGGAGGACCACCAGAGGGGGAATATGGCCATTGAGATCATGTACAACGCAACAGAAAGGTTAGTAACCGTCTCAGAGGCGTTGAATTCGCGAGCTAAGACGGGAAGGGCAGCTATTTACTCGTCAGCACTCTATCGACTTTAACTTCAAGATTAACAGGGGCAAAGGCTTACGATACACGACTGTTGATCCAAGAGGCGCCGCAGCTGTGGCCAAGGCAATGATGAACGTGAGACCCCATTTTGTCGAGTTTTTATAATCTGGGGGATAGGCAATCTCAGGGACTAGAGTGAGACTCCCGAATAGACCTCGTCTCTTAGAACGAGGGACGATGGATAGCGGTCTTGAACGAGCGGATGAAGCCCTTGAACAACTGCGCTTGACGGATCTTCGCGTGTCTATATGGCCTAACGGCTCACCGAGTGTGACAGGCTCAATGGCATCTTGTTCCTGATGTATAGACTCTGCGCGGCTCTGGGTATGACTTGAGCGGGAAGTTGAAACAGTAGAAGCCGGACGCCGACTTCCATGTTTCTCATCCACTTCACCTCTCTCGAGGCTAGATCTCTGCTCTGCCTTTTCGTCGACTTTTTCATCGTCACGGTCGAGTCTCATTGTGACGTCGGTCGGTCGGCCCCGAAAGAATATGTGGGGACCGGTCGTCGGCCGAACCGGGGGCCGGGAGTCAAGACGGAGCAAGGAAAACGGGAATTGTTTTAGATAGCAACCGCTGAGAATCCCAAAAAGCTACTGGAACGACAAATAAAACAAAGGATACGAAAAAAATATATTTTATCCAAAGGCGGAGATGAGAGTCAGATTTTGCCAAGATCTAGTTTTGGTGGTGGGTAGGGGGGTGGAAGAATGATCCCGGTTTTTAAAAAAACATAAACACGAGGAGAGAAGAGAGGAGGAAAAAAAAAGGGTGCCATTGACGAGTCCGCTTCAATCATTCCGCACCCTTTTCCCGGGCAGAGAGCAAAACCGGTCCCGGCTCTCTGCTCGATTTGACCAATCTCGGCAGCTTGAGCCAGGAATTAGCAAGTGTGGAGCGGATATGTGGAGGGGTGTGAACGCCGAGAGCGGTGCCGAAGGGTGAGAGGACGGAAAAGCGGCACTCGATTGGGCGGGTGCGGATGTATTCTTCCTGGGTTTATGGTTGAGTTGTCATGATTGTGTATTGATGCTATATAGTTGTCTATGGTCATCATGAAGTTGATGGCTTGTTATAGAGCCACTCGAGGGAAACGGCTAAGAACAAAAGTAAAAGTTGGATAAATGGCCTGTGCTGGAATTTGAATTAATCAGCATTGGATCTCTAATTGAGCTAACTACGCCTTGTCAGAAGTTGCGTGCCTTTTGAAGCATGGGAAGCGTTCCTGTATCGGAGGAGGTTTCCTAACCAAGTAGGTGTCGGCGGTCACGCGACAGTGTGCATGTTGAAAACACGACACGAGTAAGTGGTCAATTAAAATAGCAACGCTATAGATTATACATTTACGTAGTACTTGAGTAATTCTTTTTTGGCTCGTCTTTATGCTATTGCATTTGGGGATATCACACCAACAGTGTATATCGTCCAATGCTTCTAATACCTACTTGACAATGCGAATTCAGCAATAAGTGAGCACAAGATACATAGCAAAAAGTAAGGGCAATTTCTGGTTTATAATACTCGCCTTTACAAGTTAGTCCTACATTTTGTTGGCGACTTTCTTTGCTACATAAAGCCCAATTAACATTGCTCGACTCGACTTCAGTAACCCCTCGAGTTTTATACCCCAGCCGCCGACATCGCTCCAGTCTCAGAACTACACAAAGATGTGAGCCATCAAGACAGGACCAGCCATGAAATAGAAAGAAGGGCCAATAATTTCAATGCTTAAAGTTATCCACCTCTAACAAGTATTTTATAGTATATCCGATTTTTCTCTAATATCGTAATGCCTAGCCCTTACTGGTCCTCCCGGAAGCTCTCCCGCACTTCCAATAGATCCATGGCGGGGTGCATGAACCCCACCAAACCACCTGAGTCACTTTAACCACCTCCATACCATCTTCATATCAAACACACTCACCACCAACCTTCAAGAGCCATAACAATGTCCCTCACAAACGCCTCCCCCGAGGCCGCAGCCAGCGCCGCAAAGACGGCTTCCTTCGCCCTCGCCACCCTCCCAGCCTCAGCCCGCAACAGCGCCCTCGACGCCATCCACTCCGCCCTCACGGCGGCAAAGGACGACATCCTCGCCGCCAACGCCCGCGACCTCGAGCTCGCCGCAAAGGCTGCTGCTGATGGAAGTCTTAGCCAGGCTCTCGTTTCAAGGCTGGATTTGGGGAAGAAGGGAAAGTGGGAGGATATGCTCAAGGGGATTCTCGATGTGAGGGATCTTGAGGATCCAGGTGAGCTTTCTTACTCTTATGTCGTTGAGCTTGGAATACTCACTTTTTTTAAAAGTTGGTCAGGTTCAGATGAGGACTGAGCTCGATAATGATCTCGTCATGGAGCGTGTCTCTTGCCCCATTGGTGTCCTTCTCATCATCTTTGAGGCTAGACCTGAGGTCATCGCCAACATCGCTTCTCTCGCCATCAAGTCTGGCAACGCCGCTATTCTCAAGGGTAAGATCTCCCCTATCATCTCAACTCACAAAACTCACACCTCTTAGGCGGAAAAGAATCTACCGAGTCTTTCGTCGCCATCTCCAAGGTCATCTCCTCAGCCCTAGAGACCACTCAGGTTCCCAACTCCGCCATCCAACTTGTCACCACCCGCGATGTCATTGCCCAGCTTCTTGCTCAGGACCGCTACATTGACCTCGTCATCCCCCGTGGCTCCAACGACCTGGTCCGCTACATCAAGGAGTCGACAAAGATCCCCGTCCTCGGCCACGCAGACGGCCTCTGCCACATCTACCTGACTGCCTCGGCAGACAAGGACAAGGCCATCACCGCCATCGTCGACTCCAAGACCAGCTACCCCGCCGCCTGCAACGCCGTTGAAACTCTTCTCGTCCAGGACACCGCTCTGACTACCGTCTTTCCCGGCGTAGCTGCTGCTCTCGCTGCCAAGGGGGTTTCTCTCCGCGTTGACGAGGCCAGCAAGGCTGCCATTGCCTCCCTTTCCCTTGAGGGTGTCCAGGATGTCACAGCTGAGGACTACGACACGGAGCATCTCTCCCTCACCATTGGCGTCAAGACCGTCTCCTCCCTCGACGAGGCCATCACCCACATCAACACCCACGGCTCTCACCACACCGACGCCATCATGACCTCCGACTCGGCCGAGGCTGAGCGGTTCATGAACGAGGTCGACTCTGCCGGTGTCTACTGGAATGCCGCTACCCGTCTCGCCGACGGTATGCGCTACGGCTTTGGTACCGAGGTCGGTATTAGCACCAACAAGATTCACGCCCGTGGTCCTGTTGGTCTCGAGGGCCTGACCATCTACAAGTACAAGATCCGCGGTGACTACCAGGCCACCGCTGACTACGGAGACGGCGAGGGCAAGAAGCCCTGGAAGCACCAGAGGCTGTCCCTGTAGTTAGATACCAGGCATTGGGGCATCCTGCACAAATGACGGCGTTGGGTTAATAAAAGCTTGTTGAATCCTCTTGAGCATTTACATCATGTTCTACAGCCTTGTTAGATTCATCCCAGATGATACCACCTTCATCGCGATGTTCATTTCATTATGTATTGCGTAATGTTCATGTCCACGGCATTGTAGGCCGTTCCTTTCATCCCGGCTTTACAAGGTATACATGCTAAGACAATCCCAAATCTCTTTTCGCCATCCCGCACGCCCTGGAATCGCAGCCTTCATCTTCATAGTCCACCAACATGACCATTACATGCCCATGTTCTCGTACTCCTTGATCATCTCCTTGAGCTTGTTGCCTTCCGAAGTAAAGTCCAGAGGCATGGCACTCATCACCTGATATCGTATCCTATAGCGCCATTGTTAGTATCTTAAACACAATGTGTGAACATGTCAACATACCTCTGAGCCTCGCCAAAGTTATCCATCTTTGCTCGGCATCGGAACGTGAGCTTCTTGCAGTTGGCCTCCTCAAATGCTGCCACGAGCTTCGTGTCATCCGACTCCTTCAACTCCATCATCTCATTGGCAGTACGACCCAGGATCTTCTGGCCAGAATCATCGAAGCAGCTGAGCCATTGATGGCTGGTGTGGTCGGCCACGTTAAGAGACAGGATGTATCGGTACTCTGGCTTATCGTGCGACACGTTGCACTTCTCGCAGTGCCAAGTGCCATCTCCCATCTCTGTCACCTTCTTGTTACAGCCCTGTGAAGCGCAGGCAGGGTAACAGAAGGTGTCTTGCTTGATAAAGACGATGGTCGCCTTGATGGTGTAGTAGGCTTGGTCGTCCATGCCAAGGTTCTCATCCTTGACCTGAGAGATGGTCTTGATCTCGTCCTTTCGGCCAGTGGCGTTGCCCATGCTTGCCATGCCCTGGTGGGTTGCAAACGTGTCTGTTCGTCCAGCAGAATCATACCATCCCTTGAGTCGATGGGCATCAGCAATGTCGGGGTCGACACTCATTGTGCCAGAGGAGAGAAGACTGAGACTCTTTCCACCAAAGTCAGATACCTTGGTGCCCTTAAAGGCCACCACAGACTCAGCAGGAGCGTCAAACGAGTTGGCTGTCTTGCCCCAAACTGTAACACGGACTGAGTAGCCAGTATCATCCACGAGGGTAAGCTCTCGCTTCTGGAAAGGTCGGCCATCCTTCTTGGATACAATCTCTCCAATCTCGCCGACCTCCTTGAGCACACCGATAACATCGACTGTGTTGTCCTTCTCCACGCTCTGCAGCTCCTGGATGGTGCAGAAGTTGAACCTCACTTGAGGCACGTTGGTCTGGTCCTCGGCCTTCTCGATGACTGTATCCCGCTCAAAAGCAAGCTCATAGTCATTAGGAAGGTTCGAGAACTGCTTCTTGGCCAGCGACACTCGGCAAGGAGTGGAGATGTAGTAAACGGAGCCCTCCTGCAGGCGGTCGTAGAAGGCATCGCACTGCTCGTTGAAGCCAGTAGCCTTAATCTCACCGCTCTCGTCCAGCAGGTTAACGCTGAAAAGCTTTCCTTCACCTGTGGCCTTGTGCCATGTCTTGATTTCCGACTTGGAGGTAACTCGAGCCTTAATAGTCCACTTGTGCGCAAAGGGGGACAGACCCTCGATGGGGTAGATGTTGCTGCCACCGTGCATGGCTGGTCGTGAGGGCATCGACTGCTGCTGTTGCTGTTGCTGGTATTGTTGGGGCTGTGGCTTTTGTTCCTCCTTCTTAACACCGTAGAAGTCTCCTCCGGCGATGGCACTGGCACCCTCCTGACCGGCTGGCTTTGCGTCGACTGCGACCGGCTCGCCAATTTTGTCCTGGATGCCAAGGGATTCGACGACTTCGAGATCGAGGATGACAAGAATACTAGATGTGGTCAGAAGCAGTCGGGACGACGGTGAATCACGAACTCACTTCTTGCCCTTCAGGTTGTTGGGGGTGTATTGCTTGATCCGGGCAAAGCAGCCTCGGACGAGCTTGTTGTCGCGAACGACGTGGTTGGCCTGGGTAGCAAGCATAGTCTGAACGTAGTGCTGGCCATCGCTCATAACGAGGCGGTATCGTTCTCCTCCTTGGGCCGAGGGGGCCATCTGCTTAACTTGAAGGCATTGCAAGACGGGGACGGGGAAGAGCTTGGCGGCCTTGTCGGGATCATTGAAGATCACGCTGGCAAAAAGTTAGTGAACGGAGAAGGGAGATGAGAGACGAGGAAACGCACTCAAGGGCGCCCGTAGAGAGCGATGCTGCAGCCATGGTTGCCGTGAGCTGTGGTCAGTTCTCGGCGGTAAGTTGTGTGTATCTCGGTGGCTTGATGGCTTGGTTGAGTAGCTGTCTGGGGGAAGATGATGAAAGTGGACGATAAAAGGAAGATGGTGCCTACGACGCGTTCAGCGCGTTCCACTCAACGCGCTGTGTGGCAAGAGATCGCGGGGTCGTTAGATTATGTAATGCTACGGCACTTGATGGCTGGGGCAACCGGGGATGAACCACACGATGTAGACAGGCCAGTGGAGATTTATCAAGTGCAAATGTCGAGATATACGTGGTATTGGGTCTTTCTAGATTAGAATTGATATCCTAAAGCACAATTCAACCGCTGTAAACCACCTGACTCCGCCGCTGCATGAACCAATATTCACCTGTCGCCGCGTCACGGTCATAGCACCCGACGCAAGGAAGAGAGCTCCTGCAGGGAGTTACCCCTCCAACATGACGTTGGATTCCAGCCAAGGCGCCGCAGCGCACCACAGCGCACGGCAGCTGTCCAACCTCAGGCAGCCCCTCAACTGCAATCAGCCATGCATCAAACAACATCATCTGCCTGCCAATCCTACGACACTACGCATCTCGATCGCAGATAGGACACCGACCAGATAAACACCATGGCTGACGTAGACAATGCTACTCGAGCTCCCGAGAGCGACGCCCAGGAGGCCAGTGCTGCCCCTCCGGCGCCTGTCGTCGGCGAGCACTGCGTAACCGACAGGCCTACTCGTATGTTTTACATTCCTCATCATTTCCATCTCAGACTAACAGGTGCAGCTTCTGGGCAGTCCTCTACCGGCGAGATCATCAAGCTCAATGGCGTTGATGTACGTTCAACCAGTGATCCCATCTACACTATCGCTAACGGCGCTCGACTCTAGGTCTACATCTCCAAACCCACCGACTACCCCCATGCCCCTTCCCGGCTCCTCCTCCTCCTCACCGGAGGCACAGGCATCAAGTCCACCAACAACCAGATCCAGGCCGACAAGTTTGCCTCGGAGGGCTACCTCGTCCTCATGCCCGACCTCTTCGCCGGCGATACAGCCCCAGGCGCAACCGCCGTCACCGACGACTCCACATCTATCCTTGAGCAATTCAAGCTCAAGGCCGTCGAGGTTACAAAGTCGTTCCTCATTGACATGTGGCTCGCCCGTGTCACTGAGGACCGCGTCATGCCTATCCTGCACAAGGTGATTGATGCTGCTCGAGAGCAGTACGCAGACTCCATCCAGCGTGGTGATGGCATCTATGCAGCTGGATATTGTGTCGGTGCGCGGTTCGTTCTGCTTCTTGCCAAGAAGACAAAGGTTGTTGAAGGGGATGCCGAGAGCGGCGGACTCAAGTCTGGACCGTTCATCAAGGCTGGTGCTTTGGCACATGCCGCTTCAGTCACCCCCGATGATTTCAAGGATATCAGTGCTCCTCTGAGCCTGGTTTGTGTCGAAAACGACCCTCTCTTCACTGATGAGGTGCGGATAGCAGGGGAGGATACCATGTCTGATGCAAACCTAGAGCATGAAGTTCAGGTATATCCTGGAGTTCCACACGGTAAGCCAATGCTTCACTCATCTCTATATCTTGATCGTCAACTCACTATGACAGGGTTTGCTGTTGTCGGCGAGTATCAGGATGCCGCCATCAAGGACGCTCAGGCAACAGCGTATGAACAGATGCTCAAGTGGATTCAGTCGCATTGAGGGAAGCCATGGATTTCTTTGTTTGACGAACACAAGCGTGGCGTCGTCAAGAATTGTCTCCTATTTTCAAGCTATGGACGGTGCCTATGAGATAGTACATATAATCTTGCCCAGATTCTTGGCCTCTTCCATATGCTTGTGAGCCTCCTGGATCTCCTCCCATGGCAGAACCGTGTCCACAAAGATCTTCAACTTGCCTGACTCAAAGTCTGGGAGATACTCTTCGAGGCGATCACGGAGCTTTCCCTGGTACTCCTCGTCTCGGCTCCTCAGCGTGCTGCCCTCGATTCGGAGTCTCTTATACAGGATCTGCGAGATATCGGCCTCAGGGATTTTGACACCACCCAGTGTGCCCAGAAGGACGATACGTCCGTCCCGCGCAGCAGCCGTCTGGTTTTGCTGGAAGTAGCTTCCACCAACAAAGTCCACAATATAGTCGACGCCGTTGCCATCAGTGTGTTTCTTGATCTCCTCCGCCCAGTCCTGCGTCTTGTAGTTAAAGGCCGCCGTGGCTCCGAGCTTCGAGGTAATAAAGTCGCACTTTTCCTGGGACCCGGCCGTGGCAAAGACTTGGGATGCACCGGCAATTCGTGACAGCTGGATGCCAGCAACAGACACACCCGAAGCACCGGCGTGCCACAAGATTGACTTACCTTTGGTGAAGCCGAGCACAAGGTGCAGTGCCTGTGTCGCCGTGATCCAGGTTTCCGGGATGCCAGCACATGTAGTAAAGTCCATGGACGACGGCTTGTGCAGCAACATGCGTGTGCTAACAGCAAGGTACTCGGCATAGGCGCCACCGTAGGCAAGTCCAAAAACCTCGTCACCCTGCTTAAAGGCACCGTGGTCACCAGGCCCAAAAGACTCAATAGTGCCGCTGAACTCGACACCCAGCGTTGCGGGGGCTTGAGGCGGAAGCGGGTAGAAGCCGCGCCGCTGGACTATATCCATACGGTTTATGCCAAAGGCTTTGACACGGACGAGGGCCTGTCCCTCAGTAGGCGAGGGCTTTGGCGTCTGAGGGTTCATGAAGAGGGCATCTCGCTCGCCTTTACCGCCTCGGATATCTGCGGACTAGGTTAGACGGTGCTGATCTTGGACTTGCATCCTGCTCCCGTACCGACTGCCTTCATCAGGTCCGCCATGTTGTAGTTTCAGGTGTTCGTTTCGGGCGTTCAAGGTGACTTTGGTGGAAATTCGAAGCTTGAAGCTTGAATGAAGCGCAAGACGGTCACAGATGCTTGAGTGAAACCGATGACGCACATTAGTAATACTCTCAGACGCAATGTCGCCAACCTCCGACAAACTTTGGGCCAGACCTAGGCCATTGGTAACCTCTGTGTAGCGACGACACCCAACACACAACTTTGTGCCATCATGACTTTCACTTGGTGTTTGACAAGGCAATCCGAGGGTGTCAAGACACAGAAAGACACACAGACTGAAGGCGAGACTGATTGAGAGGTCCAAACGGAGGTGCAGTCGCAATTGGCCTTGCTGGGATCGAACCAGGGTCACTTGACACCTGGTGTTGCTCACGTCGTTATCTCTCCTTTCTCAATCACAAAGAGCATATTGGCCTTCTTCTCTCATGCCAAGAGCAGAGTCCGATGACCCTTGCTGCTGTCGCGGGACGAGAATCGACAAGAGGCAGGTTCGTCTTAGCGAAGCAAGGCCGCGGAACCAAAAACAGATACAGAATGCGGCACAGGACATGCTCTTGTCTCCGCCGACACGAGAGACAAGGCGGAAGCCGCTCAGACTCGGCTGGCCAAGAGTGTTGCCACCAAAGCCAAGAAACACAGGCAAGCGTGCGGCTCGGTCAGACGAATCAAGGCACTTGTAATTACGCATGAGGCGATAGTCAACTCCCGGAGACGCTGGGGATGAGATGGTGTGCTGGTGTCGCTTCGACGGTAGCTGTTCTGGCCATGGGGTCGGTCAGACCATTCGGAGAAGAGGCAATTATCATCCTCGGCCAGGCCCCCGGAGAGGTGATTCCAAGACGAGCAAGGGATTGGAAATTAGCCATGGAGTAGACAGCGAGGGGCCGACCTGTAGGAACCACGGCCAGTAGTCCCGGGCGTGGCAAATCGAACCAGCCAAGTATAGATCGAGCCAAGTGATAACAAAGTAGGTTAGGGTTAGAGATGTGACTTGGACGGACCGCAGTTGGTCCCATTGACGGAGCGTCGACTAACGACGGGGGCGAGCAAATTGGGTGTTTTGGTTGTCTGGGCGAGATGTCAAAACATGCAGCGGCTCATTAAACGCCAGCAAGGGAAAAAAACAATAATACAATCGACAGCAACTCAAGCCCAGGGTCGCTATTCGTGCGGTCCGGGGGCGTTCGCGAGATGTCGGTCACGCTGTAGGAGTATGCAACGCACAGAACGTCCGGTTACAGCACAGTAGATTCTCTGTATCATGCAAGGGCACGAAGCATGGCTGCGGGACGGGCGAGATGAGAAGGTTAAGCTGGGAACTAGTCTGGACGATCTCCAGATCATGGTCAGTGGTGGAAATTAACTCCGGGTATGGCCTTCCGAGCAGCTCCAAATCAAGGAGTCCTGAGCGGCTAAGAAAAACTTGACCGACGAACAAGCGTCGATGGTAGCCTTTGATCCTGGAAACTGGGCTTGAGAGGCTTGCGGAAGATCCAACGTCTGAGCCAGATTCCCGGCGGTTCACTGACGGCTCGAGGTGGGATGAGTCGAATTGGGACAGTGGAGGCGCTTGGGGCGTGTGCCAAAGGGGAAATGGGATATGGGGGTGATACGAAATTGGACGGCGAGAAAAGAAACTCGCCCGACAGTTTTGAGGCCCATCGACCCGTTCGTCCAGCGGTTGTACGGTACAGTATCGCGTGCTCTCGTCGATGCTGACTGTGAGATGCGATCCAGTATCAGGAACTTTCATGGGCCTATCTGCCAAGCCTGTCTCACAGGCCTTCTCCAGACGGGGTGTTCCAGGATCAGTCTATCAAAACACCTGGGCCAAGCATCATCCTGAATAACCCTGCCTTGGCAGGACTCTCTTTGCTAGCTCGTCTTTCCATCTCCCCAGTCGACGAAGCTCGCGGGAAGTCCATGCTAACCACGTAGTGTCTGTTGGTCAAGGCTAGCGCGCAGCCGCGTGGCATTGGACGGGTTGGCTATCGCGGTTTTCTAGATACAGAAGGACGGTCAAAAGCTTGTCACCGACCAACAGAGACCTAACAGGCTACCCCTGGCCATTGAATCTCTTGTTGGCAGGAATCGAGATGGAGAACAAGCTGGCTGGGGTCCGAATTCAGGAGGCATGGGTCTGCCGTCCGTCCTGGGGACGAAAAGGCGGTAGAAACGTAGAATCATCTTGATGAGGTCGTGGGTCGCCGATCCCACTGGGACCTTCGTCGGGGAGTCATGACTCGATGGGGAAGGCTTGATGGAGAAGATACGAGAAACTGAACCACAGACAAGCTCCCCTGATAGCTGGGACGTGCTGTGACTCGCTGGTTCGGAGCTTGAAATGACCTGGGCTCAAGCTCCGATCTGGTCTCGACTGGACATCAGGACCGGAAATGATGTTGTGGGATGATAAGGCTGCGGGGGTTATAGGTGCTCATGCCGCAGTTGTCGGAACCAGAAGTCGGGTTTGGTACCCCTGGGGCAAACCTGGTGGATAAGGGGGAAATTATGGAGGAGGCATGTGTGTAGCAAACCACCAAGGGACGCTTGATGCCTTATCACCGAGCGTCTGGGGTACGTGTGAAAGAGCCGTATCTGTTGATGAAGTCCGACTTTGAGAGTTGACTCGAGCGCAAAAGACCCCGACAAGGGGCTCGAGGGGTTTCCAGGGTCGTCTCCAGAGAGATGCTGGCACCCACGAGACATCCAGATGCAACCATAGAATCTCTCTCGGCCAGACCAGGGGACGGGAAAACAGCCGAGTCCCTGAGAAGGGAGAGTCAGAAAACAGTACAGGGCGTTAGCGAGTCGCAAACCGTCCACCAAGACTGGATCAATGCTCCAACAACTGCAACATCGCGACCAGCCGAGGACAAATTACTGTTACCGGCTGTTTGGAGAGCGGCAGCCTCTCCATTTTGGAAGGAGGCTCACCAGCTAAAGGCGGCGCTGCTCATCTGGGGCTAGGGCGGGAACGGCCAATGAGGCGTCCAAGCAAATTGAGAAGCGCCGACACATCGTCTTGTCATGGACCAAGCGGCGGGCCAATAGTGCTGGTCTGGATGATCCCTTTCTGATGAAGCAATTCGCCGCTTTAACCGGCCTTCGGTGTGGCGTGGAGCATTGGATTTCGATGGAATTTTCCCTCGTTTCGCTGGCTCCCCGCCAGTCACCTTCCCTATTCCGCTTCCGCTCCTCTGGTTTGGAGTCCACTCTGATAGCCTTCCCTTTCCAAGGAACTTCTCCTTCCCCTATCCCCTGCCTGAGGCGTGTGTGACAGTGGATAATCGCCGTGGAGAGCCGAGGCTGCAGAGCACTGGCCAGTCAGAGAAGAGGCAAAAGAGCAGCGAGAGCTGGACAGACAATTGCCGGTCGGCGTGTCCAGGGCCTGCAGAATTCCCCAGGTACCTTTTTTGCCTCACTGGGCTAGGTCTCTGCTTGATGCCAGTTGGAAAGCCTCCACTAGCTGGACAGGGGCCCCGTTGGTAGCCCGCCAGCTCAAGGCGACAGTGTGTGTCGTGGTATGACTGGTTCGCGCTGCTGGCCGCCAGGTCGTACAAGCCTTCTGTGGCGGACAGGATGAGCCCCAGCGGCGTGTGGCGATTGATTCTGGGGTTGTCGGTTCAGCTCAGATGGTATCAGAGGATCATTGAGGCTCCAGATATCAGCTGGCTGAGTGCTCTGACACAGTAAGATTCAGTACAGTAAGAATAGCACAAAGAGAGATGGGCCAGTCGAGCCATCCATCAACAGATGCAAAAGGCGGGAAGGGTCTTGTTCCTGCATTAGTGCAACATTTATGTCAGGGCGAGATCCAGTGAACAGCGGAGTTGGCAGTTGTGCAGGTGGGATGGAGGGAAAGGGCAAGCGTTAAAGGCTGAGGACGGCGGATGTCGCATGCACCCTCGCACCCTCGCACCCGCCCAGTGAGCAGAAGGAGATGGGATCGTCCTCGACACGCAATCTCAGACTGTAGAAATAGAAGCGATATCGAGCCGGAGATCAATCTGTTGGTCGAAGCCCTACTGTGAATATTTCCGAGCTCACCATATCAGTACTGATCGACATTTGAAATGAAACCAGAAATAGTAAAATCCTACGTAACCAAATCCAGAATCCAATAGCACCACCACGTTTGGAGCAATGCCATTATCATGGTGACACTATTAACCACTAATCGACCATGGCGTGGGATGCATGAACGACTATGATGGCTGATGTTAGGGAGTCAGCGAGATACATGCATGCCCTTATCAATCAGCCCGTGTGGACATGTACTCTTTATCTAAGCCTTAGCAGGGACCGCTTCGGGCCCTCCGGCCGCATATTGGCCAACGCCTCGCAGCATCTGATGAACGTCCTGGATCAGTGCCTCTCGTCTAAACGGAGACGTTTCCCGTGAAGCGAAGCATAGAGTCCATGATGATGTGCTGCTTTTCTCGTACAGTATGGGGGGGATAATCTCGTTTCCAGGCGAGGGCTCACTATGCATGCCCAGTCAATTCCATGAGATATGGTCGGGAACAGCTTGCGGTGCCTGCACCTTCCCTCTGCATTGTTATTCATCCCGTTCTAGCACCGACCCATGCTTAAACCGTGCCATGCATCTCCTCATTTGATTTCTTTTTAGTTCTTGTGTGTTTTTTTAGGCTGGTCCGTCTCGGTCATCACTCTCGTCAGGGAGCAAGACAATATAGCCGGGATTAAGGCTCTCTCCACCCAAGAAGCATCACAAGAGAAGCTCCCCACATCGACACCCCCTTTCCCCTTTCTCCATTGCTTGAGCTGTTGTCGGCCGCACGCCCCCTGCTCTGCTCTCTGCTGTGGTCCCGGCCCCTGGATCCCCCGTCATGTCGCCGCCGCTGATTTGACCGATGCTGAAATAACATGGCTCTGGAAAAAGAAGCCGCCCAGGATCCACGCCGAGTGGTGTGGCTACCCTCTGTTTTCCCAGACGACAGGGTCCCCTGTCCACTTCAATTTGCGTTGCAGCCATTGGGAGAAGCGTCCATCTCCCGTCTTTCTCTGATGACCTCCAAGAGCCTTCTGGCCCTCGCATCTCCACCCAATGCTCCGTTGTACAGACAGACAGAGAAAGGAAGGCTCTCTATCAAGCATCCACCCATGGTTGAATGAATGAGCTGTCTCCACCCCTCCACCACGATGCACCACCACCCCCCGTCGCCATCCCATCAACGGCCATCCCTATCCTCTTTTGCAGGTCGTCCGTTCGGTATAAAGCTCGAGTCCTCCAGACCTCATGAGACTGTTTCTTTCTTCCTTCCTCACCCACTCACACATTCGCTACAATACCCTGACTTTTAGTCAAGTACATTCGTTCCAGCAACCCTCCAACCTCTAAACAACCTACCTACAACAACTTTCGAGTTACCTTAATATCTCCAACAGTCAAAATGAAGTTCGCTGCTGCCCTCGCTTTCGCCGCCGGCGTCGCTGCCCACGCCAAGAGCAACGTCACCTACACCACCGAGGTCGTCACTGCCTACACCACCTACTGCCCCGGCCCCACTGAGATCACCCACGGCGGCAAGACCTACACTGTCACTGAGGCCACCACCCTGACCATCACTGACTGCCCTTGCACCATCACCAAGCCCGTGATCACCACCTCCGCTGTCGTCTGCCACGACTGGTAAGTCTCTCCAGATTCACGAGCTGCAAAGCACCATCACTAACATGCCTCAGCCCTGCTCCTCCCCCTGCCAAGGGCCACAACTCCACCTTCGTCCCCGTCCAGCCCACTGGCAGCAAGCCCGGTCAGCCCGGCAAGCCTGGTTCCCCCTCCGGCCCCGTTGCCACCCCCACCGGTGGTGCCCCCGAGGAGGTCCCCACTGCCGGCGCCGGCAAGGTCGCCGCTCTCTCCGGAGCTGGCCTCGCCGCCGTCGTCGGTCTCGCTGCTTTCCTGTAAATCAGCAACTAGCGCGTCTCGTCGACCACGTCCTACCTACGATTTCTTTATTTCGGTAATACATAATTCGCGTGGGAGCCTGTGGGAGAGTTAGTGTTGGTTTCTTTTCAATGGGGATGCAAGCGATTTTCAGGGAATGTATAGACTTTTTGGACACGAACATACGAACGGAGAACCGGTATACTTCTGCACAGCTCTATGGAGTCTTTGTCTAATGATGGCCACGCTTTGCAGGAATGAGACATTCTTGTACATGAGCTTTGTCTCGGCGTCCGGAAGGAACTCGCATACACCCTGTGTGAGGTCTCTTTCGAGGCTGGGAATATAATGTGTTTATTTGCCTTTTGGAGCAACAATGGGACGATTGTGCCTTGGATAGCCCGCGGGTCGTTCTCAATTCTGCCCCTGATCAGAAACCTCAAGAGACGCATTACCTACCTCGAATCACCTCGCACTCGATTCCGCTTTCCTTTTCTTGCGACATACTTTTGGGGAACTCTCAAACACCTCTCTTAGTCTTCCGCCGAGGTGGGCGAGGCACATATCCCCCTACAGCTGGGCGTGTTTATGGACTCTTGACAAGTACTTTCAATGTTTGTGAGCCTGGGGAAATCTTGTATTATAGCTCAGGCAAAGCAATCATTGCTAAGAGGCCAGTTTTGGCTCAGCAAACTTAATAACTTTTTCCATCTTGAACGTGAACTTACATGTCTGTGGTGCTGATGTCTTGGATACGGCTGGCATGTGGGCGTAAAGACAATAGGCCCTGACCCTTTGTTTGTTTGCTTTCTTCGGAGTATCGCCCCGGCCAGCCATCGTTGACTAGCACGCGACCATTATTGCCTGGGGGTCATTTTAAGAATCTCACCAGCGATCCAGTCTCGTCCACCGGCGTGTGAAAAGCTTGGCCATGTGCCCAACTTTGCATGACTCTATCCCTGGGCGCTTGCTGGCCCAGGTCACAACGCATACCACATTTGTTATCACCTCTCTCGCCCACGTCACACCGGGGTGCATGCCACGAAGCGCATGAGCTGGCTAGTCCTTGATTTCCCAGAATATCGCCGGCTAAGGGAAGTGAAGTTGCAGGATCAGACAATTTGGGCGCCGTTGCCAGCGCCACCGACGACCGAGCGATGCACCACTTCCCAACTGGTAAGAAGAGGCGCGAACGGCCAAATCGTGGCGGCCACGGGCGGCGTCGGGGGCGTTGAGACAGTGGGTGCTGCTAAGCGAAATTGCGGTGTCATCTCTTCCATATCAAAACACCAGGGTTCTTTCTGCTTGCTGTCCAAGAGCTTGCGCTCAGGCCTAGTGGAGCGGCGGGATCCAAAGCTGGTTAGGTTCACCGGCAAAAGAGCTGCTGTGCCGTCTCCGACATTCATGGTTGTTGGTCATCATCTTTGTCGAGATAGGGCACGGCAGAGCGATATCGGGATATTATGGGAAGCCGCGGCGAGTCTTGTCTTGGTAAATCTGGAGGCGGGGAGATAAGGGTTCCTTGTTGGTTCAAGCCATATTTGTCTAGGGCTGTTGACATCTGAGAGGAAATGGGTAGGCTCTCAAATACAGAGAGCTGAAAACACAAGATGTAGTAACATTGAGAGTTTACAACTCCCATCCGAGCCAAATATTCACCGACCGAGGCATGTATGAAATGGATAATTCACCTCCGCAACTCAATACAGACAATCATCAGCATGAGTCGCACTGGAGAATGGATATCTGGTAGTAGAAGAGCGAACTTGGGAGAGGGCCTACCCTAGAGCATTGTCGCGACTTTTTTTTCTTCGCCAAGTCCCTCTCTCCCATCTTCATACTTCACCTCCAGGGGATGCAACATTCATGTCCTCTGAAGTTGGTTGACCAATTACTTGATGTTGTGATTGGAAGTTCCTGGGCTTGCCATGCAGCTCATCCATTCCCCCATGCCACGAGGACCGAGGCATTCGCGAGTGCGTCTCGGTAACCAATTGCATCAGTTGCATTGCGGCTTTGCCGCGGAACTTGAGGTTGACCACAGACAAGCCATAGTTGAGTGCCGACAATCTGCTCAAGTTGGATGCGTAAGGACAACCCCAAACGTCTCCGGTTCCATCCGGACTGAAAACACCCAAGTGGTGTGATTTTCTGCCTCATTCACAGCGCCATCCTCTCAAAGTTGCAAGCAGTCACGGCAGTGTCGTCGTCGCACGGCCGGAAGGGGGGAAGACCCGTCCGGGGGGGTTCGGTAGTTGAGCCGACGCACGTCCGCGTTCGCATCAAGGAGAACAACGTGTGTAAAGCGATGACTACTTGTTGTCAACTGTTGCTCCAAGAATGATAGACGACCATTCTACGAATTGGATTACGCATCCATTCAATGGCAAGCTGCCAATTTGCAATTTGTCGGGTACGCTAACTGGCAAGTTCAATTGAACGCCGAACACCCGGAATATCCCCGTCGACGTTAGGCACGGGCCTGGTTCATCAATGAGCGAGCCTCATTTACCATTGATAAAAAAACTAAGGAGCTCCATGCATTGTCTCGGGCTGGGCCCCGAACCGACGGTCATCGGTAAAGCTTACCGGACAAAGGGGAAGTTGAAGTTGGTCCCAATGGGGGATTGGGTGGAATGCGGGGGAGGTAGCGCCTTCCCCGGGTTACCAGAGCTGCCAGTGGGCACGGAGAGCGGAAGGTGCAGTCGAGGCGCCGCGAACAGATAGCTTGGAGACACGAGGCAGGAGCATTGGGCGTAAGCCGTCACTTCAACAACTCGACCTAGCAGTAGCTTCTACCCGCAACTAAGCCCTGATTACCACGTACCTACCCTTACTGACGCTCCGAGAAACCGGACAAAGCTCCACACATCCATGCCGACGACTTTCCCCGGACCTGCTCCCTCTTCCTTTAACTCTGACATTGACACCTTCGCCAGACGGTGCCATAACCGAGGATATTCTTCACCAGACATAGCCGTCTACAGCTTGTCAAAGGGACTTCAACGGACACTTCTCAGGAAATCTGATGCCGTTGAACTTGAGACAAGCTCTTCAAGAAGTTGTCACCATCGTCCGCCCCCGTAGAGCTTCGGTTTCCATCCCCGTCTCTTGTTCTCGCCGTCCTGCATTATCATCGTTGCTGCCGCAGATACAGCCTCTATCGTGTACAAAGACACGAAGATATTCATTCCACACTCAGAAAGAGACACAGCAAGCAAACCAGAGCCCAGGAGAGAAACCAGCCATGGCCGACGACCACGACTATCATATCCAGGACGAGGTGCTCCAGCACTCCCTTACAAACCGGGAAGACTTTTGGCGCCACCAGGCCGAGCACCTACACTGGCACAAGCCATTCTCTGCTACCATTCAGTTGACCAAGAAGACCCTCAAGAGCGGTGTTACCCATGACAGCTGGGAGTGGTTCCCAGACGGCGAGATCTCCACTTGCTACAACTGCGTTGATCGGCATGTTCTCGATGGCCATGGCGAATCTGTCGCCATCTACTTTGATAGTCCCGTCACGAACACGAGGGAAACATACACCTACCGTCAACTGCTTCATGAGGTCGAGACACTCGCCGGTGTCCTCAGAGAGCAGGGGGTTGAGAAGGGTGATGTTGTTATGCTCTACAGTAAGTAGATCCACTAAACCTTGACTTACACGCGAAACGCAACCTGACCCCACGAATAGTGCCCATGATTCCCGCCGCAGTGATAGGCATCCTCGCCATCAACCGACTCGGCGCTATCCACTCGATCGTCTTTGGTGGCTTTGCCCCGAATGCTCTGGCACAGCGTATTGATTCTTGTCAACCTGTCTTGATCCTGACGGCCTCTTGCGGAATCGACGGCAACAAGCCCCCGATTGCTTATCAGCCTTTGGTTGAGGAGGCCATTGGTCTATCAACCCACAAAACCGGCAAGGTCATTGTCTGGCAACGAGACCAACACAAGTGGAACATCAACCGCAAAGCGGGTCAACTCAACTGGCAGAGTCTCGTCGGTAGCGCTCACTCTCGTGGAGTGAAGGCGGCTTGTGTACCTGTCCCAAGTTCCTCACCTGTCTACATCATCCACACTTCAGGCACTACGGGCGCTCCCAAGGGCGTCCTGCGAGATGCTGGTGGTCATGCTGTTGGTCTGCACCTGTCCATCAGCTATCTCTTCAACATTCATGGCCCTGGATGCGTGTCCTTCACCGCTTCAGATATCGGCTGGATCGTTGGTCACTCTTATATCGTGTATGGCCCTCTCCTGACCGGAGCCGCAACTGTCCTATACGAGGGCAAGCCCGTCGGAACCCCTGATGCGTCTGCGTTTTGGGATATTATCAGCCGGTATAAGGTTACAACTCTATTCACCGCGCCTACCGCCCTCCGTGCCATCAAGCGGGAGGACCCCGAGAACCACTTCTTCATCGAGTATGGCAAGCGGGGAGGTCTCAAGACTCTCAAGGGTCTTTTCCTTGCTGGCGAGCGTTCTGAGCCTACATTGATCGAGATGTACCAAGAGCTCATGACCAAATACTGCGCGTACAACGCTCATGTCATCGACAACTGGTGGTCAACTGAGGTCGGCTCTCCAATTACTGGACGTGCGCTTGTTCCTCATGCTGGCAAGCACAGAAAGACTGATGTCCGAGGACATCCCCCGCCTCAATTGAAGGCTGGTAGTGCCGGAAAGGCTATGCCTGGCTTTGATGTTCGCATCGTCGATGACGAGGGTGTTGAGGTGGAAAGAGGGTGCATGGGCAACATTGTCCTGGCGATGCCCCTGGCTCCCACAGGTTTCCGAACCCTTTGGAAGGACGAGGAGCGTTTCTGGAAGGGTTACCTGAAGAGGTTTGAGGGCAAGTGGCTTGACACTGGTGACTCGGGCTGGATCGACCAGCAGGGTTATATCCATGTCATGGCTCGAAATGACGATGTGCTTAATGTCAGCGCGCATCGTCTGTCTAGTGGTGAGTACGGTTCTGTTTTGGCCAAGACGTAAGCTTACGATTTGTTAGGTTCTATCGAGCAGGCTATTGCCTCTCATCCCCTTGTTGCCGAGGCGTGTGTCGTTGGCATTCCCGACTCCCTCAAGGGCCAGCTTCCCTTTGCCTTTGTCACACTCTCGTTGAGAGATCATCCAGAAAATGCGGTGCCAAACCAGGAGCTCACCAAGGAGATCCAGAAGCTTGTTCGTGGCCAGGTTGGTGCCATCGCAACATTGGGTGGTATTATCCAGGGCAAGGGCATGATTCCCAAGACACGATCGGGCAAGATACTCCGAAGAGTGTTGAGGGAAATGGTGGAGAATGCTGTTCACGGCGAACTTGCAAAGGAGGTGACGGTGCCTAGCACAATCGAGGATTCGTCCACAGTGGAGGTGGCTCGTTCCAAGGTCAGCGAGTATTTCCAGAAGATGGGAGCCAAGCATGGGGAAGTTGATGGCATGATCAAGGCTCGACTGTGAGAAACTCGCTGTAGTTTCTGGCATATAACGAGGGAGTAAAATTCATGAATGGGGAGGGCATTTCATATGGAGGACATTTTCAGCCAGGTTTTCTTTGTATAGCGATTTGTTTGAAGCTGGATTGTTGTCTTCCTTTTGAATAAATTGCAGCCTCAGGTCCTTTCTCTATAGCAATCATGTCGTGCCCAAACACGTTGGCCACGACAACTCAAACGGTTCTCCCTACACCCAACTTATCCCACCTATCCATGGTGGGATGACTGCTTGCAATTGTTATCTCTCTGACCCCCGTAGAATCAACTGGCCCCTAACTCGGCACGACTTTTCTAGTCGTGGTGGCCGCGTTGACAATCGCACAACTATAGAGCCTTGCGAGGGCTTGGTTGGTTGGTTGGTTGGTTGGTTGGTTGGTTGGTTGTCACAGCTTCGTCACGCGTTGGGGTATTTGGCACCAGCATATCGAATTGGAACACAGACATTTAGTATGTGACTACCTCAAAGTCGCAATCCTATTTCCTCCATGAGTATACTTAATCAACATATATTTATAGACCCGCGACTTTGAGGAGACTGGGTGATTGTGTGCTTTATAAACTTCATCTGTGGTCTCACCACCTCGATGCAAGCTCCATTATTGCCCCAAATGTGAGATTGATCCATCTCTTTAGGCAGTGTAGTAACTAATTCGACAATGTGTTTAATAAATGGTGTAGATACTTCTGATCGCCCAGCTGAAAAGGCTGAGGGGAGAGAGTTTGTGGACTTGGCCCAACGCCATCACGATAGCCTCTATCAAGCGATTGTGAACCTCAGACTGCCACATACGACCATACCCACTGGAAAACTCGGGATCCCGTCCGCTCTCCCATAGATAAGCCAGTGAGGGGCGGATTAGTAGTTGGGTCGGTGACGACCAGCGAATCCCCGCTGTTGTATGTTTTTTGCCGTTTGATATGACTGACTTTCTTCTTTTTTTTGCCCTTTAGCGTCGTTGGCTACATCTTGATGGAAGGTATGTCCTTCCAGTATTCGGTTTTCACGTCAGAACAGGTGAGAAAGGTGATGGGTCAGCTCATTGATACTTTGGTCAAGCTTCGGAGATGCCCCTGAGGGTCTGCGATCAACCTGGCTCATCATATGTTGGTGGTCTTTGCGTGAGAACCTCTCTGCTTTCTTTTTGTTGCAGACTGAACTACTCACTACTAGGTGGTTCTCGTCTATATAAGAATATCATGCTTCGTCATTGAAGCCTACCTTGGACATAGCGGGGCGAGATAGGTGGCAGATGCGTATGTCACCCACAGGTTACCCGTAACGTCGACTTGATATCATTTGTCCTGCCCGACTTTGAAAGAAGAGGAAGATTCAAGGTTCCATGTTGGAAAGTGCTTGAGTTGGCAAGAATGGGAAACCGTTGCCCTAGAACAACGGTAAGAAGACGATGCTGGGTTGAAGCAGTTGTCAGATCGGTGAGACGTTTCTTCTTGTGAAACTAAGAAATGACAACGATAACTTGAATTGGAAACGTCCACCTCTATCCATAGTCTCATGAGCACATGCAAGCCTCCGATGATTCATCCTCAACCACCCAACTCCGTATGTTCATGCAAAAGAGCCTCCATCTACCGTCCACACCCAAATGCAATGCTGTCCAGAATATCAATGTACCACCCCTTTTCGTTAGCAAGACAACCTCTCCAACTCGTCTAATCGTGGACGTTTCGTATACCCAGTGTGCGCACATCATCATTGACATATCGTCATTCTTTGGATGACTGTCCGGTTGATTGCTTCGCAAACATGCCGTAGACACTCCCCTGAGCCTTGGCCGCAACCTTCATATTCGAGAAGCGTGCCTCGGGTAATCGTTTTCCTGCCTTGAGGCTTTCAAGGACCCTGTGAACAAGTAAGCAAACGTGAAGTAAAAAAAGGGGGTTTAGGTAGGTTTTACCACTCGGCACCGACAAACTTGACTCCGCAACCACCGACCTTGCGGATCTCCTTTTCCAATTTCCCCCCCGCGAGTCCTCCTCCAGAACCGGCGAGTCCTCCAGCCGGTCTCCCTACTATAACGTGGGTTACTCGTCGTCTACCGAGGTGTAGTGACATTTGACCGCCGTGCTCGGTGAGGAGGTGCTTCAGCTTGTGGTCCGAGATGAGAGGAAACGTGCTCCCGTTGACGTAAACGACTACACCATCAAAGATGCGTCTCTCTTCCTTCTTTTCTTCGTCTTCTCGCTTCCTCTTCTCCATTAATGCCTCCTCACCCGTGAGACCTCCCTCGACATCATCTTCTCCACTTAGACTCTCCTTCATCTTTCCCGGCTGGACGAGCATGTCCCTCACGCTCCGCTGAGCCCTCTCCTTTGCAGCCCTGGGAACAATCGCCTTGCGCTTCTCATCGTAATCTTCGGCACCGGCACCCCAAGTGTCGCTCATCCGCTCCCCTCCAGCTGAACCGCCGCGGAACTGGCTGTTGAGCTTGCGGTTGCGCGACTCACGCCAGCCTGTGCCGGGGTTATTCTCCGGGCGCTGGTGACCGGTTGAAGACGAGTTCCACGGGTCGAATGATGCGCCGTGAAGAGGCTCTGCGGCCTTGGGGAAGGGTTGTTTTGGCGGCATGATGGGGAAACTGACGAGCTTGGTGATGCGGCTAGATGATCACTCGGGCGCGGCGGTGTTTCTGGGTAGATGTAGGCGTGTCATTTGTGTTTTTTTGATCGAGTGAGACTCAATTCACGCTACATTTTGTCATTCTTTGTCGTCGACCCGCGTTGGCGCGTGCGAGCGACACTGGCCACGCCTGATGGTTGATTGCCCCTCCAACCTTACACGCGAAGTCACATGCGGAGCTTATTTCGTGTGTCCGCTTGGAATGTAATAGGGGATGGATGAGATACTTCATTCACTCACTTACTCATTCATCAACCACCATCAACTTCATCATTACACGCCCAGATTCAACACACGCCGCTTGTTTAGCTTGATCACTATAAAAATTTTCAAGGGGTATTTGACCCTGAATGAACATCTCGTCATGGTTCATGGCTCAAACTCTGTCCTACCTCATGTCCCTAGGGTAAGCCAATCCTCTCTCATATCCGTTGGAGGCCTTGAAAGTGACGAAGCCACGCTTAGATGAGCCCCGAAACTCACTCATGACCATCTCAGACCACTCACAGCTCAGAATTGGCAATCGCACCATCAAGCGGAAAATGGCTCAGGCTCAGACTCAAGCTCAGCTTCTCAAGATACAGCCACAGTCGAGTCTTGAAAATCACCAACAGCCAACCAATCGATCCCGTCAAAACTTGGTCTGTGTCACCGTAGTCAGTCCCAAGCGAGATCTCTCACATCCCAAATCTCCCCCCTTCCCCCCCAATTGCATTGCCCATCTCTCCACTTTGTCGCCAGATGCAATGCATGCAATGCAAAGCTGCAATCGTGATGCGCATCATCCAAGCTGCTGCACAGGGCTGACATACCTGCCTGGTCTGGTCTGGTCTACATACCTTACATTACCTTGCTTTGCTTTGCTTTGCTTTGCTTTGCTTTGCTTTGCTTGCTTGCTTGCTTGCTTGTTTGATCTTCTTGCGCGCAGATGGCTCGCCGATGCCGATGCCACCGCCGCACCACGAGGCCATGTAGAACATGGCATGCCATCCGTCACTCCCCCAGGTACCGTAAAGCATTGGCATGGGCATGACATGACATGGCATGGCGCGGCGCGGCGCGGCGCGGCAGAGCATACAGTACATAGCATGGCAGCGTATGCCATGCATCGTCTCCAGGTCCTGTCCTTTAGCTTGTCTCACTGCTACGGGCGTAGCCGTGTCCATGCTTGCTTGGTGCCATCATCGACCTCCCTCAGCTGCCTCCTGATGGATGAATCCCAGATTGCTTCAAGTCTTTGAGCTCAAACTCAACAACGCCCGGGCCGCCAAGAGGTTTAGATCCCTGCATTGGAATCTCTACTGGCATGGATCCTCCAATCCAATCCAATGCTCGTCTCGCATCTGCCCATCATGGTTCACGCAGTACACGGTCCCTGAGCTCAATGCCAGTCAGTCAGTCAGTCACCAACAACCAACCTTCCAGACTCGAATAAGCAATCAACCAAGTGATGCAGTGAGCCTGACAGATGATGGATGGTGTTCCCCTGTAGCCTGTCAAGGCCCGTCCCTCGCGTCCCTTCCCTTCCCATCCTCCCTCTCACAACCACCACCATTACCACCACCCGGCGGCCCGTGTCTGTCAGTCAGCTCGAGATGGACAACTTCCGTTCATGATCCCGGGGAGATCCCTCTTCTCTCCCCCTTCATCCTCGCCATATCTTGCCCCAACCCCTCACTCATCGCATCGACGACGACTCGACTTCCCGGAACCACCAGCCAGCCTTCCTTCGATCGCCGACCCCGAGCCGAGCGCCCAAAGCGACCCTTCCCGGTCGATCATCCCCTTGGACCCCCTCTCTCCTACTTGGCCCCCAGCCTCGACCGTGGTCCCTAGTCCTGCCATTGCCATGTTTTCACTCATCGTCCGACCAGGATCGCGGGAACTGACACCATCAAGGATGAGGCGTTCGCGACAATCACCCTCTTACTGCCAAACGTCGATTGCCACCAACCCCCCAGCTCCCTCCATATCCCCCCCCCCCCAGCCAGCTGGCCAGCCAGTTGCCCTTTCCAGGCCTCCCTCCCCTTCCTTCTCCAGGAAAGCAAGCAAGCAAGCGGTTCTAGCACCACCTCTATCTGCACATATGCGGATCATACCTGCAGCCCACATCCCGTCGCCTACGCCTTGTCGACCTATCGAAGCTTCCTTCTCCGGACATAAAGACGCAATTGACTGCCGTGAAGCTGTTGTGGAGTGAGACTTTGCATCGCGGGTAGCAGCATCCTTGGGCAGGGCTCAAGGGGCAACGGGAATCCCGTACATGTCTGTCCCTCCTCTTTGATACGGCCCTGGTAGATGCACACACACATGATTAGGATGCCACCGACCGGATGCTTCATCAAACGCCCCCTTCCAACTCCATCTCACCAGTCCAACGCCTGGTATGGTATGGTCTCTTCACGCCCCCAATAACTACCCTGGTGGAGACCGGGATCTCGTCCAGACCAGAAAATGTCAGCAGATATGTCCTGAGTCCTCGATCGCCTCTGCCTGTCCCCCCAGAGCCTGGGCATGTGTCTCGAGCAGATAGGTCGTATGGCATGGCCGCCCCAGAAGCCTCTCCCCCATCCCATCAGTGTCGTAGTAGTAGTAGCGTAGCCATGTATGTACATATCCGCACATAACCACGGTTGTCCTGCATGCACGCACGCATGAGGGCTCCTCGTACATTAGTTGGCAGGTGGATAGCCATGTCGTCCCCCATCCATCCCTCCTACACCCCGCTGCGTGTTGCGCGGGAAGGCTAATGTAGTGGGCAAGTCAACGGTTAGATCCTCATTCACAGCCTCTTGTTTCTGTACATGCCCTCTTCTCTCCAACGGCCCTGCTGGTCTGGTCTGGCATGAGAGGTGGGATCCTTGACTCCGAACTGCTCTCCGACTGTGATGTGGAACCTGCTCTCATGAGGCCGTAGCACCTCATCTGCCCGCCATAATCATCATAATGCGATCCTGCAATATCTCGATGAGAGCAGCCTGGGTCGCACAGTCGTCCTTTTTCGTCTCTGTTTCTTCTTTGATGCCGCCGTGGATCCTCACTAGCATGCGGAGTACATGCTACATGCTCCCTACCCGTTAAGCCCCCTTAGCACGCTGACAGGGAGCGACGCACCCGCCGATGGCTTTCGTTGGCTGCTTCCCTCAAGATCTGTTTCGTCGTGGCCAAGCGGGGCCACCAAGTGAGCTGGCAGGGAAGTGGTGCCGTTATCATGGCCCGCTTCCCACGCAGGGCCACCCCTGTCTAGCCATGCAAGGGAGGGTGTTGTTTTAGGGCCGGTACCTCTCTCACACTTGGAGGTACATTCGGGCGAGAGAGTAGCGGTGAGGGCAGCACTAGGCCTCAAAGGGTTCTCATCGGGGCGCGGAAAACGGACGGCATCCTGGTGCCCTTTTCAACGTGATTCGGAAACGACTGAGGAGGAGAAGCCCGAGACCATCGTTGAGAACTCAATCGGCATGCTGCGTAGGCAGGAGAGTAGTAATTACAGAGCTGGATGCGCATGCAAGCACAGGTCAGATCTCCAAGCACTCCCGGGCGGAGGGCAGAGCACAGGAGCGCACTAAGCGCTGCCAGATCGCATCTGGGGATGGATTGAGAAGCGCAGCGGCAGTATGTGGACAAAGCCCCGAGCTCGGGAGGCCGGGGTTATGGATGGGATGGCACCGTGGCAGGGTACTGGGCGAAATATCCCGGAGCTGTAGAGGCTGTCTGCCGTCCGTCTCTAACAGAACTGACTTCACCAACCAGACGCCGCACCGTGTGAGCGGCGCTCATTCCTTCGCCGCAGGGCAGGCAATCAATCCTCAGCGGACCGTTGTCCGTAGGCGGGACGCTGCTGCAACTGCTGGGCTTCCCGCCTGGCTGCCCAGCCTGCTGGGCTGGTGTCTGCATCGTCGACTTCCCCGGAACTTGTACCCGCGAATGGATTCATGATTGCCCTCGCCTAGGCGGCCGGCCGCCTGCTGCGTTGCTGGAATTCAAGAACCAAACCTAGTCCACGATGCAGACAAAAATAGATAAAAAGGGGGCCCTTGGCTGAGGAGCAGGGTCGAATCGAATCTGATGACCATCGACCTACTGAACCCTTCGCGCTGGTTGTTGGGGGTGGTGATGGCCGCTGGCTTGCAATGGTGGTGTGCCAAAAGACGTGGTGGACGCTCATTGGGTTGAGATCCAGTGACCGGCCCAGAGCAGAGTGCCATCACGGCTCCCTAATCAGCCAGCTCGAGGAACCAGATCAGACCGACCACCAGGCGATAGACGTGTTGTGTTGAGAGACGGTCGGCCCGGCGGTACGCGGCTTGCTTGCCTGGTTTGGTGGCCAGGCAATTGTTATCCTGACGGTCAATCTGAATCGATATCCTGGCCTGGAGGCGACCAGCCAGCAGCACATGGCGTGGTTGTCGTTGTCCATCCCGAGGCCAGAAGAAATGCCTCGGGCTGTCTTGACGTCTGCCCCGCTGCAAGACACGAGCGATGCCGATATGAGTGTGAAATCGAGTTGCATCTCGGCCGGAGTCCAAGGCCGAAAACCGAACGGCTTCCCAGTCAGGTCAGTCAGGCTCAAGTCCTGGGGGGCACTTTTGTCAGCACTCAGCCCGTCGATTCTGTTTCTCGGCCGCTCTTCTCACTGTGCCCATCTCGCATCTGACAGCGAGACGAACGGGTAGCCTAACGCCAGGATCCCCCACCAAGAGCTGGCTAACGGGCACCGGTGTGCTAGGAATTGGACGGCCCTAACGCCCTAGGAGGCAAATGTGGCGACTCGGCTCGTTAATTCTTGGCCATTGTCGATTCCCCCACGGTGGCCACGAGCAGAGGCAGCCCAGTCGTTGGCCGGCTTAGACGCAAAGAGCTGGCTAGCAGACGGCTTGGGGTCGCTGAAACGCCCCCAGCCAGGGGACCCATGCTCATTCTTCCCGATCTTTCTGCAGCTTCCATTGGCCATGTTCTAGACATGCACTACATAGCCGCTGTGCAGAACATGCGAGTGCTCAAGCCAACATGATCCCCCTGCCATCCCTGCTGACCGGGAGAGAAGGCGGCTGCAGGGACTGGAGCTTCTGGAGGGGAAGTTTGAATCGACCAGCAAAAGAAAGCTCAGCCCTTCCGGGGGCTTGCAGAAACATGGGCATGGGCATCACGGATGATGACGGAGGGTATGCATTCATCACGCCACGAGGCCATTCACACTCTGCCAAACTGACGTCCGGGTGCCGGCAGATAGAACGATTGAAGCGTTTCGTATCCGGATTGTTTGTCAGAGGGCCGAGACAGGTCGAGTCGAGCCGGGAATGTGAGACCTATCGACGGGGGGCTCACCAACAAGGGCCCTCTCTCTGACACTGAATCACCCATTCCTTGCCATCACGTGCAGGGTTTCGAGAGGTTGATGGAGAAGCCAACAATGACGATAGTATCCGGATGGGTTTCCAATCTCGTCTGAGCAGGGCCCAAGCCCAGTCATTGTCTTAAGCCTTGCCACCGTTGGAGGCTTTGCAGAGACAATCTCCGCAAATCGTCCTTGCTAGTATTACCAGTTCCAGCTGTGTACCGTGTCTCCCAGGTTCATCTGATTGCTGGACAAATGAGGTGGCGCTGTTCAGGCAGGACCAGCTTCATCAAGCAACACAACTCCTCAAAGACAACCGGCTGAGAGCTGCGCCGCGTGGCCGGTTGAGGTGATAGTCAAACACACGAGACCCCGCAACTTGCAAGGCAGTTGTGCGCGGGAACTAAGGCACATCATTATCCAATCGACCAGGTGGCTGTGGTTCAATCAACGTTTGCGAGGTCTCAGGCCGGTTGACGGGATGTCTGAGAGATTGGCTCGCCATGGATGACAGGTGTACGAGATGAGGCTCATCCCTAAGTCCGCACTCAGGCGGGCTCATGTATGTTGCCGGAACATGGCTGAGGACGAACGTCGATACGGTAGTATAGCCGCTGCCATGGGTTCCTCGGGCTTCCGGCTGCTTGCTTGTGTTGAAGACTCGAGTTTGGGTCTCTCGCATCCTGGGCTGTTGCGGGCTAGCGGCTGCCAGGTAGAACAGCATGGTACGACGAGTCTAGAAAAAAAGCAAATTCTTCTCCTCTGACCTATTCCTTGTTGTTGAGGGCTATGCGGCAGGCGGGCATATCCGACGACAATGGGGCGAGGATCTTTGTGAGAGGAGCGAAAAGCCTCAACTTCCCGATGCGGGGCTGTTGACATCTGTCAGTCAATCTATCATGGATATGATATGTGTTGATGAGACGGGAAGGCTGGGGCGAGTTGTCATTCATTGTCTTCAGGGCTGTCTCTCGGGCTGCAATCAGTCTTGTCTCAAGACACCCCATCAACGTGTGCTCTGTAGATGTGGATTCTCTCTGGCCAGGCCGGGTGAGACAAGAGGCCTAGATCCAGGATAGAAAGGAGGCTTTCCTGAGGACTCGGGTCATCTAGTGTGGCTGGACATGTGTCCTCCGTTGAAACGTGCTGGGCAACGCGGTGCAGCCAGTCGGGGGCAGCCAGCTGTCAAGCTGTCCCGACCACCAAGACCCGAGGAGCACTCCAGTTGGCCAAGCAAAGTGCCTGATCTCTGATAGCGATAATCGCCCTGGGCTGATGGTCAGACTGGGTGCGATTGTGCGAAAGTGTCCGCCGAAAAATAGGGCCAGCCAGCCAACCAGCGACAACAAATCGCCTGGCGCGTTGGGAAAAAACGCTCTTGCTCCACATCCTTGCTAGCTCCATCAACGGCTGAGAGCCAGCATCGCAATCCCTGACCATGGAGGGTAGCTGGCGAGCGAATGACGAAGGAGACAGAGGAGGGGGTGCTTCGAATGGGCCTACCCTCGTCGATCGGTACATGGAATTCTAGATTAGAGTGCAACGATCAATTCGACAGGGACAGACACGCTGGCTGAGAAGGGAAAGAGAATGGCAAGCTGGTGTTGTTTGATGGGATGGGTGAGGCGGATTAGAGTGGACGTCGGTGATGGTGGAGGTTAGAGGCGGGCGGGATGAGATCGGGGTTTTCGGCGCGAAGTACCGGTACTTGCTAATGCCTGTCACAGTGCGCGACCGCTCCTTCCTCTTTCAAGCTCCCGACCCTCGGCTCCAAGCTAATACCTAGGTAGGTGCGTTGCGTTGGTGATGATGGTCTCCAATATCGGATGGCGCGCCATTCGAGGAGCGACTTGCGAGCTCTGGAAGACATGGATGGTTCTGGTCAGCAAAGCTCGATCATTGATTGACAGCCTGCAAGCATCCTGTATTGCTTGCTTGCTTTGGTGGGGGCGAAAAAGCGACGTTGGGATGATATAAAAAGCAATTGCTTGGTGGGGATATGGCGAGATCTCGACTGCACGACAGTCAATCCTTCTCCCGACGGGAGTCTATCAAGTCAAGACCCTGACGGAGACTCGAGTTTCCAAGCTGTGTTTCGACCTGTCCTCGAATTGGGGATGCGTCCTGGTCCTGACCTGGCCTGGTACCTGCGTTAATTCCAAGCATAGCCACAGGCGGGCTCATGTTCGACTGGTTCGCTTACCGGCGTCGAGCCCATGTACTCCCTACATTGTATCGCGTATTCCTTTTTTCTCGCTGTCACAAGATCCATCTCATGGTGCTAGGCTAGCTAGCCAAACTCCCCGACCTCGCGCGGTTCTGGGCGGCCGCAAGGAATATGCTCGATTCCCGCGAGACATTGCCCTTTCTTCTGACGGGGTTCTCGACTCTCTTGGTTCCCCGCGGGCTCCCCTTTCCCAGCCTCCCTCCCTCCATGGCCTCCCTTGACTTCCAGGGGACCCCAGTGGCCGGACGAGAGAAGCTTTGCCTTAGTCGCAGCGGAATCTTGCATCTTGGGCACATGGTCCCCACGGTGCTTCTGCACGCTTGGCCATCCTCTGTAGTGGCACGGAAATGCGATGCGCGCCCCGGCCCTTGGTGCCGACATGACGGCCGACAAGCCCTGGCTCGTGGTAAAACTTCTGGAAATGCAGTCGGTGTCTCGTGCAGTGCCTTGCCTTGCCTTGCCCTTTGCTGCGTGTCTTTGCTTTGACGCGATGCGAAATGCCAGATCGTCTCCGATCCAACGATGCCGGGTTCGTCTCAGTTCTGGACACCTTGCGTTTCGACATTGACACAGATCCTGAGCCCATGCCTGATGCCGTCGTCACTTTGACGCCTCCTTCTTTTACGTAAGGTTTCTTTTTTGGTTCATCCTTTGGTTGTGGTCACTGGCTTGTACCCCAGGCTTCAAAGCAGCAGCTCTCCCTAACTATCAAACTTGGACTGCTCATCACTGGACCAGTATGCAATCATAACCGTAGCCTCGAATCAACGTCATGTGCGTAACCGCCTGGGGTTTGGCAAGCGAGGCGTCCCCTCGGCCGAGAGAAATCAGAGATCCTGTGCTTGATTCTCGGCCTGCCCGACAAGGGCGTTGATGTCAACGCCAACCTCGTTCTTTTGTGGTAGACCTGGATATGATGCTGCACGCCCCAGCATGCCCAAAATAGGGAGCCATTACGTCCAACCGCCGCCATTGACTAACCCCAAAGCTAGGAATTGAGTTGAAGATGAAGCCATCGTCCGCATTGCCACAAAACTAAGCATGCAAGGTAGCAATCATCATATGTCAGGGCACAGAAAGAAATCTGGGAATGACCTCTTATCGCCGAAAACCTTGCAGGCTGGCGCTTGCTGGCTGGCGATTGTGGTTCCTTACCTAAGGCACCTCCTACTCGACTGGGAAGGTAGCAGAGTGGGGAAGGAACTTTAAATCTGGCGGGGGTTTTGTCTGGCTGGGCAGTTCCAGGACTCCATGTCTCTGGCTCCTTCTTGAAATGCCCCGCCTCTCTCGGACACGGCGAGAGCGCCATCCAGATACGAAAAACACTGCTCAACTTGGAGATATCAAACACCATGGTCGTTTATCGGCTTTTCCCATGACGCCGCACTCAGCCTCGTGGTTAGATGTGTGTCATCTGCACTGAAAACCATCGTACATCAACTTATGCACACCTTCCGGGACCGGCCTCTTGTGTGTGCATTGGCATGCACCCCAGGAGGACCAGCCCGGCCCTGTCACATTCGCCCTGGTAGCACTTATGCATCTTGCATACCCGGTCAACGGTGCGTGAGTAGGGTATCCCTCCGTCTGTCATGCTATGCCAGATGGGCAGCATGAGATCTACGGATTCACGAAGCTTGTTATATCTCAGTCAACGGCCCCCAGGACTTCCTCTCGCTGGAGAATTCCTCAGACAGACCAAACAAGAACATCGATCTACCATGACCACGATCGCAATGTCACAAACTCAACGGAGATAGTGCTGCCCCGTCATGTCCGAGCACCAAGGCGAAAATCGGAGGTCGGTCAGCGCCTACTACGTACTCATCACTCACTCATCAGGACCCCCGCCCAGAGACGAGAACCCCGGTCGAAATAGCACCGACCAACTTTCCAAGGACCCCTCTTCCTTGGCCAAGGTACCGCACATCGTCCATCTTGCTGGGCCTGCAAAGCTAGAGTAGAGGAAAAGCTCCGAGAACAAAGACCCTTGTGTTGCTTTCGCGTGTCAACATTGCATCCGAGACCCAGTGACAATCAAGACACGTTCTCATCTTTAATATCATCTCACGTCGATTTCATCGGTTACATGGATCGCAACAAAGTCGGTCAGGTCAAACAAGGGAAAACGAAAAAGAAAAAAAAAGTCAATTCCGCGCAGCCCGGCCCGGCGAAGCAATGTGCAAGGGCAATTGACGTGGGAGGCGGCCAAGCGGTGGCACCAAAATCATCAGCATGATAGGTGCGAGGGCTAGGGAAGCAAACATGAACATCCCCTGCGCGTTTGTACAATGTACCGAGTACAGAGGCTTCACATGTCTTGGACGCCCGGGTGGCTGACCGGTTCCCGAGTTTTGGCAACTGAGTGGGCTCCTTGGATCAAGTCCATCGAAACTCTCATGGAAGCTGAAGCAGCCGGCGACTGACGGCGACTAACTGACCGGGATGGACTCAACAAAGCGAAAAGAGAGAAAAGAAATCTGGGTCTGAACGAGATTGGGGCTCAGACAGCATTGACGATCTTTCTCCTCCACTCTTGTCAGCCCGCCGAGTCCTTCTCAAGGGAGAGGCAACAATGGCAGACAGAGACAAACTGAGGACGGCGGAAGGATGTGAGACATGATTCCTGGCAAGTGGCTCATTGAGACCGCCACAGCGCAACCCCAAGACCCGAGGGCAAGCGGCCATGGGTCGGAAATACCGTAGACGACAGTAATCAGTCTTGTCATGACCGAGCTGCTGGCGTGGTGCCGCGTTGGCACTGTGCTCTAGCTAGCCCGTCCCGGGTCCTTGTGTTTCTTTGTGCGAGGTTTGCTGGCGGGCCAGCCCAGCCACGAAGTCGATGTGTTGAGCCAGGGCCAGACAGAGAGACAACTTGGCCAGCGCCAGTACCAGCGCCAGTACCAGCGCCAGCGCCAGCGGCGGCGTGTGGTCTCTGCGGTTGCTTGTCCCAAAACTGGATCCCAGTCCTGGAGGGGGAATCCGGCCACTTCGGAGAGCGACGACCCATGAAATCACGGTCCACGGGCCATGGACCTCCTCCGCACCAGCGGGCGCCGGCTCGCGCGATTGTGCCCGAGATCCAACGACCGGGATGTGGTCATATTTCGCTCAGTCCCGTCATCCAGGCTCCAGACTCGGAGGAGGCTGGCGGTGACGGGCACGAGACAAGGGAGGCTAGCTATCACAGTGGGAACTCATTGAGCCCTGTGAGGAACTCGGTGCGCACGACGGTCAACTCCTCACTTGAAGCTCTCTTTGTCAACGGCCGTTCCTGCGCAAGCACATCCGTAGTCAGAAGTTAGTAGGTGAGCACAGCCTCTCCGCTCCTAGTCTGCATGTGTAGTCGGTTGATGGATTCTCCGCACTATGTTGGAGCAGGCAAGTGGGCAGACAGACAGACAGACAGACAGACAGGCCTTCTTGTTCCGTTTGGTTTCTCAACCTGCTCGATACGAAGTATCGGTAGTTGCACATGAAAATGGTGGTGTAACCAGGCAAGCTATTCCGGCACTTGACGCAGCAGAGTAACCCAACCTAACGGTCCCCGTCCTGGGTTGGCGCGCCGTTGAGAATGCACGAGCGAGCTAATGGACGATGCGATAGATACGGATAGAGGAATTACTAAGAGCCAGAGAGACACGAAACCGAAGCCCAGAGACCTGGAAGCGCGAAACCTTGTTGCCCGTCTAGCTTGACTCTCTTGTCGCTCCTTGTCGGGCCAATTGCCATTGGCAGAGATGGATCTCGGAAACACTCCACGGAGCTCAACTCGATCCTGGTTTCAACTCGATCCATCCATCCATGGATGGTACCCGGTACAAGAACCATGAGCTAGCACAGTGCTGTGCCGCAACTAGGAGCTAGAAGGAAGGAGAGCGCGAGAGAAGGCGAGCAAGAGAACTGGATGGGCGAATGGCGTCAAGGCAACAAGAGCACACACAACACAACACAGCACAACACGACAGCGCAACACATAGCACACGACACGACACCAACACGACACGACCAGACCACAGGAGGAGCAATAACACAACAACAACTTAGATAACTAACCACCCAAGACCAAGCCCACTCAAAACCCACAACAGGATGACGCGACACAAAAGCAACCAGGGCTCGTAGCGCAGCGCAGCCCAGTCCAGCAGTGAGCGCAGCCGCGAGACGCCGGTCAGAGCAGAGCATCAGAATGAGTGAGCAACAAAGCGCCCAAGACCGAGGCCATGTCGAAAAGAATGGAAAAAGCAAAAAAAGAAGAAACGGCCTGCACCAAGCGCCCAACCTCATGCCCCAGCTCCAGCCCCGGCGAGCCCACCAAGGATCCGTGGATGAGAGGTTGACAGAAAAGATTTGTACATGTCGAACAGATCTGAGCATGTCAGATGGCCTAGTTATTTCCAGCGCCCTCTACAGCTCCGCTTCAACCGCGATAAACGCCCTGCCTGGCGAGAGAGGCGCAGAGACCAGAGCAGAGTAACATTACGAAGAGCTTACATCCATTCCCCAGCGCCCCTCGTCCAAGCGTTGATGATATGACCCTTTGTCCGTCTGGATGATAGTGATCTGGATTTCGTGTGCGCGGGTTTTTTCCCGTCGCATTGAGCGGATGCCGTCCAGTGGGTGTGCTGTGGTGCTGGCGCGAGTGAGCGGAGCTGCCAGGGGGCGATGCCACCAAGCATCGCTCCCGTCTGCCCCCCGGGATCCGCAGCTGCACTGGACGCTGTAGCCCAGCCCTGGCGGCCCCCGTGGCCCCTGTAGCCATTGGGTCCTCTGGGCCTCTTGGAGGTGACCGATCCCTCTATCCAGGGGGTACCCCAGTCCTCTACCGCAGGCCCCAGGCCACGCCCGGCCACACGGTCCAAGTGGAAGAAAATCTCGAGATACCGGCAGGCGCTCAGATCTCGCTGTCGTTTGTTTGTATGTGTGGGATGTTTGGGAAAAGACGTCTAAAATTTTTATAAAAAATTATAATAAGGAGACCCTAAGGCCCCCCTAAGGCTCGACAACTCTAAATTAACCCTCATCCCTTAAGCCTCTTTCATCGCCCGGCGAGAAAACTGATCAAGTTTGTTGGTGTCTCAGGTTTTTCTTGGACCGCGGGCCCGCCTTCAGCAACCGCCCAGCGTCAACATCAAAGACCCGACCCCCATGATCAACCTCCTCCGCTCAACACACTTGGCCCCTCCCCACCTGGTACGACGCTGCTCAGCCCACCCCTCCTCAGAGCCCCTGTCGACACGCCCCTCGCACCACCCACCTTTGCTGCTCCGGACGCTCTTTGGCTGGCCCAGGGCCTATTTCTCAGGACTCTCAGCACCCCAAATCATCCACCGAGTTTGCGTGCTGCTGGCTGCGAGCTGAGCGGTCCCTGGCTCTGTTGTGCGTTGACAGGAGAGCGACCAGTGCGCGCCCGACTGTGGAGTGTTTCCTTTTGATGCTGGGGGAAGAGATGCAGAAGAAACATTGGAAGCATTCGGATCACGCTCGACTCCATCTGAGAGAAGGATATCAGCGGACGGCAAGGCGAGATCCAGCCTCCGAACAGTATTCTGGATCTCCGCCAAGCACAGTACGGGCCGCCCTCTGTTTCTCTGGCACGCCTCCGGCGTGATAGTCAGCGTTGACGGCGGAGCCCACAAAAGACGACCGACGACACAACAAAATTCAACTCGAGGGGAGAAAAACAAACGCAACAGATGAAATCTCGGCGCAGTTCAAAAGCCAATTGAACTTGTGACGGTCATCAGTCGGCGTCTATCGGAAGATCTCAGAGTTTCGCGTTTATCAAACTTCCAGAAACTGAGGTGCCTGCCTGCCTGGTCTGCCCCAGACGTACTGCACAGGTAGAGAGGCATAGGTGGATGCAGGCCAGCAGTAACGAGATCTGGTCCCCGTCGACTCTGCAGTCGAGCGCCGGGGCTTGACAACGGGGCGCATAGACAGATAGCCACCGAAATCATCATTGGCATCATTATCAAGGGGAATGGCAAGAGAAAGACTCGGGGTAGCTTCGGTGGTGGCCATGGCATATGACCAGTTTCTGCCGCCAAAGAGCATGGCCATATACACCGTTAATGACTCTTCAGCAACGAACTCAAAAAACAACCTCTATGCATTACAAAAGGCAGTCTCTTTCCCCCCTGGTCGAGGTCGAGCATCTGGCCGGCCTCTCATCCCTCATCGTGGTCAGTCAGTGAACCACTCGCTCACATCTCCTCGTCTACAGAACGAACAAAGCAGAAAGGAAGTCAGCCCAACCCAGGTACTGACACTTGCATCACTCACTCGCTCTTCAAACTGAGAGGCGGGCAGGCATTCTCTCATCACCCCTCCCGCCAGCTGCCACGTCCTCGTCCCCATCCACATCCACATCCACCTTCACAGTGCCCACGCACACACGCCCTCCTCCCATACTCCCCCACTCCCCCATCCCGACCCTGTCCAGGCTAGCCTCACCCTGGTCTACCCAGTCGTTCCCTGCGACTTCAATTGCGGGACCCGTCGACTTTCCATCTCACTCCTCCCGTGGGCACGTACTGTACCTACTGTACCGCAGGTACAGTACCTACCTTTCCTACCGACCTCACCTTTGAGAGAGGAGAGGCCCGGACGGGGGACTGGGACTGGGCCTGGGACTGGAAGGTACGTACCAGGCCTGCCTCCTCTACTCCTCTTCCTTCCTCTCACCACCAAGACCACCAGCACCACCGCCGCCAAAAAGAAAACCTTCCCCAGAGGAGGGTGCTCTCTTTCGTCCTCTTTCCTTTCGTCTTCACGACTCCACCGACCTCCTCATTTTTTTTTTCTTTCCTTGCCTTCCACCTTTTTTTCTTTTTGAGGCTCGCGGAAGAAAAGTAACTAAGTACAGCAGCGCCCGTGCTTCTCTTCCTCCTCGTTTCTGGATTCTCTTGCTTCGACTACGACTCTGCACCACCTCCCGCCGCTGCTGTCTTGCTCCGCGCAACATACTTCACTTGACCCGCGCAACATATCTATACACGATACAGATCTTTCCTAGAGGTCGGCTCAGATCCGTCCTCCGTCTTGAACCAAGGGAACACCGGAAAACTGGATTCGCAGTCCATCACAGAAGGCAAGGCCCGGGGTTCGTCCGACGTGCCCTGTTACAACCTCCAAGCCACCCAGCATCGTCCTGCCTATATGAGCGGCGATAGATTGCCATCGCTCCCGCTTCCACCGCCGGGTCAGGCCTACTCGGGTACTTCGTCGCCTCGGGTCAGCTCCATTGCCTCCTCGATCGGCTCCTCGATCGGCTCCCACTCGGGTTCGCAGTCCTCGTACACTTCGGTCGCCTCTTCACACGGTCCCAAGACTCCGTCCCCAACACTGCCCATCAACGCCATTACAGGTCCCTCAACCACAATCCCTAGCTACGACGCGATGAACGGGCAAGGCGCACCTGAAATGTACTACTCTCAGCATATGTCTGGAGGTCAGGCCCCTGCGCCTCAGACTGTGACTTCTGGTGCCATGAGCCACTATACGCAACAACAACCACCGTTGCTGCCGCCTGGCCACGCTGCTGCATACTCAACTCCCTCATACAGCCACTATCCTTATGCTGCTAACGGATTGACCTCACCCCCGCCTGCCCAGCCCACAGTATCGAACCCAATGGCACCCCAGAATGTGCTTCCTCTGCCGGGAGCTGGAAACCAGAATCCTATGCAGAACCAGTACACAGGGTTTGATACGACAGGCCAACAACCCCCACCCGGAATGAAGCCCCGTGTTACTGCCACTCTTTGGGAGGATGAGGGTAGTCTGTGCTTCCAGGTTGAGGCCAGGGGCATTTGCGTTGCTCGAAGAGAAGGTATGAGCTCTCATGTTTGTTGAATGCATTGCATTGCATTGGTGGGCTAACTCGGAGGCCACAGACAATCATATGATCAACGGCACGAAGCTTCTGAATGTGGCTGGCATGACCCGAGGTCGACGAGACGGCATCTTGAAGAGTGAAAAGGTTCGACACGTCGTCAAAATCGGACCAATGCACTTGAAGGGTGTCTGGTATGCCATTTTCCCTCAATGTATGAGACATTGGTTCATCCACTAACACCGCTAGGATTCCTTACGACCGTGCCCTGGACTTTGCCAACAAGGAGAAGATCACAGAGCTGCTCTACCCGTTATTTGTCCATAACATTGGCGCACTCCTGTACCACCCTGCGAACCAGAGCAGGACCACGCAGGTTATGGCGGCTGCCGAGAGGCGGAAACAAGAGGCAAACGGCATGCGAAATCCGGGCCACCCCGGCCTGCCTTCGATTAACCACCACCAGCCAATGCCTCTTCCAGGACCTCAGACTCAGCTGCCTTCTCACAGCATGGGTCGCCCGTCCCTCGATCGGGCTCACACTTTCCCCACTCCGCCGACGAGCGCATCCAGCGTCATGGGGAACATGGGAGCTTCAGACAGCTTCAACTGGCAGGGCCCAGGAATGAATGGGGCTCAAGGTACCAACCCAATGACCATTGAGACGGGTCTTAACAACACACGCTCAATGCCCAATACTCCAGCTACCACCCCTCCCGGCAACTCGCTGCAGAGCATGCAGAACTACGCCTCTGGCAACCAGACCTATGATGGCACTCGCCCCATGTACAACCCGCAGTCGCACCAGTCCCCTTATCAGGCTTCTGCAGGAAACCCCCAGGACCGCATTTACGGACAGACCAGCACCTACCCCAAAAATGATATGGCGCCACCTGCGAGCAGGCCTTCGGCTTCTGAACCTTCTGCAGAGCAGCAGGACACAAAGCCACCTAACGGAATGCTCCAGTCGGATCAGCCACCCCAGCAGCACACCAATGAGGATGAGGGAGACCACGAGCATGATGCTGAGTACACCCATGACAGCGGCGCTTACGACGGTAGCCGCAACAACTACAACTATACCGCCCCCAGCGTAGGAGCCTTGACAAATGATGCCAACCTCTCAACAGAGATGTCGGGCTCCCCCAGCCTCCCTCCCCCCTCTGGACGAGCCACTCCTAGGACGACTGCCCCCGCTCAATCCTACTACAACCAGCACACTGGATACAACACTCCTCCCCGTGTCCAGCAGACGTCAAGCAGCCTTTACAATGTCATTGGTGGTAATGATCGGGGAGCTCCCAACGGTGCACCCGGCAACGACGTTTATGGCGCCCCGGCTGGTGACATGTCTGGGCTTCCTAATGGCTATGCCCAGCCTCCTGTCATGAACGGAGCTGCCGGCGTGCTCAAGCGAGGCCGTGACGACGACGACGACCTGTCCAGGTCTGGTGGTAATGGACCAAACTCGATGGGCACGCTGGATCTTAAGCGACGCAAGACGATGATGGAGACAACAGTTCCTGCACCTGCTTATGACGCCATGACGCGACCTGCGTCGGCCGTTGGTGCCCCACGGCGACAATAGTGACACTGTCAAGATGCACAGTGGAAACGATATTGCTCAACGATGACTCTGGGGAAGTGGCTTGGCTGCATTCGAGCCGAAGAGAGCGAACAAACGTCCGCTCTGCATGCCCTAAATGGATAATCGAAGTGCGCCATTTTGGTGGTTTACATGGCGCAACGATACATTCCTTCCTTCATCCTTTTTTTTTTCTTTTCTTTTCTTTATCATGTTTTCTGCATTGTTCTCTTTTCTTTTTCCTGGCATTCTCGCAAAAAAACTCAACAGCAAACGCTTTGGACCGAAAGATGACGCTGACGAGTTCCACGATACGACTTCCGATTCTCTGTTTACCTTAAGATGCTCTGTCACGGATGTACATGGCTGATGAGTCACGTTTTGCATGGAGGTCTTAATTTTTCTTGAGAGAGCCACTGCAACCAACTTTTCCCTTTCTACGGACTAGTCCGGGATACGACACGAGTGTACGGGATGAGACAGCACTGCCTGTAATGATCCTCAGGCGGGAACGATGAGTTCGGGGCGGACCCATCATGTTTCTTCTCTTCATGGCCGTTGCAAGACCAACCCTGTGGGCGTCTGCGTCCGGGCCTGGAGAGGAGGCTGGGGACACTTCTTTACGACTTTATGACTTTACACAACCTTTCTTCACTTCTTGACTTTTTTGATGCTGATTGATAGCGCCAAAGACGGTCTGTGTTTTTCTTCTTCCTGGAATGTCGATTTACTAGGTAACGAATTATGAAGGACAATAAAAGCTGTTTTGATTTTATTTACCACAGAATTGATACAATTAGAGAGTTGGATCAGAAGAATTGACTTTTGAAAGCATCAATTAAGATGACGTCTGGGGGTCCGGTATGCGTGCAATGAATGAATGGCTCGTGAGTGATGAAAAGAGGCGCTTCGATAGTTCCGAAGGTGATGCGTGCATGTCATGTCATTTCATGAAGTTATATGCGAAGATGTTGGACATTAACCGTCGTCAAAGGCTGTGTCTGTCTGTCTGTCCATCCGTGGTACAGATGCACTTCCCGATCTGCGAGATGGGATGGTTTGGGTTGTTTCACCTGCAGGATGGCACGCCACCTAAATCATGTTCAAAACGCCTGCCTGCGAGTGCAAGCCTCCCGTCGGCTTGTGTTATCGTGACATGCACCATCACGTACCTGATGCAGATGGAGGAGGTCGAGATTGTGGTCAGCCGATTTGTCACGTGGTAGACCGCAACTCTGTTGCTAGGCCAACCAGTAAACAACTTCGCTTTGGTCTTAGTCCCCCAAGACACGATCGAGCTCCATTTTCTTGAACAATACAAGCACAAGCAACAAGAAACCAGCTTGTTTCCCTCCTTCTTCTACTGGCGTCTACCATTTCTTGAATGAATTTTGCTTTTGCTTTCAGCGTGCATCACAATGGAAACGCCTCTATCGCCGGCTCAGGACTCGACGCTCAACATCCAAACACCAACTACCGCTAGACGGTACGACAGCTACGAGGTGCGAGCCGTTTCTGTACCTTCAGATAACGACACTCCTACTCGAGGTGCCTCGCCCTTTGCAGTCAACGACGGTCTCTTGACCGACCAGGAGAACCTCCCTCCCTCCTCCTCCAAGTCACGACACTCGCGTGTTCTCTCTGGGGCAACCCTCTCACCACTCAAGATCCTCGTCGACCAGCGAGAGGCAAGAGAGTCTAGACAAGCTGAGAGACTGCCCCCAAGCGCCCGCAGTCCTCGAAAGGTGTCGCCTGAGAAGAGGTTTCCTGTTAAGGTCAGCAACCCCATCGACACACCGCGTTCGACCCACGAGAGAACAATGAGCCTGGAGGACGCCGTGCGGCAGAATGAAGGCTTGAAGCGCGCCATTGAGATCTTTGAGGATGAACAGAGCGTGCTGGAGGACGACAATGACGAGATGGATACCACTGTGGGCACTGTAAACATTATCCCCCCTGGACAGATGGATGTGGACGAGTCCGTGGGTCCTGATGATACCATGATCAGCACATTCAGCACCTTCTCAGCCGTGCCAGACTTGACCATGTTTGCAAAGCTGGGCCGAACTCCAACCTCGACCAAGTTCTCCAATGCTGGTGGCCTCACTCCTCGAGCCAACACCAGAGCCGAGCCTTCACCGTCCCGGACACCACGACCGATGTCCTTGCAAGACTCGGGAAACACTACGAATCTGCTCGACTTTACCGAGCAAATGCGATTCCCTCAAAAGTCCCCCTCTAAGGGCGGCCTTTCGCCATCTCGAACGGCCCCTGATGTTGCGGCAACCCCTTCTCGCCAATTCGCCAATCTCATCGACTTTGATATCCCTCCTATGCCAACTCCTCGCAGTGTCCCTAGTATTACCCCTAGAGAACTCGAGTCCCTCAAGTCTAACTTCCTGTCTGAGATTAGCTCCCTCAAGGCTTCTCTCAGCGGAAAGGAGGCTGAGGTGCAGTCACTCAAGGCCGCAGTTGGTGATGCAGAGAAGCGTGTTGGCGAGTCTCTAGAGCAGCTCCGTGAGGAACGCGGGCTCAAGGAGCAACTTGCTGTTGAGAAGGAAGGATGGGAGAACCGTGGACGTGAGATGGAGAATGTCCTGCGAAAGGTCAAGGAGGAGATTGTCCTCAGCCAGAGAGAACGAGAAGAGTTGGAGCAGAAGCTAGAAGAGAGCGAGAAGCGACGCGAGGCTGCAGAGATGATGCACCAGGAAGCTGAGAGTAAGATGGCGGGCATGCGTGCCGGGAAGGATATGGAAAAGTCGTCACCCGAGAAGCCCAAGAGCCCGAACTCATCTAACCACGAAGTCGAGCTCGCTGTTGAGCGTGTAGCTCGCGAACTGCACGCGCTGTACAAGAGCAAGCACGAATCCAAGGTGACTGCTCTGAAGAAGTCATACGAGTCTCGATGGGAGAAGCGAGTCCGTGAGCTTGAGAGCACCATCGAAGAGCTCAGCGAGGAGAACGAGCGTCTCCGCGTGGGTCGGGATGCAACCATGACCAAGGTTGAGCCTGACAGCGCCGAGGTCGAGGAACGCAAGGCTCAAGCTGTGCGTGATAGCGCAACTATCAAGGAGCTTAATGCGGACGTCCAGCGCCTCGAGGCGGTTGTTCAGACGGTGCAGAAGGACAACGAACAGCTCCGAGGTATGCTGGAGCAGGAGCGTGTTGAGAAGGGCGAGCTGGTTCAACTAGCTGAGGAGATGATGAGCATGCAGAGCTTTGTTGGACAGACACCCAAGCCTCAGTCCCAAGCTCAACCGCAGCAGACACCCCATATCTCTCACCACCCTCATGAGAGACAGCACGACCGTCAGCCCGAGGCCAAGACGCCCAAGCGGAGCGCAGACCACTTTAGAAGCAGCGTCAACCGTGCCTCTGGGCTCCGAGCCCCTGGATCAGGACTTCGAGCACCTCACGAGCGAACCAAGAGCGCAGGCGGTCTTCCCCGTCCAGGTGGTGTTGGCCGTAGCGGTATCATGAGCTCCATTGAGAAGATGGGCAGCTATCGAGGACGCGGAGCCGAGTAAGGGAGACAAGTGAAGAATGAACGAATCATCAAAAAAAATGTTGACGGTGGATGAAAGAGAGTTGAAACTTATGACACCAACTGTATGACGGGGAGTTTGTCCTTTTTTTTTTTTTCTTCAAAGCACATATGAAGATGCTTCTGAGAGAGATTCAATCTCGTGGGAGGCAAAGGCGTGACGGCAGCTTGTTGAGTTTGCTTGTTACAGCCCATGGGCGCTTGGAGTAGTAGGCTGGTTGGCATGTTAATATGAATGATTGGTAATTGTTGATTCAATCGATTTTGTATCTCTCGTGTTGATGTTGGTTGAGTAGGATGAATGTGTAGTAGAATAAATGTGCAGTAGATAGCTGGCTGGACTGGCAAAGCATGAAAACCGAGTAATATTGATGGGGTATATATTCATTTCATTCTATGAGTGGGCTCTCATCCGGTGACTTTTCATCTCATGATGAGCCTCAATCATCCAATATGGACTTTTGCTGAATCCTTGACATACTTCAACTCCAACCATTTCATTGAGCCTCATTCTTTTTCGACAATATTGATCGACATGTACTCTCCTCAAACCCATTCATAGGGCCTCTCACAGGTTGTAAGCCTTCTTGGCCGTTCCGCCAAAGATCATGGCACGCTCCTCATCACCCAACGTAGCCATCCAACACATACGCTCCACGACGCTTCTCCAGCGCGGCCAAGCATCCTCAGTGCCAACGGTGCACACGGGCCAGTCGCTACCAAACATGATGCGGCTAGGGCCAAAGGTCGCGAGGACAATGCCCAGCCAGCCGAGAGTAGACTCGAAGATGTGGTTGGGATCCTGGTTCTTTAGCGAGTCGGGCATCTCGGAGAAGCCGCCCGAGAGCTTGATATAGGTCTGGGGATCTTTGCTGAGGGTGTACATGGCGGTGCGCCAGGCGTGGAACGAGGGGTCCGAGGTGATGTTGTAGACGGTGAAGTCGGGCTTGCAGAGGTGGTCTATCGAGAAGGTTAGTTGGAACACGTCAATGTAGGAGACGAGAGAGTATGACGTACTTAGCACAAGCACCACCTTTTCCTCCTCTGGGACACCGGTATGAACACGGTCGACAAACTCAACCAGCTCCTCCAGCTGCTTCTTGCCCCGTCGGTGCTGATCAACACCAACATCAAAGACGAGCCCGCGACGACCGAGCAGCTTAACGCTCTCGATAAAGTTCTCCTCCAACATGGTGCCGTGCGGCTTATCCTGTACCAAGTATCGGAAACCCTTTACCTTAGACCACGCGTCGCCCGCTTCCTCCTTGACACGATCAAGGTAGCGCTCCATAACCTCGACACCGCTCGGCAGAGGTGCCCAAGGCACGATACCCAGACAAAGCTTCGCATCGTCGGCCGAGTGGCCCTCCCCGTCGCGCGGCTGTCCAAGAGCAACGCGCTTCATCCACGAGACCTCAGCGAGGGGACCTTCCCAGCCGGAGCCGTCGGCGGCGCCTGATTCGAGGTCATTCTTTCGGTCCGTCTCGACAAAGATGAAGCCGAGCAGGGAGGGTGCCGAGGCGGTGGCCTCGCGGTACTCTTCGACCGAGCGCTGGCCGCTGAGGGGGTGCTCTGGGTTGCACCAGGCGAGGGATTCGTTCTCGGAGGCGGGATAGAGGTGAATGTGGGAGTCGATGATGGGGAGGATGAGCTGGTCGTCGGCCATGGTTGCAGTGGTGGATGTGAGGTGAGGGGGGGTTGGTTTTGAGTAGAGTAAGGAGCTGGAGGCGCTAATGAGAGTAGAATAAGTCCCCCTGCGCTTCAATATTCGTCAATTAAAAGAAATGGATCCTTGCTGGAGGAGAGTTGTCTCGAGGCTCAGATTGGGATATGGAGATTATCGAGATACGGTGTGCAGCCGTGTCCGTGTTACAGCTCCCCCTAAGCCTAAGTCTGGTCTAAATTTACCCCGCCATCCCCGCCTTCCCTAACAGGAACTGTTTCGTTAGACGCTCTTGACGCGCACGAGCTGTTGGTTTCAACATTAACCCGAAACACCGAGTTTAAGACACTTGTCATAGATATTCACGTCACTTTATTCACAATCAATCATCAAGGGACACTCTTTCATTCCTGAATAGATTCAATCGTCATCTATCCTAAGGCAGCTGTCATTTCATAAATCGTAACGTAGCTCATGAACTGCCTTTCCGTCATCCACCTCATACTTCGTAAATGGCTAGCCAAGATCCTCCAATCGCCAGATCTATGACTACATCCAAACATTAGCCTGCTGGAGCTGGAACCTCACCCTCAGGACGGATGAGATCCCCCAGCATTTGTCATGTTGGTCCCGGGAGGATAGGCCTCCCTGCTCACTCGGGAACCAACAACAAACAAAGGGAATGAAATTATACCTGCGTGGCCACGAGAGGGGTCTTCGTGGCCACCGGAAAAGGGGGGGGGGGGGGGGGGGGGGTGCGCAGCATCGACCAGCTAGACATCACGCATTGGCGCGGTCGGCTTCAGACCAAGACCAGCTTGGCGTGCCGTCCGCGCCAAAGGGCGTGGGCCATAAGTTGAAGGATTGTGCTGATTATACCACAAAACAACATGGGTTGAGTCAACCCGGCGCAGTGACGCGACCACGGGTTACTCGATTCAAGGAATGAACGGCAGAGGACTCTCTCAGCCTCTTGCCAAAGGACTTGACATGCAGCCAGGCGCTCATCTTCCGATGATGCCATGGCGGCGAGAGCTGGCTGGCGAGGCCGAAGCGGCTTGGTACTCGTACTCGTACTCTTCATCCTCGTCTTCACTTCCGCTAGAACACTCGGAACTCTCATCATTGGGATAGCCACCACATCGGACTCCACCGCAGTCGAGCTTGACACGCTCGCCCTTGCGAGTAATGCCGTATCGCTCGCAGGTGCAAGTGCTGCATTCAGAGCCGGGGGTGCTGTAGCCAGACAAGGACGAGTTGGGTGAGGAGCTGTCGGAGCGGTAGGACAGGGACGAGCCGCTGGAGATGGGCGATGTGGTGAAGTCCGTGATGTACTCTTCCTCGAGGCCGGTGCTGCCAAAGCGGGCTGTGAGTTCCTCGAGGGCTTCATTGTCGTAGTAGTCGGCTTCCAGAATGTGCTTGGTCGCGTGCGGAGACATGGGCTTGGGCGCCTGAATGTCAGAGAGCGGCAGAGGCCGTCCCTTGGGAATGTCAACCGAGAGTCTAGAGCGGTGGCGGGAACGAGACTCCTTGTCCTTGGACGAGTGTCGAGAGGAGCTCTTGCTGCTAGATGATGATGACTTGTGCGACGAAGACTTGGATGAGGAAGACTTGGAAGACGACTTGGAGGAAGACGAGGACGACTTTGAAGACGACTTGGAAGACGACTTGGAAGAGGAAGAGCGGTGCGAGGAAGACTTGGATGGGTCCAGAGATACATCAAGAACGTTGAGCTCGCGGCCGGTGGTGGGCTCGACGATGGACTCGACGCTGGGGTTGTGGGCGACGTGGTAGCCGTCGATGATGTAGTAGTACCAATATCTCTGACCGGGCTCAAGAGTTGAGTTCTGGAAACGGAAGGTTCCCTTCCACGAAGACTTGGACGACGACTTGTCCTTGGAGAGAGGGAGCTGGCCGACGTAGCCGTCCCAGGAGCCCAGGAGATGGACCGTCTTGACACCGGAAGAAACCCGGAGGGAAAATGAGAGTTGGATAGCCGACATGTTGACTATTTTTTCACCGAAATCCAGTAATGTTGTTTGGGTGGTCGATGCTGCTGACTTTGGTACCTGATCGCAATCGCAATCGTTGGTAAGAAGCGCTTGTCGGGCGAGCAAGTGAAATCCGTGATTTCTGTTATTAGAATATTATGGAAGGAGTTGATAATTCGAACAAATAAAACATAAACGATGGCTCTTTGGTTTGTCTCTAAGCTGGCCAGCAACTTTGGAGTGCGCGCGAGTTGAAGGTGCCGGAAGAGGGGGACAAAGGGCGGCTTGTTTTGGTAGAGACAAATTTGGAGATTAGAATCAAATAGAGACCAGCTCTACGAAGGGGCGTAACAGAAAAAAACAAACAAACAGGGGATAAACAAAAAACGGATTTGTGGTTGAATGGGACTTGCTGAAGAAAGAAAGAAGAGAGAGGTTTGGGGGCTGAGGGTGTTGGTCCTGTTTATAAGGCGGCCCGGCAGAGTGGCCATCGCATTGCGACTTCCCTCTGCGAACCTACTCTACGTAGTAGTTGCCTTAGGAATAAGCATAAGCAAATACAAGACATAGACCAAAACAAGGAAAAATTTCACAGAGATTACCTGGCCGGCCAATGACAGACCCGGGGCAAGGAGATACCGAGTTCGCAGGTGCCCGGCCCCATCACCATCTCTTGCCCATCACATCTCCTCCTCCCAAGCGTCGGCGGTTAGCTAGCACAAAAAGTGGGCGGGAAGTGCGTGCATCGTGGATTGCCGTCGGGTGCCCCAGCGAGCGGGGTGCCATTGTTCCATTGGTGAGAAAACAATGAACCAATCACAGAGTCGAGGCCGCTAAAGAGGCCTCGGCGGAGACCCCCCGCGGGCGTCTATTCAAGCGCCCCCATTGGCCTGTGGCACCGCCGGCCTCTGCACGTTGCAGCCCAACCAATGGCGTCTGGCCTCAGCCAACCTCCCTAATCCACCATCCGCACTCCAATGACTTGAACCATCCATGAGTGCATATGCATTCAGCTTTGCAAATCACCATCACCGCCACAAACAAGGCAAGGTAGGACGGGGTCTTCCGCTATGGATTCGCTCGCTCCAGGCAAGCGTGATCCTCTTCCGCTCCAGACCACTCGATGCCCTGCTGCAATAGCACACGAAATGGATCTTATGGATCATGCACGGTCTAGGCAACATGCCCGCTCACCCATCTGCCGTGATGTCTTGCCTCTTGACAGCTTCTCATTGTTTTCCCGCCATTGGCACACACGAGGTCTAGCCCGGCGTACATGTGGTGTGGTGCAACCCTTGAGTTCATGCGCGGCCGGCTCAAGGAAATCGGGCGAGTCAGAGAGGATGTGCAGCGCAGCAGCAGCAGCAGCAGCGCAGCGGCAGATGCACTACTCTGTGTTCATCTCTCGCTCGCTCGCTAACTAGACAGCTCACGAGATGGTGACGAGGACCGGCGCGCAACCTGCGTCGTATTTGCCCCGTGATATATCACACTGCGACTCAACTCGAGACGGGTGCCGTTGACGGCCTCGAGCGGAGAGTGAGCCGTATGGATTGGTCGCTCATCCCATAGAATGGAGCCTTAGCTTGTGGCCTCACTCGTATCCCCACGACCAGCCACCCGGATTTGCCAAGGGATCCTCCCTTATGCAGAAGAGAATCGTTAACGGCAGGGGGGGGAAACTCGACTCTGAAGGAAACACTCTCATCAGGTCACCAAAAAGAAAGAAACTCTTCCTTCTGCTGCTGCTGCCCATGGCCATGCTGGAAACATGCTGGGTCCATGCAAGCCGCACCCCATCCCTCCCCTCCTCTGCGGCCCGTCCGCGAAGGCCTCACATTCCGGGCCTAGCATCGGTAGCATCGGCCCTCCGCCATCCGGCTTCATGCATGCCACGGGTTTTAGCCCCGGCGGGTATGTGAGCTCAGTCACACAAGGAGAGGACCGTCCACCGCTTCCCTCAGAGAAAGTGTGTGTGTGCATGTGTGTGTGTGCTCGGCCACTGCCTGTTCACCATAATGAGGGGTCCTTCTCGTGTCCTACGGGAGAGGCTGCGGGAAAAGATCTTTGGGTGTGAACGTGAAACAGAGCGTGACCGTCCTGATGGTGGTGGGAATAGACGCTGTGAGCTGTCGTCACCGCGATAGATCGTTCCCAAGCTTCCTCACAGAGGATTCTCATCACTTGATGTGCCCTGAACTTGGCAGCACTCGCATGCCGAAGCCGTTGATTGGGCATGGCCTCGGTGCTGGGGACTGCATTTGTGCGAGCTGAGCAACCTTGACAGCCAGAGCCAGAGCTAGAGAAAGAGTCGGCGTCGCTAAACGCTCTCGTCTCGATAGTCAGGTCAATATTGTTGAGAAAGACCAATTGAAGGGCCTTGGGACAAGCATTGCAGTAGAGATACCAGCTTCCAGCATCATTTGCTCAGTAAATGGGGTCGCCGATGCAGACAACGTCAGAGTGCAGCTTCCTCCAGGCCCATTGCATGCTCAGGGCAGGGTCCAAACCAAGGACCAACAAAATAATGACAGCTATCGTGCTTCCAAGCTTTTTTTCGCTCAAGTCGATGCGAGAAATGCCATGGAAGGTAGCGTAGCGCCAGGTCACGTGGGTACCCGTCGCGTTCAACCCAGAGTCCAGCTCGACGCGCAACTTCCGTCGCGTCTGGAGACGCTAGATCGACACTGAACATGGTCGACCTGCCTTTTTGAGCTTCATTTCTAGGGTTTTTATTGTTTTGATCCGCTTTAATGTGCTGCTGCCTTGTCGTGAACTGCTACTGATTAGAAATCCAGAAGAGATGAGACGGTCCAAATTTTCACTAGTCCAAGTGAATCAGTTTTCACCCTTATCATCGCCAACATACCTCAGTGCCTGGCAGAGTAGAAGAAGTCTGGTGAACTCAACACCTTCTCTCACTTCCATCCGATCTTTCAATCAAGCCACTCGTTTCGACTCTCTCCCCAAGAGCCGCTCATTTCAGGTTGATTGTTCATCCACCATGGCCTCTGAAGACTTTGTGGTAGACGATGCCCTCATCGCCAAGGTGACGGCATACGTCGAGAAGTACATGTCCAACTACGACGCCTCACACGACTTCAACCACATCCAGCGCGTCCTCCGTCTCTCCCTCCACATCCAGTCGGTCACCCCCAACGCTGACCGCTCCCTCGTCACCCTTGCGGCCCTACTCCACGATGTTGGTGACAAGAAGTACCTACAGCCTGGTGAGGACGCTTCACGCATGGTGTCGACCCTCCTCATCTCGTTCGGTGCTCCGGCCACCCTCGCCGACACCGTCCAGGCCATCTGCCTCGGCGTCAGCTACTCTTCCGAAGTCAAGGACCCCGCGCGCACCCGGGCTCTTGTGGAGAAATACCCGGAGCTAGCGGTGGTGCAAGATGCCGACAGGCTTGATGCCATCGGCGCCGTGGGCATCGCGCGCACGTTTGCCTTTGGTGGTGCCAAGGGCCGTACACTGGAGAACACCATGGACCACTTTGACGAGAAGCTGCTCCTTCTTGAGGGCATGATGAAGACGGACGAGGGTCGGCGGATGGCCAGGGAAAGGACCGAGAGGTTGCGGCTCTTGAAAGAGTGGTGGGAGGAGGAGACGGCCGGGCCAGTGGGGGCGTAAGCATGAAGCTATCTAGAGTTGTGACTATAGATGAGACGTCATCGGGTAAAGAGAATCCCGGTAAGCATGAAGCGTCACAGGACAACAACTGCTTACAAAACCAAAAATCAAATCAAATCAAATCCCTTGCACATGCCTCATCCGGTAGAACTACCGTCTGACGAGAGCCCCCATCGACGTCACAGCCGGTATCGCCCTCCCGGCTTTGAAGCTCCGCGAGGACCCATACAAGGAAAACAGCAGCATTCGGTGATTCTATCGGCCTTGTACGTCCGTTGGGGGTAAGAAGAAAAAACCAAAACAAAAGAGAAGCGAAACAAATGCCAGGGTCATTTAGCCAATTGCTCCTATTGCGCCTGACTCGGCGGCGGTGGATCCGGACATTCGCTGGTCTTCTGACATGGTCCCCGGGGGGTGAGAACCTTTGCGGACCGGGGTTTTTGGGACGACGTCGGGGGCGTAGATACTTGCAAGTCCGGAGAGATATAAACCTCGGGCGAAAGGCTCACTAAGCCCCCGTCCCTTTTCTCCTTTCTCTGCCTCATCAACTCTGCTCTCTACTCTTAAGCACACACACACACACAAACGTCTTTTACAATCTCACAACTTGGTGGCCTCATAACGCTTCCACCAACTTCAGACATCAACCCCCCAAGTACAAGATACCAGCAGCCGCAATGACCACAATGGACACCCTCCCCCCCGGAGATTCTCCTCCAAATCCTCCATCACCTGCCGTCCCCCGCTGTCAAGCACGCCCGGCTTACCTCCCGGACCTTCAACGCAATCCTCGCCAAGCGCACCTTTGAGAAGCTCGTCTCCTTCCTCGACCGAGACGTCGCGCAGCGCACCCTGGCCACCATCTCCCGGGACCCCCAACGTCGTCGACGACGCCCATCCATCTGGTCCCCATGCTGCAGCGTCCCCAAGAACTTGCCCATCGACGAGGCCTTTCTCATGGCCCTGTGGGCCGGCCTGCGCGGGGATTCGTGGGCTGTCGAGAGGGGTCTTGATGGGGACAAGTTGGATATTGATGAGTGGCAGAATGGTGTGGGGAGGGACGATATCGCCGAGGATGATCTAAGGGAGGCCTTGTTTCGATATGCGCTCTACCTCAGCTACATGGACGAGAGTGACAGTGAGAAGGATACGCCACAGGCTTGGGTTTTTGATGCACTGTGCAAGGCAGGACGATGAGGGATAAGAAATAAGCAAGGATTGAATTTTGTAAGCGAGCATTGATGAATTATGATCACGGCAAATGGAAATGGAGCAATTGTTTGTTTGTTTGTTTAAAATGTTTTGGCAACATTTGATGGAGGAATTAAAATTAAAAATCAAGGTCTAGTCTAAAGGAATGATCGCTAGTATTAACCATAAAATTAGTAGTGATATATCTTCAAGTCGTGTTTGCGTGTATGTAAATAGACGCTGAACCCTTTCCATCTCATATGAAACATTGCCCAATCATCGCTCGGCCCAGTTCATCTTGGTGCCCAGAGCGGAATCTCCAAAAAACGCCGTTCGCTAGTGCGATAAATGACAAAAACCCGTAAATGCCATGCTTTCATGCATCATGTAAGGATCGTGAGAATTTTGAAAGGACGTTGAAACAAATTCCAACAAGATTGAGCGGGTGTGCAGTTTAGATGAGGTAGGCAGCAGCAAAGCCGACGATGGCCAGGAGTCCGGTGACAGTGGTCATCGCGGCGCCGGAAGTGACGGTCTCGGGCTCATCCTCCGAAGTGGGGCCGGATGGCAGACGCTCGGCCTCCTTATCGGGAGTGGAGCTGCCGGTGCCCTCATCGCTTCCAGGCTTGCCACCGTTGACACCCTTTCCACCATGAGATCCGGGGTACTCGGGCTTGGTTCCGTTGGGGTGGGTGGGAGCACCGCCAGTGGGAGTTGGTGGGTTGTAGGTGTGGTGAGGAGGAGGGTTCACGGCAGTAGCATTGTGAGAAGGCTCCTTGGGGATGGTGTAAGTGATGGTCTTGGTGATGCTCTGGCCGGGTTGAGTTGGGTGAGGGTAGACATAAGTCTGAGTCTTGGTGATGCAGTCGGCAGGGTTGGTAGGCAGAGGCTTTCCAGGCTTTCCGGGCTCAGTAGGGTTTGGCTTTGTCTCGGGGACGGGCTTGGTCTCATGAGGCTTAGGCTCGACAGGTTTGGGCTCGACGGGCTTTCCAGTCTCGACGGGGCAGACAGTGGTGTAGACAGGAATGGTCTCAGTGGTGACGTGACCAATCGGGCACTCAGTAACCGTGGGAGGACACTTGGTGATGGTGTAAGTCTTGGTGGTGTAGACGGTGCTCGTGGTGTACTGAGTAGGCTTGACGGTGGTGCTGTTGCTGCTGGGGTAGACGGGATGAGTGTAGATGGTAGTGAAGCCTCCACCGTTTGTGGTTGAGTAGCTGGGGTGGTTCACTTCGGTAGACACAGAGCTGGCCGATGGTGTAGGATACACAACGGGCTGGATATTGTTGTTAGTATGCAAGGAAGGATAGGACCTGTTGGAATCTCGACTGACCTCCTCGCCGTAGTGAGCGTTGGCAACGGCTGCCGCGGCGACAATGATGATTCCCGAAGTTCGCATATTGGTTGTTGTGTTTTGTTGCTTGGTGTTTAGGATTAACGAATGTATAATGTCGAGTGAAGTATGTATTGATCAACGGAGCTAATCTTTGAACGAAAGACGATGGTGTGTTGAGATAATGAGAGAGGCATCTACCATCAGGCAAGGCCTTTCTTATATCTTGGGAGAGCCGGCGGCCTGATTAGACGGGGTGTGTAAGCGAGATAGAGCGGAGCCGTCAACGAGTTGTCATCTCGACTCTCGGAGAGGCCAATGGCGGCCGACTCGGTGGCAGGGCTGATAGGCGTATGGCGAAGTGGCTAGTGAGAATGGCGATATGGATACGAGGTGTGGGAGGTCGTTGAGGAGGACCCTGGATGTCCGTATTGCTGATGACCATTCAAAGCGACCCACTCCGTCCCGAAAGGGAACAATGCCCAAGTCGGCGATGCTACCATGGCCCGCCGTTTATCGTCAACCACAGGGATTGCACGCCACGCCCACGATGCGATGCTTCTCTGAGAGCCTAGACCTCACGTCATCTGCAATCTTGTTAGTCTCCATGCAAGCAGTCCGCACAGTCACGGAGGTAGCATTTTTTTTCTCTCTCGACATTTTCCCCCACTGCGTTCGCAATAACCGCGTCGCCAAGTGCTGTCAGTAAACCTCCGCTGACGCTGACCAAGACGAATTCGCCGACCGGATGCTAGGGAGGCCCCTGGATTGGGCAAGGCCGTGGAACAAACTCTCGGGACATGGGTGGCTATGTCAGACTGCCTCGATTTTTGATCCGACCGACGGGAAAGCTTAAACAACGAGCTGTCCATTCCATCCATGGCGGAGGCACTGTCAGGTGTAGTGTAGGGCTACCTACCCGTCAAGAGGCGACAGGGGCTATTCTTGGAAGATGGGCGTTTCTAGCGGACCGCCATGTGCCCTGTGCCGGGGTTGCCGGCATCCAGTTGCGGCGATGCTCACCACCGAGATGGAGCCGCTAGTTCGCATTTCGGGCTCCCAGGGCCCTGGGACTGAGGAATCAGTGGGTTCAGAAGCTGTCGGAATGTTCAGTGGCTTCAGGAGCCCGATGACTTCATCGTCAAAGAGCCCCAGGATCTTGGGTTCTCGGTCTTGTGCCTCGGTCTCTCCAAATAGAAAATGTTGTACCGTAGTAGATCGCCGCGGGCCGTGACCCAGGATCTGGTGATTGTGAAGTCAATCGTATCGAGACCCCTCAGTCGTCGTATAGATTGTGGGAAGACGGTGACTCGCTTGGTGACTCAAGTGACTGATGGCCCAGCAACCCTCTCTCTTCGTGCCATTTCCGTGACCTTCCACACCGAACCAAGGTCGCATGTCTTGGTTGTCACGTCTCGGCTGGTCTCGTTTTTCCCCTTGTCGATTCACCTAGATCATTCGCTATTCCACGCTCGTATAGCTCGACACCCTCTCTCCTCCGAAAAAGATGAATGTCTTTGACCTATTTTAGAAATCAAAGCAAAAGCCACTGGCTCGTAAACTTCCGTCGGCGACGTTGGATCTAGAAGCCGGTGTAAATCACCCGCTGTCGTAACGTTGCGCGACACCCGACACCTAGGGTCCTGTGGCTTGCACTCAGCCCACACCACCAGCCTCAGCCTCACACAGCGTCACAGGCCAACGTCGATGGACTGGACGCCATCGGCGACACGGCATGGCATTGCTGACTGCCTACTGCTTCGCAATGGCTTTGATAGGTATATATCCTGCCGGCCTCCGTCTGAGCCGAAAGCCACGCGTTCTTCGTCGAGAGAATTTCTGTTCTTGGAATCTCCGTGGAAATCTCCGCCAGAGAATGGAAGACCGCAGTCTCCTCCGTCCCCTCAGTCGTCCGTCAAAAGTAGGTGACATCGACCGCTTCGATATTCGCTCAAGCGACGGCAGTCATCCGACAATGTGCGGAGAAGCTCAATATTGGCTTGGGAAAGGCGTGATAACATGAGCGAATAATCAAGTTCCCATACGAGAAGAGGAGCGTGTTCGTATCTGGAGACCCCGGCCAACATCGTTCCCCGCACCGACGTTGTATGGCACCAAGATCAGGCTGAATGACCATCTCCAGTCGAGTCGAGTCGTCCTTCGAGGAATGGGCCCACTCTCTGGAGGTGGTTATAAGCACGGCGGTCACCGGCAAGGTTATCTCTCGAGATCTTGCAGGAGTTGGATTCCTGCTCTTAGGCAGGTCGTTATCGCTCGGGCCTAGGGATCAACGCTTGCAGACGTGTGCTGCACGTCGAGTGATAGTCAGAATCTTGTTGCACCCTCAAGTGTGGGATGTTGGTTCGGGCCATCGAGACATGGTCTTGGCATTGTTTGCAGGATGCTGGTCCTCTTGTCCTGATCCTTTGGTGATGTCTTGAACAGCGTACCATGTAGCAGAAGCCATGGTAGGTATTCGTAGATTGCCCAACCCCGGCAACGCCCAGCCCTCAAGCTCAAGGGCAACAGCTCGGAGTAATATTATGAGATCTGCAACCGGAAGTTTGCCGATATTGAGCTAGAATGCCCGGCAGAAGAAGCCGGTGATGGTGCGTAGTGAGGATGGGGGTTTGTCATTTGAAGATATGAGATGGGATATCGGTTGGCGGGCTCTTGCCAGTCTGGCTAGGGTAGGTAGATGATAAGTGCACACACCGTCGAACTGAAACTAAATGATTCGACCATGGTTAGACGAAATGATTGGACTAGGGTAACTATTTCGTTTCTTATGGAATAGGAGAAAAATATATTGGATCTACAGATTGGCTCCATCTCACCTTCCATGTTACATTGTCATTGTCGCTTGTTGGTTTTCTCATTACCGGTCCGCGCCTAAGTCGGAAGCGTTGGGGGACGACCTTCCAACATGATGGGTGTCGTTCAATACTTACAATGAGGCCCGACAAGCTTCATTTTTAGCTGCCAACGAACGCCTTCTCAATCGAGCACGACCTGCAGAGTTTTTCTGAGTCAGAGCTGTGCTGTTTTCTTCCGCCGTTCTCGTGCATCGTCAAACGCATCGAAACTTGAGCTGGTGATGCGTCGGACGGCGACGTTTTGTGAGACGTCACGCTCACCCTGCCACTTTGCACAGGATAACAAGTCAGGCCAAGGTAAACAAATTTAGCGAAGCTGCACATATCCATTCTCGAGGGCTCATGAATGAGGAAGCGAGAGGCGATTTCATGTTTGCCGAATCAGACATGCATATCTTGTTGGCGAAGCCCACATCAACAAGTCGCTTCAACGGAATCTCACTGGCACAGAAAAGGCGGTCGATTCAAGACGGCAGTCAGCAAAATGCAGGAGAACGAATCGGCCCCAAAATTCCAGAAATAAAAACGTCAAATGCAGGGTCTCAGGGACGCATCGCTTCAGGGGCTCGTTGTCAGGGACTGAGCGTCCTCGTGAGAACACACAGACTGAAGCCATCTCGATGGGCTAATCACCAGCCTGAGCCTACACATGCAGGGCGGGATCTGGCACGCGAGACCAATTTTTATGTCTCATCTTGTGTTGCAGCGTCAGGGCTCGCAACGCCGTCGGCACCTATTACCACGCTGTGGCCCCCAACAGAACGTCAGACTATGCTTCGCATAGAGACATGTTCATGCTGACGGAGCCGGAAACAGGGTAGGTCGCTGTCGATTTGATCGATCGTCCAGAGAAGCCGACAAACTGCGTCGTCAACTTTCACCTGCCTATCTCATGCTAACAGGAGCAGGGGGTTAGAAAAACCCCCAGCTCTTACATAGAAACACTCCGCTTTGCACGACTTGCAGCAGTCGACTCTGATTTGGTTCACGGATGAGAAAAGAGGGCCGTGGGCGAGATCGAGTGGGAGACGTGCATTGAGTCGTGAGTGGCTATCCAAGACACCACTTTGTGCCATCCTGCATATGCCCCAAGGTGGCAGTTCTTTTTTTCGTCTTAGCGGCCTCTCCCTAGGCTTGCGCCTCCGACGCGGCCGATTCGTCCCTCTGAGGGAAGGAGGTTGGTGAGGGTGTAGGGACGACGCTTCACGTAGCGCCTCAGTTGAGGATTCAAAGTTGAGAGTTGATCGCCACGGGTAGGACGAGAAATCGTGGGATGAGCCATGCAGAGAATCACATTGGTCGGCAGAGAAGGGAGTTGGACTGAAGGATGCGTGATTCCAGGCGGATCTTCCAGCCAGCCATGTCATCCATCTGGGGTATCAATGATCAACAAAGCTGGCGTCTTGCATCACCACCAGTGGGCAGCAAATCGAGAGCGGGGGCCTTGATTTTTTTTCTCTTGCGCGGCGCTTGTCCAAGCCAGGCCATGATCCCTGAAGCTTCCCGGCATTGAAGGTTTTGAATGGAAACAAAAGAAGAAAAGAGAGAGCGCGAGTCCAGGGTCTTTAGCCCAATACCAGACTGGCTTCCATCCAAGTCCCTCCAGCTTCTGCATGGCGGTCCCCACCAACTTCAAGCGTCAGTCCATCAAGGCATCGCATCGCATCGCACTGGTCTCACAGTACGAGTTTGGAAACAAGCGCCTGTTCCCAGATTCGAGACTCCAAGATCTGCCCAATAGACTCGCTCCAGGGACACCAGCCAAGGTCTGGGCTGTCGAGCTAGATGGAGAGTGACAGGAAGAAAGCTTCTGGGTCCCGTCCCATGCACCCAACGGGAGGAGTGCTCGTCGGACCGTCCCAGAAATATCCATCGGCATGTCCTTCGCCCTCGTAAGACTCCATGTGTGCGCGCTGGTGCCACGGTATGGTCGCTGTGCCAGCTGAGGACGACGGGCATCCGTCATTGCATGGCATGGCATGGCATGGCAGGCAGTGTGCATGCAGGCAAGCAAGCAAGCAACCATGGAAGAAGCCAAGCAAGGCTGGAGGAGACTCGACGAGACGGCGACACCCCTGCTCGAGGTTGCGTCAGTGCTCCAGTGCCAAATCGTGGATCCCCACTGGGGGACCACCGAGTCCTCGACGCTCTGGCACTGGGCGACCTCACTGGACGGGCCGCTGGGCCACTGCAGCTCGTGAAATGCACAGGCTGGGGCCACTGAAGGAGTCGCTGAGGCCACTGAAATCCTCGACCCCCTTAGCGTGTCCCGCGGGCGGCCCCCCCTCCATCCCTTCCCTTCCCTTGGTTCCCTTCCTTCCTTCCCTCTGGCGGCGACCTTGCTTCTTCTGGCCTTGGTCTTCCTCCACCCTCCCGTCATCCATCTATTCCATCAATCAACCTACCCGCTCGCTCTCGTCATCTCACCTCACCTCATCTCTCCATTCTTCCTCAACGCCAGACTTTTGCTCGTGTTTCCCCTCGGGCACCAGCGTCGCTTCTTTCGCCCGTCAAGCTTCGCTCTTCACACTCAAAGTATTGACGCGAAACCGTAATCTTCAATCCCGGCGCCAACCTCGCCCTCACTATGCGTATCCTACCATCGCGCTCGATCCTCGACGCTACTTCCTGAACCACGTTACGAGTGCTCAACGGGTCGGTTCACGCTGTGGCCGTGCCCACCTGCCACCTTGGCTGATTTTTGATCGAAAACCGTCTGCTACCGCTGCAGAAGCGCATCGCCTTGTTGCTTGCATGTCTCGGATTGCTGTTCAACCTGTCGCTTCTGTTGTGTGCCGCAACCTTTCCTAACCCTGTTCTCCGACCCATCGCTGCCAGCATGCGAACACCAACTCGCCTCAACATTGTCGTCGCGAAGCTCAAGTTTTAAAAGTCACCGCCACTCCGAGTCATGCTCTCAGCTGCACATTCTATTTCCTCGCCCGTCATAATGGCAGCTCCCGCCGATTATTCTCCCAAGCCGCCCTTCGAGGCCAGCCTGTCTGGCCAGAGGCAGTTCAAAAAGCACAAAGTTCTTCCTCGCCCACGTCACGAGAGAACGCCTGAAATACCAATCCAAATCGCGAAAGCTACTCCGCCTAAACGTGACCTGCTCATTGAAACCTCGCGTCCTGGAAATGACGCTCAATCGTCTAGCCCTCGAACCCTCAAACATCAATCGCGAAGGATTGGGAGTGGTCCAGATCTCCCCCCTACCCCCCCGAGACACTCGCGCAAGTCCTCGGATAACTCGTCCGGTAAGGCGAGTAGTCCATCCGCGACCGACGAGGCATTGCAGACGCCTCAGCAGTCGCAACCACGACCACCCACAACACCGCCTAACCAGAAGAGCCCGCCTACCCCGGATGTAACACCGCCTCACCATGCCAGCCGCCCCAAACTGCTACGCCCAGACGTCATTGAGCGCCCTGGTTCGAGTACCACAACTGTTGGCTCACAATCTGGCTCCTTTACAACTGCCCGGGAAGAGCTTTCGGTGGATGAAGATGCAGACAGGTCTGCTAATACGAAGGCTTCGCGGTCAACTGTGCGCCAAGTGCCTGATACTGGCGCCTACATTCCGCAGCCTGAGGCACTCGGCCTGGCATTGGCCAACCTGCCCCCTCGCTCAGAAGGGAGCAGTACGTCTAGATCAGGGGTGGACTGGGGTCATAATGACAGTGACTGGGGCTCCGTGAGTGAGGTCGAGCAGGAATGGGACCACAACCTGCAGAGATTGGTAACCGTCAAGAAACGACCCCAGCCTCTCGAGATACCAACTTCGAACCCATACGGAATCAGAGTCATTGAGCCCAACATGATAACGCCGACACAAGCAGCCAAGGCAGTTCGGAATCTGTCGTTGCACCAAAGAAACGACAGCGCTCCCTCTGCGAAACGGCTTTCAGCTCGTGATGCAGCACCATCGGCTCCCTCGAGCACGGTCACCACTAGCTCCGACCCGCGCAGGGCATCGGCCATATCGACGAAATCTACCGTCTCGACTGTTGTAGAGGCCTACCTCTTGGATGCTACACCGAAGAGGCAGAGGACCCTGCGCCATGTTCGAAAGCAGACTATCTTGAGAGATCCTCTCGACGACTCGCCAAGCTCAACCGCCCATTCTCTCAAGTCGGACAAATCACAGAAGGAGCAACGCGTCCGAAGCCGCCCGGATGCCTCAAAGCATGAGAGCCAGGCTTCAAGCACGACACTCAATTCTGTCTCGAGCGGTAGGGTTAGACGGGAGGTCTGGAAATCTGGTGGTATTCCTGTGGTGGTGGTTCCAGATCGGCTGTCGTCACACAAGCCCAAGTCCAACAAAGAACCTTCCTTGAGATCTCGTTCGAGCCGTACTGCAAGTATCAGCCCGGCGCCCAACGACAGATCGACGACCAACGACGAAGCAACTCTCGTGTCTCGTGAGTCTCGGGGTCGTAGGAGTTCTGTGCCCGATGACTCGGACCAGAGGACTATTGATTATCCTCCTATCGTTCCGGCTCGCTCGTCTTCCCTCTCGGCGCCCACTAGTCGCAATGGCTCACGGGCCAGCTCCTTGACCGCTGAGAGCATCAAGCTTCACAACGCCCTGCAGGAGTCTCTGATGAAGAAGAAGGAGGAAGGCAAGGTACCTGATATCAGATTCTCGGAAGATGTCCTGGCCCCACGTACTCTTTCAAATGCTTCTGAGAAGGACTGGGCTCATCGCCGCCTGAGTTCTGAGCGTCACGACGATTTCCTGTTTGCCAAGGGATATGGTCCACAAAACACACCATTCTCGCTGGCTTCTGTTGATACAAACGGAACTAACCCGGTGGTTTCGGAAGCTCTGGCCGTGCAGATGTACCCTCATCAGAACTCGTCTTTGTTGATGGTCGACCATTCGACGAGGCCTTCCGAATCGCCCGACGAGGACCAGAGTGAGGATGCCGAGTTGGAAGTGCCGCTGCCGACCGATTCATCAGAGGAAACTCCTGTTACACCCCCTCAGACAAAGTTCTCTTTCAACGACATTGACTCGCCGCTCCGAAACCCACGAGCGCCTCCTGAGCCACCCAGTCACCCACCGGCCATCAATTTCATCCCCGCAACTCCATCAGGCAGCACGCCGGCCAATGAAAGGATGATCCAGATGGGCAACTACTTTGAGGCTCTTGGAGAGAAGCCTCCTCGGCGTCCTTCGATGGTGCGCCGGGCTTTCAGCCGTCATCGTCGCCACTCGGTCGATTTTGGTCCGTCAACTTCGAAAGCCCAGAGCTTTTTGTCCCGGAGATTATCTCTCTCACGTACTCGCCACGGAAAGGGGATGTCAGATATGGAACGTGAACCAGCGTATCCAAGTCCGGATGATAGTCCAGCGGAAGAGAACAAGTTGCACCCGTTCTGGCGCCCACAATGGTCCAGCGAGGATTCAGATGACTGGGACGGTTATGACGACGACGGCATCCGTTTCTCAAACGACCCGGTGCAACAGGTGTACCGATACCCCCCCGTTGACAACCGACCGTCAAAGGGGCTCGAGAGAAGCTTCAGCGCGAGAATGAAGCGCACATTTGCTGTCCTTCCTCGCGAAGACTCTTACTACACGAGCTACGACTGGCCCACTACCGAGCGCCGAACCATTGGCCGAACACCCAGTGGAAATCTTCGGGTTATGCGACATCGTGCCAGTTTGGATTCTCTGCGACGCAATTACAATGACGAAGAGAGGCCTTATAGCGCGCTGGACGGAGACGTTAAGAGACCGTTCTGGCGGGCGAATAGTCTCCATCGACGAGCCAACAAGGAAAGGCGACGGCTTTCTCTCGGTAGCAGACTCGAGGAGATCCATAACCTTCGGCGCAAACTCAGTGAAAGGAAACGCGAAAAACGGTCACGAGAGCTCCGCCAAAAGATCAGCGGACCTAAGGAGGTTCGAGATGGAGTAGGAGACGTGATTCGGTCGAGCACTGCGCGCGACCACTACCAAACACACACACAGGCTTGAAAATGTCAAGCCAACGGGGCTTGAATTGCCACCAGCCATGGCCCTGGTCTGGCCCTCAACCTCATCCCATCACGCCACGAACGCAGACTCGCCATTCGGGTCTGCATATGATCAAGACAAAAGGTTCATGATTGAGATGATTTACGCTTTATGAATGATTCTGGGTTAACGGAAACGAACGATATTGCTCACGATTTGCTGTTACAAGTTTGATGATGGAATGGATTATATGTAGGCGAAGGAATAGCGGGAGATGTTTTACGTTGCTCTTCTCCGCGGGTATGCCTGTCCGTGTAAAATATATATACCAAGGACGAGTTGTTGTTACTTGAGATGGATACGGCAGATGTAGTAAAAGGATGTCTCATGGTTGTCTTCAAGGGCAAATGATTGATTCAACGGATGCTTTTCTCGTTGTGGTTGCAACGTAGACTTCACAAGAGGCTGGCCTCTATCCTTAACTAAACATGGGGCTCAAATTATCTATTTTTCCCGATTCAAAGGTTACTACCTAGAGTTGATCAGTTTGTCCCTCTTGTCCTTGAACGCCTAATTCGCCAATAACGCTATGGTTACAATCAGCCGGAATCCCATCTCCCGCTATCGTAGTCGACACTCATCGCTTCTCGTGACCTGGAGCAGGGGCTCCGGGGGGAGCAAATCCAGGTGGGCCGCCTGGGGGAAACGCTTGGCCGGGCGGAGGCATGCCGGGCAGACCGGGGAAAGGCGGAGGAGCAGCACCTGATGCGCCGGGAGCTCCTGGAGCACCGGGGGCACCAGGGGGAGGGAAAGGGAAGCCGCCAGGAGGAGGAGGGAAAGGAAGACCGTTTGGTGGCACAGGAGGCATGCCGTTAGGTCCAGGAGGGAATGGGGGCATTGGAGGCATGCCACGACCACCTCCAGGGGGTGCTACAGAAGATCAGTAAGACGATCAAATACAATAATGCAGCAAGGGTACTTACGAGGCATTCCTTGAGGGAACTGTCCTGGAGGCGCCCCAGGCATTCCTGGGAAGGGTGGCGGGATACCTATGGCCGGTCAGCGCGTCTGGCTCTTTCAACCTTGGGGGCACGATATTTCTCGTTGACTTACCACCGGGGAAGCCAAATGGGGGCGGGGGAAAGCCTTGGCCGGGCTGGTTCTGAGGAAGCATGGGATTCGCGTGGGCCTGGCCCTCGGCGGCGTAGGAGGAGGTGATGGAGTCGATAACTGACTGAGCCTTCTCGTGGCCAATTTCTAGTAGAGGGAGGGGTCAGTCTGGAGAGCTGGGATGGGGATATTGGACATGGCTCACGCTGGTAGTAGTCTACCACGTTTCGCAAGTGGTTTCGGCCGCTGTTGTGAGCCTTGCGCACGCTCATAGAGTCGTGCGTGAGGTAGACATCGCAATAGTCGCCTGGGAACAAAGGTCAGTCGTGAGGTGGCGCGCGGATCGTGGAGGGCTTACAGAAGACTATGACAAATGTTAGCGATATGCGCGATCATGGGGAATCATCATTGGGGCCTTGACTTACACTTGGGCATCGTGACGGTAATGCGCGATGACGCTATTCGAATTGGATAATTTGGTGATGGTGTTTTGGACTGCGATCCTCGGGCGCGAAAAGCCCCCAAAGTCAACGAGGCTGGCCCCACACGTGATGGCGGCGACAAGGCCAGCGCCAAGACGGTACATGATTGGTCGGAGGTTTTAGGGGCTGCTGTTAGCAGCTGGAGGGTGGGTGGGCCCCAGCGCGACCGGGACACCTTTCAGTTTAAGCCCCTTGTCTTGTTTTGTAGGAGAACATCGTATCTACGTACGTAGCCTCTCCCTCTCCATCCCCGACGACTCGATCATACACGACAGAGGCGAGAGAGAGAGGAAGCCACCCCTACCAGGCATTCTTTCGTCACCCAGTACAACGACCATGGCCCTCCAACGCTCATTGCTGCAGTATCTCTGCAGCGTCCTGCTGCTCGTCGGCGCTGCCAGCGCTCTGAAGTTCGACCTGATCGCAACCGCCGAGGGCTCTAAGAAGGAGCGATGCATCCGCAACTTTGTCGGCAGGGACACGCTTGTGGTGGTGACGGCGACCGTTGATGGATTCAAGGGTGATGGCATGATGGTGAACCTTTACGTATGTTGCTTGCGCTGCCCTCGAGAGAGGGAAAGGAAGGGTGTCTAATGGACCTTGACAGATTCGCGATGCCGTTGGCAACGAGTACGGTCGCCCCAAGGACGTTGTTGGCGAGTCGAGGACTGTCTTTACTTCTCACGCCGACGCTGCCTTTGATGTTTGCTTCGAGAATGTCTTGACTGGCTGTAAGTGATGACTTCTTAGTGCTGCCGCAAGCACCATCACATGCTGCTTCTTGTCATTGCATCGACTAACACCTCCTGTAGCCAAGCGAATCAACAACCCTACCCGCCACATCGAGCTCGACATTGACATTGGTGCCGACGCCAAGGACTGGTCCGCTATTCAGGCTACCGAGAAGCTCAAGCCCGTCGAGGCCGAGCTCCGCCGCATCGAGGAGATCACGACCGAGCTCGTCAACGAGATGGAGTACCTCCGCGCCCGAGAGCAGAAGCTGCGAGACACCAACGAGAGCACCAACAACCGAGTCAAGTGGTTCGGCGTCGCCACCACCTGGCTGCTCATCGGCCTCTGGGGCTGGCAGATCATGTACCTCCGCGCCTACTTCCGGTCAAAGCATTTGATCTAGAGATCAGATTAGACTGCTATTTTTTGAGAAATTCGTTGCGCGACCCCCGTCTGCGGAGGAAAATCACACTGCTCCCTGTTGGAGAGGATTAGACAGCCTCGTGCTGCTAGTGTGTAATTGTGTAGGTGGTTTGAGATTCCGGGCATGCTGGCGTTTTAATCCGTGGCATGTACATGGTCGGGAAGGGAAAACAAAGGCCAGGCCTGTCCGAGCTGTGGCTTGATTGACGAGCTGAGTGTAACAAAAGTCATGACAGAGCAATAATTTATGTCCATATACATGATTCCTATAAGTCTAACTCTAGAGATGAAAGGAGACACGCGATCTCTTGGCTTCAAGATGAAAGTGTGGCGTGTGCTCCTTGGTCAATTGGAGAGTGGCTGTGACAGATCAGTGTGGCTTGATTTCTGCTTAGCTAACACACTTGATCCAATTCTATTGGTGCGCTGGCCACCAGCTCTGACTCAAGGAGGGAAGGTGCTGTGCCCCTCCACACCCAGGAACGACCCCGCGATAGTTGGTCTTTATTCAAGAAAGATTGACTCGAGTCCAGCAGAAGCGAGAAAAAGACAGAAAGAATGGCTGAAGAGAACCCCCCCAAGACGGTCGTTCAAGATCAGGACATCAACCCTTGGTCTGTCGAGGGTGCGCAGGGCGAGAATGGTGAAGTCGCTGCCATCAACTACGACGCCATCTGCAAGTAAGTTTAACCCAAAAATCGTACCAGACTTGAACTCGACCCTTTTTTTTTCTTTTCACTCTAGTTCACATCTGATAATTAAGCAGGAAATGGAACACTTCAATCATCGACCAGGAACTCCTCGAGCGCTTCGAGAGAGTGACGGGCAAGAAGCCGCACCGCTGGCTCCGACGCGGCCTCTTCTTCAGCCATCGCGACTTTGACAAGATCCTCACAAAGTACGAGCACGGCGAGCCCTTCTTCCTGTACACGGGCCGTGGACCCAGCACCGGCAGTCTTCACCTGGGCCACACGATCCCCCTCGAGTTCACAAGATGGTTGCAGGACGTCTTTGACGTGCCCCTGGTCTTCATGTTGACGGACGACGAGAAGGCCTTGTTTAAGGACACTTTGACTTTCGAGGAGACGCTGGCGTACGGTATGGAAAATGCGCGAGATATTATCGCTTTGGGTTTCGATGTGAAGAAGACGTTTGTGTACAGTGATCTGAAGTACTTGAGCCACCACTTCCTCATGAACGCCTGGGAGTTTTCCAAGCTGGTTACCTTTAACCAGGTCCGAGGAGCCTTTGGCTTCAACGAGAGGTAGGCAGACTATCCCCGGTCATATGATACAGACTACTAACCATTCAAAGCACCAACATTGGCAAAATCTTCTTCCCCTCGGTGCAGTGCGTGGCTGCGTTCGCAACCTCGTACCCCGAGATCTGGACCGACGACCCCTCTCCCGTCCGAACAAAGCAGCTCGGCAAGATCCAGTGCCTCATCCCCATGGGTATCGATCAGGACCCTTACTTCCGCCTCCTCCGAGATAACTCGCACCGCATGAAGAACCCTTCGCCAAAGCCTGCCCTGATTCACTCCAAGTTCCTCACGGCGCTGCAGGGTGCGGGTGGCAAGATGTCTTCGTCGAACCCCAACTCGGCTATTTTCATGACGGATACTGCGAAGCAGATCAAGGTGCGTTTGAAGATTCAATCGACTAATTACATAGACTTACGTTCCATGTAGAACAAGATCAACCGCTATGCTTTCAGCGGTGGCCGTGAAACTCTCGAGGAGCACCGTGAGAAGGGAGGAAACCCAGATGTTGATGTGGCATACATCTACCTCACTTACTTTGAGGATGACGACGAGAAGCTCGAGAAGATCTACAACGATTACAAGAGCGGCGCACTCCTGACGGGCGAACTGAAGAAGCTGGCTATCGAGGCCCTGCAGCCCTACGTGGCGCAGTTCCAGGAGCGGAGAAAGGAGGTGACGGACGAGGTGCTGGATGCCTTCATGAAGCCGCGAAGACTGCAGTGGGGAGGTAACCCGAACCCCAAGCCCAAGGAGGACAAGAAGGAGGAGAAGAAGAAGGGTAAGGCTGAGAAGAAGGCCGAGGAGAAGACTGTCGAGCTGCCCGACAGAACGGCTGAGCCTTCAGCTTAGATGTTTAGACTTGGGGAGTGGTTCGAGATGATATACCCTCTCCATGAGTACAAAAGAAAGAAGAAAAGACGGTCACGAATAAATGGAGTCATGTCTGTAATTACAGTTCCTCATGAAGTACGGTACGGATTCATGCATGAGTCCCCAAGATCTGCCGGGTCCGTCGGTTGATACCCCGGACCCACCCGCTCCGGGTTCTGGCTCTGACTTACCAATCTCGGGCGTGCAATTCTTCGGCCTCGGCTCTGGCCCCGAATATTCGACGTCAACGATTCAAAGGAAACAGAAAACCCACTCTCCCGTATCTCTCCGCCCATCGACTTGACTCTTACCACATTCAATTGCGCTCATTTGCAATCGCACAAGACATCACTCTTTGAATTGTTGACACTGCTGCCATCTATTTGCCATGGCGTCTCTCGTCTCGCGCACCATGCGACCGGCCGTCGCTGCGGCGGGTCGCCGCTTCGTCCTCATGCGTCCCCTCTCGATGACGACCGTTCGACGGGCGGCAGATGATGCTAGCCAGACCTCTGAGCTTAACGTTGGAGAATTGCAGGGCGCAAAGTTCAGGATTGAGCCTCTGCGGAGAGTAGGCGAAGACGACGCCACCAAGCGAGCTCGTCTCGTCTGTATGTTTTCCTCCCCTCCACCAAAATAACGATGAATAGAAGCTGACAAAGTTAAAAAGACCAGTCCCGCAAGCGCGGAACCCTCGAGTCTGACCTCCTCCTCTCAACATTCGCATCCAAACACCTCCCCACGCTCTCCCCGGAGCTCCTCGACCAATACGACCTCCTCCTCGACGAGAACGACTGGGACATTTACTACTGGGCCACACAAAAGGAGGAACTCTCCTCGACGAACCCATCCTCCGAGGATGCCAAGCCGGCGAGCGACGAGGTGACGCGCCATCCTCCTACGGGCGAGTGGGCGCAGACGGTCGGCAACTTCAAGCCCGCGTATAGACCTGTTCCCGCGCGGTGGAAGGATAGTGAGATTCTTGCCATGTTGAGGGATCATGTTCGGAACAGGAGTGTTGATGGTGGTGAGGGTGGTGGTATGGGTTTTATGCCTCCCTTGGACGCCTGAGCGAAAGGAAGAGAAATGTCATGAGAAGATAGAGAGGTTGGAGATGACTATTATGTACAAGTTAAACTATCATGTATAACTCGAAGCCTAGAACCAAGTTCAAAAGAATTGACAAAGTAAGAACCAAGCATACGAGATACTAAAATAAACAAAAGACACGCGAATGTGGAATCTGATTTTCTTTTCGTTGGTTCGCTGAACAACTAAAGTCGATTGTCTGAGCCTGCATTTTTGCAAGGCAGCACATATAAAAAACCTTCCCTCTTTCCTTTGCTCCCTATTTCTCCCAGGGAGGTTTGAAACTCCATACGATGCCCCAAACTCCCAGGTTCAACCCAGAATGAGAAAGAAAGAAAAAAAACAGGCCAGACCGAGGGAAAAAAAAAAACCACCGCCCCATATCCTGAGGGAGCCATATCCAGCTTATCTTATCCGTACACGCCCAGGTTCCGTAGAACAAAGGGGTGAAGAGGGTAAAAAGAAAAGACGCATCATCTCATATCGTCATTAATATCATACGCTGAAGAATAGAGGGTGTGAAAAGGGAAACCGTCAACGTCAAACGTCAAAATCCTTCATTAGAGGAGAATTTCCCCCCCTTTTCATCCTCCCCCTTCAGGTAGAATGTTGCCTAGGCTTCTCAAAACCTCCATCATAGGCATCTCCCTAGTCCCAGCGCTGGCCTTTTCCCTCTCTTCCCGTTGACGTAGACGTAGCGCGCTGATGCTGAGGACCTTGTCCGCCTCCTTTCCTGCGATCAGGACCCGCTGCTCGAGCTTATGGACGTTGTCGGCGAGCTGGTCGACCTGGAATTCGAGTGACGACTGAATAGTTCGTAACCGTGACTCGGTCTGTGATCGGATAACGTCGAATGATGCTGTTTCGTCTGCTAATAGGCCCCTGATCTTGCCTTCTTCTGGGTCTAGTAGGTCAAAGTCTGGGAGAACGATTGGGCCAGTTTCTTCTTCTTCGGTGAAGAGGGGTGGTTGTTCAGGCGGTGGTTTTCTTATTGCTTGCCATGCCTTCTTTTCTTCTTGTAATCTGATCATGGTTAGAACACGGGACTCTGGCTTACAGCTTCCTTTACACATACCTCTTAATGTTAATCTCAAGCTGAGCCAATTTCTCATCTAGCTCCATGTTTTTGGGATTAGGCTTCAGGACCACGGGGGCCTTTGGTACGCCTTCATCTCTGCTAAACCAGTCTGAGAATTCTGATCTAGACGCAAAATCTTTGAGGAGCTGGTCCTGAATTGCACGGGCTGTCGCAAGTCAGCAATCTTCATCTTCAAAAAGCACACAACAACAACAACAACATCACTCACCACCTAGAATAGCATTCGAGTTTGGCGTTCCGTGAGGAGGCTTGGGTGCCAGAGAGCGTTCACCACACCAAGTCAACAGCTGCTTCATCCTCCGAGGTTCCGTCAAGCCTTCTGCCTCGATATGCTTGTAAAAATCCGCCGTGTTGACCTCCCGGTGCGGGATCGCCGTCTGACCGCTCTCGATCAATGAGCTAGCCCTCCGCCCTCGCATGCCTAGACTGCTCCGCCTGTTCGAGTTGCCTCCCTTCTTTCGCATCTCCTTGTTCCTGTTGATGACGGGCGTGTCGCTCATCGGGAGGGCGATTTTGGCTGACTCAACAGGTGCATGGCGACGTTCGGGGGACTTGTCCCAGTCCGGGGGCGGGCGACGTGGTGATTTCGGCCGACGAGCGCGCTTCTCAGAAGCGCCATTTGTCTGGGGAGCTTCTTTTGGCTGCGGAGGCTCTTCCTCAAGCTTCTCCCCCGATACCCGCGCGCTCCTCCTGGTCTGCCTCTTAGGAACCTTGAGCGGTGGCTCTTCGACAGACGCGTCCACGCTCAGCTTTCGTCTCGTAGATTTCCTCGTCGCGGGTTTGGTTGCCGTGGTGGTTTCCTTCGCTACTTTCTCTTTCTCCTTGGGTGCCGTCTCCTTCACACTCGTCTCCTCCTCGACAATGATCCCGTTGGTGGTCGAGGCCTTGGCGGCGGCGCGTTGTTTTGCTGTGGTGCGGCCCCTCCCCGCCTTCTTGACCGGCTCGGGCTCCTCTGCCTTCTCCGTCTTGACCCTCTTGGATTTTCGTACAAACTGAAAGTCATCGTCGCGTTCGTAATCGGCCGCTGCTATTAAGAAGTCAGCGCGCGTTGCACCCCGCGCGTCGTCGTCATGCATCCACCTACCAGCTAGGCGCTTGCTCGTCCGTCGTTGGGGCTGATTGCTCATGCTAATAAGTTGAAGCGGCCGCCGAGTCGTCACCAGGGTCGTCATGAGTGGCGCATTCGGGACCGTCTGCGCTGCGAGGTCACCGGTGGGTGGTGATGAGGCCGTCACGGCAAGGCAAGGTAAGTCAAGACGAGACTGTTTAGTGCCGGGTGGAGAGTCTGTGCCGGCCGAATCGGTCGCGCAAGGCTGAACAGGCGCGTCGCGTCGCGATGCACGTGCCGATCGAACCGATAAAGTCTGTAAAACGTGCAGAAAATACTCTTCGACACAATTCGCGATGGCTCGGTCGGGCTGCGGCTTCGTTGATGCGTGTTTTCGGCTCGCGACGTTGACGTTGGTGGTGATAGATGGGGCGCATCGTCTTGTTTACATGAGGGAATCATTTACCCAGTCAGATTCCGCGCTAAGCCTATCTAGGTTTGCCAGCTACCGCCCCACCTCTACCTATGCTCTCTGCCGACCTACAGCAGGTCCTGTAGGTACCCAATTCCTCTTCACTGACCGCCACCTTTTTAATTGATGGCCGAGCCTCCACGAAGCACTTCTTCAATATGTATGGATCCATTATCAAATGGATCTCTTCCTCCATGACATTGATACGTGCATAGAAACAGTTCAAAAAGCACGTCAGTAAAAATTAGGTTCGAACACTGTCACAGCTATAAAGAATTCAATATGCCAATTGACAAATGTCATCTCACCGAGATTCTACGCTCGTAACTTCTTTCTGCTCTCATCCAGACAGGCTTCAACACCAAAACAACTCATGTCACATCACAAGTAGACACCTCAGTTGAACTATCAATAGTACTTGTTATCTTTCATGTCGCAGCTATCATTCATCGAACCTAGTAGCTTTTGTTACCTAGCGCTACTTGCAAAAATGCCAAGTCCAAACACCAAGTGTGGTCATCCACCAAGACCCAATTTCCTCATAACGCCCCCCAGGCAAAGTCCGCCTGGCCAAACACCTTTTTGATGTGCTCGTTCCGTGTGCCTTGCCAGAATACTTACAGGTTAAAAGAGTTGCGAGGGTCCTCGGTCTCTACAGGAAAGACCACTGGCACCCCCTTACAAGAAGATTGTGAACTCGTCTCCAACACTTTGTTCACTAACCGAGCACATACCAGGCACCGATCCCCGTCTGGTTGTTCTCGCTCGTCAAATGTTGTACAGTCCAAAGAGGTGAAACGAAGATGTGAGCCAACAGGCTCTCGGAACGGCAACCCCTCCAGCCCTCTGTATAATGTGTATGTTAAACCATTACCCCTGCCTGCGTCGTGTTGTGTGCGCGAGGTATCCACCTCCTCCTGGTCGAGTCAAATAAGGGACGTATCGTCGAGTCTGGCGTAGACTCCAGTTGATTCGGCTCAGCTTCGTGGTCCGAAACCCTCGTCTCATCCCTATGAGAAGCGACGCTGCACCCCCTGGCCGGCCATCACCTGTTGGTTCGGCATGGGCGCCGCCATGCCGTACGGGTTCATCTGCTGAGGGAACGGCTCCATGTGTGCTATGTAGCTACCTGAAAGCCCCTGTTGCTGAGTGACCGGACAGTCTTTGTGAGCAAGAAGGAGCGTCTTCAGGTTGACAACTTCATCTCGGAGCTGGTTGATCTGCGCCGTCAAAGCATCATTCTCGGTACTGAACATCTCAACCTTGGTCTGTAGATTGGCCAGCCATTGCTTTTTCCTTTGACGACACTTGAGGGCAGCGACACTATTCCAAGGTTAGTAATGAGTCTCAAAACTGCAGTCAGGGGACAGAGATACATACCGATTACGCTCGAGAAAGTTCTTTCGCTTCTCTTCGTCTGTCATCTTGGACTTGGAGCCACCCTCCTCGTGCTTCATGTTGGCTTCATCATCAGAATAGTCCATGTTGCCATTCATGGCAGCGTTGTTGGTCTTGGTCTTCTTGTTGGCGGGCGGCCTGACTGGAGGCTCATCCGCCTTTCGTCGGCCATTAGTGGGAGGCGGGTTTCTCTTGCCCTTGCCTCGCGTGTTAGGTCTAGCCTGCTCGCTCTCATCGGACGCGACGCTACCCTCGCTGACACCGCGTCCAGAGCCGACGGAGCCACCATTGACGCTCGACATCTGTGGAGACGTGTTCATATTCTGTGGTGCGACAGGCGCAGGATGGGCGTGGCCAGGAGCGCCCGAAGTGGCAGCAAATTGGTTCGCGTTCTGGGCACCGTTCCTACCATGGGCCAGCATAAACAGACCATTCGCCGCGTCGTTATCGTGCGGGTCAAAGGGGCCCGACGCGGGCTTCGCCTCAGGCTTGACAGTGGGAGCACCGTTGGGCATATCTTGGGGTTGCGAGGTGACAGAGGGAGGTTGCTGGGGTGGAGGCGGGGGCTGGGGTTGGTTCTGTGATCGCGGTGGAGGGCCGTTGGTTTGCTCACGCTTGGCAGCGGCGCTCATAGCAGTTCGATGAAAATCGATTGTGCTGGGCGTAGCTCCGCCACTGGCGAGCTGCGCAAAAAGGGCTTGAGAGTTAGGGCTGGGGGCAGGAAACATAGAACCGCTCCCGCCAGGTGTCAAACCGGTCCTCAGAGAGGACTCGTTGGGGGTAGGGAAGCCACCTCGGAGGTGATGAGTATCGCCGAAATAATCACTGGCCGGGCCAGAAAGCATCGCCGGACTCAGAGGTCCAGTCCGCAGCGACCCTCCTCCCCAATTAAACGGTGTTGCGTTGCTTCCGGGCAGGAGAGAGGATGGTGACGTCAATGCAGCGACAGAGGGGAGTTTGGTTCCACCTGGAGTCTCTGGAGCGCCCCCGAAGGACTGCTCGAATGGATTGGGCTCCAGACTGAGAGATCCGCCGACTTGGGCAGCAAAGTAGTCGGGAGTGTTGTTGCTCTGTTGTTGACCGGGTCGAGGAGGAGGCGCAAGAGGTTTGGCTGGTTCGGCATTGGACCCAGCCTCAGCTTTCACGGGAGGATCGGTTACCTTCGCGTCGGTCGAGGGATCTACTGCGAAGGCAAGAGTGAGCAAGGGGTACAGACAATTACCAAGAGGAACGATGGTGTCGACAATGACTAGGAAGGATGTAGGAAGGAGCGAGGGCAATGACGAAGGTGGACAAAGGTGAAGATGGTGAGGGAGGTCGGGGAGCGATGACGACGATACGTCATTCGAGTAGTTGGCAGTGAGGTGAAAGCATGGAATGAATGCCACTGCTCCTGCTCTGACTGCTGCGAATGCGACACAAAGGACAAGTAATAATGGGTACGAGACGTCCAAGGACTTACCTGGTCGCGGGGGAGAGTTGTTGGATTGCTTTGGGGACTTCGACTCGCCTCCAGCAGAGGCATCAGTTGTTGAAGTCCCCATGACGATGATGTATTATATCTGGGGCAGGGCGGCAAGGTTGATCGAACTTGACGAGTGGGGTGGGTGGTAGGAGAAGAGGACGGAGGAAGACGAAAAAGTCAAATGAGGTCAGAGGCGACGGTAGGTAGAAAAGCAGCGCAACAGCCGGTCTACGACCGCGTAAATACTATAGGACAAGGTAGTCCAGGAGCTGGACTGGGGGAAGAGTTGCAGTTGTCGTGGACAGTCAAAAGCGCACGTACAGCGCACCGCATAAGCCTCTTTTGGAGCTTCTCGATTGTTTAAGCCGGTTGGGACGAGTTGTTGAGTCCAGGGCGGCGCTTGCTAAAAAGGCAAATATCTGATCGAAGATGGGATATATGCGTACTCGACACTCGGCGTCAAAGTCGTCCAAGGGGGAGTTGATGCGGGAGTGTGCAATGCAAAAATCGTGGTGCAAAGAGTAGGTAGGCGAGGCGAGGCGCGCGCGCACGTCTGGGCGTGCAACGGGTGGGAAAGAATATTAGGGACGGGCAAAACAAAAAAAAGAGTATGTAGATACGGGGAAAATAGATGTTCAAACTGCGACAGCGTTTCTGCAGTGGAGTTTTGCGGCTCGTGCCTGGCGAGGAGCGTCCCGTCTCGAACGAAAGACGACAAGGCGGGCTGGCGTTGTTTGCGGGATTGCGTCGATGGACGAGGATTGTGAAAGGATCAGGTTGGGAAAAGACGTCAGAGATGACGTTTGTGGGCAGCGAGGAAAAAGAAGGCGCAGAAAAAGAAGGCGGCGGCGCTGGGCTCCTGGAAAGGCCTGCTTCTTGCTTGGGGGTGGACACGGCCGGGACCTGGACCTGGGGGGCGAAGGAAAAAATGGAAATGGAGGAGCCTGAGAGGGCGACGCGCTAGGGCGGCTGACAAAACCCACTGGCCACTGGATGGGTTGCACTGTGAATACTGTGCTGCAGGTTGAGTCGTCCGATTCTTTCCCCTCTGCGAATGTCCGGGGAGCCAATTAGGGTCAGCCGTTCTAGGGAGGGGAGCCTGGACAGGGACAGAAGTGCCAGAGGAAAATAGGGACGATCGCCATGTCATGAAAAACACCCCACGCATCGGTGATTACCTGACTGTTCTGATTATGGTATGAATGTCTTTGGTATTGAGATTCATTGTTCACAACTCGTGTTTGTTTGATATCCGTCTTCCGAATTAACAGTCACCAACAATCGTGTCAAATTTGATACTGGCTCAAGCAAAGCAAAACACCTTGCTATCTACAAGTCGGAATACCTCTAGCAATGCACGATATTGACACTGTGCGGGTACACGAGCCACTAGCACTTTGCTTGCTCCACACCCCAATTCAAGCAATTGCAGAGCCAGCGTCCAGCAGGATGCAAGAGAAAAGTGGGCTGCCACAGCCGGAGCAACACCGTCATTCCCACCCCCCTCGGCCCAATTGGCCTGGCGCACGTCGCGATGACGCAGGAGTCCAAGGAAGACCATGCCTTGTCAAAATCATGGATGATTGTTCTCAACAGCCAGCAATCATCACCACCACCATCAGTGACAACGACAACAGCAAGGACCGTTTTCAGGGAACTATTGTTTCAGGGCCTCCAGAGTGAGCTTGAGCGCGGTTGTTGAATGCAATCGAAACCTACCTTTCGTGTCCCGCGTTCCAATTTTTTACAGCAATTTTCTAAAAAGCTCGTGACCTCGAATCCTTCCGTCCCTTGCTTGTCCTGTCCCGTTCGTGGTTTTCGGCTCTGAAAGGCGAGATGGATCAAATGTCACGTTTCCTCTCTCCTCTCCACACAAACTCACACATCACCACATGGATATTTCACTCTGACCTTTTTTGTCTGCCTCAAAAAAACACTTGACGATTCTTAATAATCGGGCGACAGCAGCTCAATGCCCTCCTTTCACGGTCCTTGCCGGCATCCACCGAGTTGAGGCGCTGTCGAAAGATCGACGTTGCTGCAACACCCCCCTGAACTCTACCACACACACACTCACGCACGCCCGCACAGAACAAACAACCTCACACATTCATTCATTCACAACCCAGCAGGTTTGAAAGCTCTTGATTGCTGCAAGCCCCTTTCTCCGACACGACCTCTTGACCGACTTGTCAACCCCATGTCTGTCTGCCCTTCCGGTCCGGGGGACCGCCGAGATGCGGTCGGTAATAGACGTACAGGAGACAGGAGTTCAGCACACTTGCACCAAGTAAAATGACCACTTTGCTAGTGGCCAGCTTGACAGCAAAACTTCAAATCCTTCCCCGTCTCCTTCTCTGCGGTGCTCGGTCTTGACTGGTCCAAGTCTTTGCAGGTTACAAATCGAGGCGGCGCGCTAACTCTTCCCCCCCTGGACCATATCGGATCCTCGTCAGCGTCACCCCAATCTGGCCATTTCCCGGCCGGGTCACGGACAAAGATCGCGTGTACACGCGCGTTTGAGGGGAGAGAGTTGCCTCACAGCGGCGACAGACGCCAGATCGAAAGAAAGAAAAGGGATCAGAGCGTGAGCAGCAACTACTGTACTAATCTCGGATGGTTGTCCCATCTCACCCTGAAGATTTCGGGGAGATTTCACAGATGGCTCCGGAACTGGTGGGAGGGGGGCGGACTTGATCCCATCCAGCCAAAGAGAGGCCAGAAACGAAACGAAACGCGAGGACTTGCAAATGTCGTTGAGAGCACACAGTGTCTCGTTTTGAGGCCAGGACGCGCTTGGGTCCAACACTGTGCTGATACCTGCAGGCGTTCAAGCGCAATATGACTGGCCCATGACGTCAGCTCAGAAACATGGACGTGCTTGAGACGGACAAGACGGACGAGACATCTCTCTCTCTCTCTCTCTCCCTGTCTTTCCGTCTGGTTCGTCTGTCTCCTCTCTCTCCTCGTCCATTGTCACAAGCTTTGGACCGTCTGAGGAATGTCCCACCCGTTACGGTCCAGTTTTGTCCAGCGTCCATCCCAGAACCAGGTTGGCTGGCACTGGCACTGGCGCTGGCTCGGCCGGCTTGCATCTCCGTTCAAGCCGTGCCCCTTGGCTCGCATTTCTAAGCGTCCACTTCCAAGCTTTTTTCTTTCCCCCAAGCGTTCCGTCCGCAGCCGCGACATGAACTAACTAACTGATGGCGTGAACACGAACTCTCAGGGGAGGGCCAAGGCATGGGGGATAGATGGGTTGCTGCTTACACGCCTCAGTTGGTTGATACTGTACGCACATGGTTTTTTCGAGGCTCAACAAACACACAGACATTGTCCCGCATTGGCAAATCTGGAGGCTCATGGTTCTATCCTGTCCCATGCCCCACACGAACGTGAGAGAAGACCCGCATCCCTTGGGCTATGACGCATGGTTCTATCGCCAAAAAAAAATCATGGCGACATGTCTCATCAAGCCTCGAATCTTGCGTCTGGCGATGGCAGCTGACACCGCCGAGGGGAATAAGGCGCATGTATGCATGTATGTGCGAGTGTAGTCGAGCATTGCTTCAAAGCCGTGTATTCATTTGATACGCCTTTAAACCTAGAGCAGAGCCGCTTCCAGTCTCTCTGAACTCTAAATGAGATCATGACGTGGTGTCAACTCGGCCGAGCTACGGATGGCGTTTCACGTTTGACTGCATATCAACCAAACACAAGTTGTTGACACCTACAACACTCACTCTCAGCACTGGACGTCTACTGCACGCCTGGTGACCCGGTCGAAAGAGCCCGGGTTCAGAACACACGGAGCTGGCTCGTCGGCGCTTGTGTCCAAGGAATTCTACCCGCCCTGAAGAGCCTGTATCACAGTCGGATCGGATATTGGGGGATGATCGAGATCCCGACGGCACATGATCGAGATTCGATGTGCGACTCCGTCTCGGATGGAACACTTGGTCAAGCTGTTTCCGGCTGATGCCAAGTATTGAACGGTCCCCTTCCCTTGTGTGTGTGTGTGTGTGTGTGTGTGTCTTGAGTGCTTGGTAGTATTGCACGTCCCCATGGAGTAATCCTGCTGTGTTTCTGACGTATCGCTTTTTCCATGAATAGCATTCAACGGCCAAACAGGATCAGGGCGTCCATCTTCCCCTCTCTTCTCCTGAGAGGCTTTGGTACCTGTTGCAGATCCGGCCGAGACCCGCGACCGTGGGGCTGGTCGCGATGGGTTGTTGGTGTTGCACATTTGAGATACAGCCACCCTAGACCATGGCAGTAAAGGACCAGGTGCCTCCGAGTGCTTTGCATCGTGTCAGATGACGAGACTTTTGCGCAGAGTATTAGATACAACTATCGCGCGCGGGGTTGCATCTCCGGCTAAGGTGTCTATGATTCAAGATGGAAGGTTGGTTATGTGTTGAGTGTCCATTTGCCTGTAAGTGAGGGGATTCCCAATCATGTTGAAAAGCCACGACCGACGAACAGGAACAAGACCCAAATATATGATTCACGAATTCGCTGCTAACACAATTCGTGTACTCAACCAAACTCAAAAAGCTAGGATATGAATCACAGAAAGGCCCACGGCTTAACAATCGTGTCGATCCCAAGAACTCAACTTCACAACCCAACAGCAAATTCTCCATCCTCTTCCGGTGGGAAAAAATACAGGAGATTGATTTGGGTGACGACCCCGCCAAAATAGTCTCCTGTTTTCTTTCCACGGTTAGATCCCCTCTCGCAACCCCCCCCTCACAACCTGGCCTCCTTAACCCTCTCAACTCGGAACCGGTGCCTCGGCGCATGAACTCTCACCAAGCCCTCAACACCTTGAGTCTCGTACACGACTTCGTCGCCGTCGATACCCGTGAGCGTCCCCTCGTCACGGCCCGAAGACCCAGTGTCAGTCGGCCAGACCATCACCGCCACGCCCTTTCGTAGACCCTGCGAGAGAACGACCGCGTCACCAGCCTCGACGCCCTTCTCAGGCTCGCAGAACGACCCGGCCCGAATCTCGTTGGCTGCCTCCTCGCCAGTGAGAGTCACGGGGGCGCCCACCAGCTTCTTGGCTGTCGATACGGCGCCTTGGAACCGTCGGATCCAGGCATATACACGCGGGTATACTGAGGGGGAGAATCTGTCCTTAGGCAGCGCGCCTGGGAGACCCGTTATCCAGTGGAACGGCCAGATGGCCTCAATATCGGCCAGGCTCGGCCTCTCGGTCCCCAGGATCCAGTCGCGTCCGTCTGCGAGGAGAGTTGTCTCTAGGAAGCCGAGAGCGCGGGCCACCTCGACGAGCGCCTCTGGCTTTTTGGCATCCATACCGCTGCCATTGAGTTCAGAGCCGAGAAAGTCGCCCCTATCGCGGTAGTATGCTGGATCTTTGAGGAGAGGTAGGTCCTGCGGGAGGAGTTGCAGAGCCGTAGCTAGGATGCCCGTGTCATTGGTGAAGCTCGACAGTAGACGCTCAGCAGCGATTTGGTCAGGACTCGTGGCGCCAAGGCGAGGAAGCTCGGGAAACATGTCCTCGAGCTTGCGCATCTGCAGCCGCGTATCGAGATAGACATCGCGGCCAACGGCGAGGATTGGGATACGACGGTATGAGATGCCTAGGCGTGAGACGTCCGGTCGGGGCATCAAGGGAGGTTGAACCTATCTCACTGTCAGTATCAGTACCAATAAGTACCTATCTGAGGTAGGTGGTATAAGCTCCAACTCCAACTTACACATTGGCTATACGGTATGCCACGCAAGGCCAAATACCATATCAGCCGTCTGGCATATGGTGAGTAGGAGTAGTGGTAAACAATGACACGAGGGTTGGCCATTGTGATTGATTCCGCCTTGTCAAGATCAGTAGAGCAAAGATCTTGGTGCTTCAACAGCCTCAACCTAGATGTCCAGACTCAAAATTAGATAGTCTAGAGTTATGATCTGGCTCTCAATCGCATAGAGCCTCGGACCCTCGGTTGATGATGCGGGGTGCGGGTCGTCGGGACGATCATGTTCAAGGCCGCCAAGGACCAATCGCGTGTTACTCTTGACTACAGTACCTACGTTAGTTCACTTTGCACTAGACTACGATCTAGCCCTGTCACAACAACTACCAGTTCTCATTGAATTGAGATTTAATTGCACTCAGCTACTATTCTGGCCACCTACTTTTTTGTCTCCCATCGTCAATGTTGGACGAAATCGTCCCATTACATACACATCCCCAGGTGTCCATTAGATGTAGAGTGCAATCCCCAAAGCCCGCTGAGATCGAATGATCACTGAACTTCTGTTGTTTTTGAATGGTTGGATTTACCAAACCGATGCCTGGGCAGCCGAGGCAGCAGGCGCCGCAGTCCAGTCGTCATCGGCGGTCTTGTGACCGCCGTTCGCCTGGAAGTCGTCTGCCTGACCTCCGTTGGACCAGCCAGCATCATCGCCGGTGTCTCCGAAGTTGCCTCCATCCATATCCTCAGCGAGGGGCTCCTTGCAGCGAACCTTGGTGTGGCCCATCTGCTGGCAGTTGGAGCACTGGACCTTGCTCCCTAGAACTCAGTTAGCACCGCTGGTAAACGTTCTCCTATCAAGGTACTCACAATCCTTGGGCTCGGGACAGTCTCTGCTGTAGTGACCCGGCTGGTCGCAGTTGCGGCAAGTGACGCTGGACATGTCACGAGGCTTGTCGCACTCCTTGGCCATATGGCCCTCCTCGCCACAGTTGCGGCACGCACGACCACCGCCCTGGGGACAATCCTTGGCGAAGTGACCAACTACAAGGATTAGTTCATGTTGATAAGGGAACAGCAGGTCTAAATACCTTCATTGCACTTGCGGCACTCAACATTGGCAGGGTTAGGGGGCTCCTCGCAGTCAGAAGCCTTGTGACCAGATTGGCTAAATGAATGTCAGTTATTGAATCGGCTTGAATGCCCGGAACTGCAACTAACCCGCAGTTCTTGCAAGCAAACTTGTCAACGCGAGGCTCAGGACCTGCCGCAGATGTTAGCAAAACGACAACTGACAAGGCTCCCATACTCACAATCGCGAACACGATGACCTTCTCCACCGCAGTTGTAGCAGGAAATCTTGGGAGCATCAGTGCGCTCTGCCTTCTCCTGGGTACAGTACTTGGAGATATGGCCAAGCTCCTTGCAGTTGCTGCACAGAGGGATACCCTTGTCGACGACCTCTCCAGCATCATCAAGGCGAGCAAGGAGTTCGTCACGGTCCTTGGGCCAACCCTCAACCTCACGGGGACGATCAGCCTTCTCGGTGAAGCGATAAGAAACGGTGTACTTCTTTCCCATGTTTCCCTGAAGGTCCATGTTGGCGAAGACCTGGAGGAGAGGCTTCTCGGAAGCAATCAGCCAGAGACCGATATCCTTCTCAATGAGAGCGGTCTGGACATCACGGTAAGTGGCCTCTCCGTTGGTCGCCTTGATGTACTCCTGGACGCCCTCCTTGGCGTCATCAACGTCTCTCTCAGCAACGGCCTGCTTGATCTTGTTCAAGGCCTCCTCGAGAGAGACATCGGCAATGTGGTCGCGGTTGATCTTGCGAGCGTTCTCGCAGTTCTTGCGCATGTGACCTGTACAGAGGTGAGTAGAGTCCACAACCTGGAGCTGCGTGAAAACAGACCTTCTTCACCACAGTTCTCGCAGACCATGGGAGGCTTGTCAGGGCAATCCTTGACCATGTGACCGGGCTGCTTGCAGTAGCGGCAGGCCATCTCCTGAGGGTTGGGGCAATCGGCACGACGGTGACTGGAAGTGTCAGTATACAAGAGATAAGAGACTTGTTTCTTGGAATGTCATACCCAGTTTCGCCGCAGCCGAAACACTTGTCATTGTCGTTGGCACCGGCACCGTCGCCGTTTTCAAAGCCACCATTGTCGAAACCATCACCATTGGCAAAACCGCCGTTGTCGAAACCACCGTCATTGCCAAAGTTGTTGCTACGAAGGTTAGACGAGGCGAAAGGGACTTCTTTCGTCCCCACGAGAAGAAACTTACGTATCCTGCTTTCCAGTGTCCCACTCGTCCTGACCTCCAGTGTTCCACTGGGACGACCCCCCCTGATCGGTTGGACCCCAGTCAGCCATGATGAAAGACAGTGTCGGAAACGAAGGTGAGTCGCTGCAAGCGTTTGTTAGTATGAGACGGGCGTAGAATAAGCCTGAAAGTGAAAAGGAAAGATATTTGAGGAAGCTGGGCTGCGCGACCGTCCCGATCTTAGCGTAGAAGGAGACGAAATAAGAGAAGGGCAGGAAAGAAACGAAAAAGAAGAAAAATAAAGAGGAGAAGAAGGGCTTGCGATGTTCTCTTAGGATGCTAGTCTGCTAAGTGTAGAACTTAGTATGCCTTTGATGGCAGCGATCGAGGCGTAGAGAACCGCAGGCGGGCTCGCGAGCTCGCGAAGCGTAGGATAAAAGGACCGCGAGAGCTCGCGAGAGGCCGCGATATACTCGTGCGAGACCGGTAAAGGATAGTATGAGAAGAAGGAAAGTATAGAGCAACCGTACCTTTGCGTATTGATGAGTGTCGGCGTCGGCGTCGGCGGCGAGCTTGCGTTGAGGCCAGGGCAAAGATTTGTGGTGTCTTTGCGTGAAGGAGGAGAAGGAAAGAACCTCTACTTGATCTTAAAGATGCCTTAAGCACAAGGTGTGATGCCTTATGCCTAACGCAGAGAGAAGAAGTTAAGGAAGGAGCGTTGGGTTCACAACCTAAGATGCACGTTCGCGATCGAAGACGGGAGAAGGAAGGTACGCGACCGACGCGGCTGCCTCAGGCGAATATGTTTTTCAAAACAAACAGGCTTGTGTTTTTCTACGAGAAGATTCTATAGATGTAAGACGCAGTGACGCTCCCGTTAGCGGGCAGTTGCGAGCACTGGTCGTCCTAAGGTGGTGAAGCCTTAGGATGATATTAACCTAAGGGAAGGGAACTCTGCGATAAAACAAATTAGCAAACAGTTATAGGGATAAAAGAATTAAAGCCTAGAGAAATAACCTCTATAGAATAAAATAAGGATATAATTTTAGAAAATAAAAAGAATATTAAGAAATATTAAAAGGCTAAGAGTAAGGAGTTTACGGTTTATCCCGTCGTTAAAGAGCATATTCAAGCGGTTTAAATGCGAATAGAGACGGCCGAATCGCGTGGGTTAAGATAATTAAGTTCTAGAACAAAGGGGCAAGCAGTCTCGCCACCGGTAGCAAAGGTCAGCCTCAGTAATAGCTCTCATATTAACCTAGCACTGCTTGCTCGGCGGCGAGCCTCACAAGCACAAGCGATTGCTAAGCACGCGTTGAAAGACCCGGTATGCTCGACCCCGGAAATCCCTCCTCCTACCCCCACCACGAGCTGCAGCAGCTTATCCAGCACGGAAAATTAGGGTGATCGGTGTCCACGGAGTATGAATCCGCTCACGAGATCACAAGATCGGCAACCTATCCCCTTGGGTTAGAAAGTGCCAGGGAAACATAAATCGTCGTCGTCGGGATTGGTCCGACATCGCTCGACTAGCTTGGCGTCCTTCCCCTCCTCCTCCCCATCTTTTCCGATTACCAAGGACGATATGTCAGCGCAATCACAAGTGGTGGCATAGGACAGAGCACGGTCGGGAGTCGAGGGTTCGCAAGAGCCGTGTCATACGGTTTAGCAGGCGATTTCTACATAAGCGAGAATTGCGAGTTCCTGCATCTCCGGGGGAAGTAAAAGGGGCTTAAGAGGTAAGGTGAGGTCTAGGCCGGGAGGATTAAGGTTGTTTCGCAGCCGCACAGTGTATCCCGCATATTTCTTGAGGACGCAATTGAGGAATTGGGTCTAGTCAGCAAGCCGTCATGATTATCTCTGGCTCCCGTACCGTAGCACTCCGTCCAAGCAAGACCTGCAGGGTCGATTTGTGGCTGGCTCCGCACCTCCGCAGTCGGAACAAGGGGGGGGCCCTTATCGATATCATGGGCTTCCGTTCGTTGTCCGTGGAAAAGCAGAAGTGAACCCCGCAACTCTTGATATCAATGTAGTACCGTTCATCCGGGAAGGCGTCCGCACTGTATCACCCGCTTCTGTCAGGGCAAAGTGCACAGTCCATCTACGGCGGGCCACACGCGGCTACTGCTTCGATTGACTAATCCGGTTCACACCAACGCCCTGGGCTAAAAGTCGTCAGGGCTTGTACCGACTCCAATACAAATCCAGCGCCCTGTCCCCTTCCCTTCTCTTCTTCCTTGTTGTCTTCATCTTGTCCTCATCAGCTCTTCCAGTCTCTCTCTTTTACAATGGCGCCCGCAACCCTCATGATCGATCCGAGCGACGATTTCGTCATGCCCGTCTCAAAGTCTGTCTCGCCACCCAAGCGGACGCTGCTTCTGGCTCCTCCCACTCTTGCCTCCCACTCTTCCGCCCTCTCGTCTGTCCTCGCCGACTATGACCGCTCCGTTACCGATCTTCAGATGCTTGACCGTCTCTCTGCGGGACTGGTCAAGCTGCCGCCCTCCACCTACGACGTCGTCCTGATCCTCGCCGATGCCTCGTCCATGCTGGGCGAGTCCCTGGCTCTGATGAACCGTGCCGTTCTTGGCCCTGTCGCGGAAGCCCTCAAGCCCAACGGTCGCCTGCAGTCGCAGGATGGAAATAGCCTGGAGGAGTCCACCCTGTCTAAGGAAGCGGTGCTGGCCGGCCTGGTGGCTTCGCGGGGAGGTTTCGAGAAGCCCGACTATGGCGACAACGAGGGAGCCGTCACCTTGAAGTTTGGTCTTAAGAAGAAGAACCAGCCCGCCCCTCTTGCGGATGGTTCCGTCCCCCTCAATCTGAAGAAGAGGAATAAGCCTGTTGAGGTTAAGCCTGTCGAGGTCAAGCCTGTGGTCCCCGCCGGTGTCGGCTTCATCGATCTTAGCGACGACCTTGACGACGATGACCTCATCGACGAGGATACCCTCATGACAGAGGAAGATCTTTTGCGCCCCATCAACATCCGTATGTCAATTCCTTCCCAGTATACAAACCACATCTTACTGACCTTCCATCAGCTCCGGAGTGCCAGCCCAAGGCCGGAAAGCGCCGTCGCGCTTGCAAGGACTGCAGCTGCGGCCTGGCCGAACGTCTTGCCAAGGAGGATGCTGAGAAGCGCGCCGAAGCCGACAAGAAGCTCGAGAGCGTCAAGTTGGCCACCGACGACCTGGCCGAGATCGACTTTACCGTCCAGGGCAAGGTTGGCTCATGCGGCAACTGCTCGCTCGGCGATGCTTTCCGATGCGACGGGTGCCCTTACATCGGCCTGCCGCCCTTCAAGCCCGGCGAGGAGGTCCGGCTGCTCAACAACGATGTGCAATTGTAAACTTCCTTCAGACTCTTTTCATGAACAACCACGACGGCGCGGCACTGCAGGCGTATTGACAGATTTGATCACGGCACGGATTGGATTCACTTGGGAACCTGGGATAGGACAAGGACAAACAAAGGCTGCATCACACAAGCAGCCAGGAGGCAAAGGCTGGTTTTCTACGGAGCGCTCTAGATTTTAGAAATGGCGTTCACGGCGTAGCTCGGCCCATCTAGATGATTACAACAAAAATGATTTGATATTTCTACTTCAACTACTTTCCTCCCTACCGTATGCAATAAACGAAACGCCTTACTCCTATACCGACCTCTCAGTATGCAAAAGACCACGACGCCAGCTAAATGAATGTTGGACCATATTCTTGCCCAGACCCAGTACGCTTAGCTTTCCGTTTTATGAACTGGGCTCAGCATACTTAGTCACAAACTTCTCCTCAGTGTTATTACGGTTCGCGGGAAACCTGGCGCTGGTAGCGGTCGCTGGCGCTGACTCGTGCAGATCGTCCAGCTCGCTCTCGTCGAAAGCAGCCGACTCCAAATCACCTGGCTGTGACTTGGCCCGGAAGCCATTGGAATGACTGGTGTTGTCGTGGTTGGCAAGGGCGTGGTACGCGGCCCCCTTGCGACGCTCGCGCCAGACGAAATAGCCCCATGCGATGGCAGCGATGATGACAATGACAAGAACAACCTCACCAGACTTCTGGTAAGCCGCCCACTTAGCCTCATCCAATTGCTTCTGATGGTCGTCGGCGGCAGACTGAGTCTTGTTGGAGGCACCACCCACAGTAGTCTCAGGACCCTTCTCGCCATCAATGCGGCTGTCGGCCGGGTCGCCTCCGATGTTGCTGATGTCGACACCCATGAAGCGGTCTAGCATGTCCCGGCTGCGGCGGGGAAGGTCGAAGGGGACCATGTGAGACGAGTTGTAGATGAGAACGTAGGTCAGGTTTCGGGCCTCCTGCCAGAAACCGGCAGTCTCGCCCTCAAAAGTCCAGTCCCGACGAGGAGCCCAGTTTCCAGGAGTCACCTCAAAACCCTTGCCACCGTTCCATTCCAGCTTGCTGATAAGTTCCTCCGTACCAAGATGGTTGCAGATAAAGTCTTCGGCTCCGGAGAAAAGCAGGACGGGGACCTCCTTGAGAAGATCTGGCAGGAGTTCAACAGCGGGTTTCGAGTTCCTAGCAGTAAAGGCACCACCCACAGCTCCATTGCACTCTGTCCAGCCAGTAGACTTCATCGCGGAGACATGCAGAGCGTCAACAACGTCCTTTCTTCCGAGATAAGGAGTCAGGTACTCCAGATCCGGGGGCCAGTTCATGCCACAGCTGGGGTAGGTGTCCGTGAGCCGCACATCATACATGTTGATGCACTTGTTGCCATCTCGGGTCAACTCGAGGATGTTCTTCAAAATCTCCTCGCATTCACCATAGTCGACACGGCCAGGGCTGGAAGCGATCACTCGTTCGCAGCCTCGCAGGGCAGATTGCAGCTTCTTGTCGTTATCGGAACCCTTCTCGATGATCCCCTTTTCGTGAGCGAATGTGATGTATGCGGGATACTGGTCCACGGGGGAGATCCAGCCATTTCCGATCAATAGTCCCTGGAGGTTCCAGGCCTTGCTGGGATTCTTCTTGTTCCGGTCGAGGATGGCTTTGGCAATATAGGGGATGTGCTGTCCAGCATAGGATTCGCCAGCGATATAAATCTGCATAGTCTTAGCAAGCCATCATTTCCACAAGGCCAGGAGGTACTCACATCGTCGCGATCATACTGGGGGAAGAGGGCGAACCACTTCTCGAGGAATTGGATAAACTGATCGGCCATCTCGTCAAGCTCCTTCACGTAGGCATTGGTATCGACCAAACTATATCCAGTGCCCACAGGGTTATCAACGAACAGGAGGTTGGCGAACTCGCCCCAGGAGCCATTGTTGTAGTAGAGGTTCTCCTTGTCCTTGAGGCGATAGGGGCCAATCTCCATCATGGCGCCATCTTCGGAGCTGCATCCTGGTCCGCCGTTGATCCAGATGACGGTTCGTTGCTTGTCGGCGATGTGCTGGTTCTCAAAGTGCCAGAAGAATAGATTTCCGTGGCTCTCGGGGGTAACTTCGATATGACTGTGATGAGGATGAACGCGTCAGCCGGAGCGGACGAGGCGGAAACACGTGCCAACTTACCCAGCATGCATCTTGATATTAGGGCCATCCGCAGGGAGCCCAGGCAGGTCGCGAACATAATAATCTGCCGCTGAATTCGGTGTTGCATCTGCCGCGCCCAGGATTGGCCCGAGGGAGAGGGAAAGGAGGGCGACCCATCGCCTCGGTGAGGGTATCGATAGGAAGGCCATGATGAAGGTGCGTGCGGACGGAAGCGCCGCGGGAGCTGTAAAAGAGACGCAGAATCAAGGAGCGAGCGCGTTTGCGTCTTGAACGGAGAAAAGGAAAGAAATAGAAGAGAATAAGAAGAGAGATGAAAAGCCGATGCCAGCCAAGAGTTGGTCGACGGACTGGCACAGTTGAAACGATGGGATCTTGAAAGGGTTAAAGGGAGAGGTGGCAGTTCGAGACCCCGGATTACAATAAGAATCCACATGCATATTGGTGTTGGCTGGCCTGGGTTTAGTTGAGCCCCTTTTCGGGCCTAGTTATGACCCGTTTTCAGCCCCGCAGAACCTCTGTTCGAGGTACCTGAACTAAAGACTATTTGTATCTCGCACAGTGCCATGGACTTTTTTCAGCACCATGGATATGGCATCAGACCTGATGAGAGAAGCCAGTATTCTGCGCTTGCTCGTTTGCTCAAAGATGGCGTCGAGATCTCGCAAGACCAACGCCTGGAGGCCTCCCTGCTGGTGGATTGAGGCTTGTCTTCCGCGAGCATTGGAGGTCGCTCGGGATGAACAGGGAAAGACCGGTAACGCGCCAGAAGGTCAGGAAAATCGATATCGGGTCCAGCAGGCAGTATATTGGCGAAAACCTCCACGTCCCCAGCGCACCGTCTAGGATGAGAGAGCCTGTGGGCTGAGATAGACAAGCGAGTTGAAAACGGAGAATGCCAGCGAATACACTTCCTAGCAACTACGTATTCTTCGTCACGGTCGTGAAGGCACCACCTGTGCTTAGTACATCGGCCCATAGAAAGGGAAGCAGGATGATGATGACAGAACACGCCAGAGAAAACGACATTGGGTTGATGAAGCGCATAAGCCTGGCGAGAAATTCAGTACGGCTTTTAAAGCGGTCATGTTTGCTCAGCAGAGAGTGTTAGATCAAAGGCGTGGTCTCGTTGATGAAGACGTCATTGTTGGGTCGACGACGGTTTTCCATAGGTAGGGATTCGGCACGACGCAACGGCCTTGCTGCTCTCATTGAGATCCAATGTCAAATGTTGCCAAGATACATCTTCAGCTTCACGTCGATCGGCAAGGCTGAATCGCTGTGTAAGAAAGAGAAGGTGATATCCTGGAAAGTCACATTTGCTTCTAGTCTCGGTGTGATTGAAGAATCGTTAGATATAGGAGCCAGGCGTCTTCTTTTTCCTTCGGGACGTAGAGCATATCGAGAACTCCCCAGCACGTTTCTTTGCCAGTTTCGCGGTGAATGAGAGGTCCACCTCTTGCCTTGGATGACGACCTTAGATGTCGGGAAGTCCGGATGTAATATCGGATGTAATGTGAAGTGGTGAGGAGGAGTGTTGCATCGATAAATTGAGACCCAGGTGACATCTACATAGTATGAGCAAGTGTATCTCCATATTTCCTCTGCTGTGCGAAGACTACAGCTGGGTCACCCGCAAGGATCTAGCCCAATTGAGACCAGCGTATTCTTCATGACTTTATGAAGCATTGCTCTTAGGAGGAGTGGCGAGTACCGAGAAGTTAATTCTCTATCTCGATATTTCGTCAACACTGTCAGATCAGTTAAGTAAGATATTGACTGCGGGGCGAGTGACCTCTGTAGTCTTCGCACAACAGAGGAGATCCATATCCAACAAGTCGATCTAGGAACGTTACGGCCATGTGTATGTATGAGATCATCCATATTGCCTTTATATGGTCCTCTTGAATTGAAGCGGGTTGAAGCAGACAGAAGCTTCCTCCCTCTCCGATCTCGGCAGGTGGGGTGTGGGGTTTAGGGAGGGCAAGCCGTCCCCGACTTCGCTCTGCTACGTCTTGTCGAATTGTTCTTCAATTCCCCTCACTCCTCCTTCGTCATAACTTTGACTTTCTCCCATCTCCCAACTCTTCTTCGAAAAAGTATTGAAATCATGGCGGAACACAATATTGTTGTTTTTGCAGGCGACCACTGTGGCCCAGAGGTGATTGACTTCCCCCGAGCTTTCCCACCCTTAACTCTAGACGGAGAGAGGCTGACTTTGGTTATTTGATAGGTTGTTGCTGAAGCAATCAAGGTACGAGTCTAGTATTTGCGACCTGCAATTGAGTACGTCTGACGCAGAATTTAGGTTATCAAGACGGTCGAGGAGCTGAGCCCGACTGCTGGCAAATTCAATTTGCAGGACCTCCTGCTTGGAGGGGTAAGTCGTCCCCCGACGACGGATCACACGGTCCCAAGGACATACACGAGAGAAGTCTCTTGCTAACCTCGGCGTTTCTCCCCAGTGCTCCATCGACAAGACCGGTAACCCCCTCACAGACGAGGCCCTCGCTGCCGCCAAAGCCGCCGACGCTGTGCTCCTTGGCGCCATCGGCGGCCCTGAATGGGGCACCGGCGCCGTCCGCCCGGAGCAAGGCCTCCTGAAGCTACGCAGTGAGATGTCCGCCTATGGAAACCTCCGTCCCTGCTTCTTCGCGTCCGATGCCCTCGTCGAGTCCTCCCCCCTGAAGGCGTCCGTCTGCCGCGGCACCGACATGATGTTGGTCCGGGAGTTAACCTCAGGCCTATATTTCGGAGAGCGAAAAGAGTACGATGGGGTTAATGCGTTCGACACTGCTGTTTATACGAAACCGGAAATCGAGCGTATCGCGCGGCTGGGCGGCTACCTGGCCAGGGGTAGGGGAGACTCGCGTGTTATCTCGCTCGACAAGGCAAATGTGCTGGCGACAAGCAGACTCTGGCGTAATGTCGTTGATGAGGTCTATAAAAACGAGTTCCCTGATCTGAAGGTTGAGCATCAGCTTATTGACAGCGCGGCCATGATTATGGTCAAGAGCCCGACGAAGCTGAATGGCGTCATGATAGCGCCCAACTTGGCAGGTGAGCGAGGCCCCTCGTCCACCTTGAAGGCGGTTTAGCTAATGAGTTTTCAGGGGATATTCTCAGCGACGAGGCGAGCGCCATAGCTGGAAGCATTGGGCTCCTCCCAAGCGCTAGTCTCTGCGGGATTCCGAGCTCCCCAGTGTCTGGTATCTATGAACCGATTCATGGTAAGACTCCTATCCTGTTCGAGCCCTCATGTACACATCAGTCGCTAACACATATGACAGGTAGCGCGCCGGACATTTCAGGGAAGGGGATTGTGGTACGTCAAGACCCCGTTTTGGGCGATTCCTATCCATTCGCAGCAAGTACAGAGCTGACACGATTTCCAGAATCCCATTGGCACCATCCTTTCCGTGGCCATGATGTTCCGGTACTCTCTGAATCTCACTCACGAGGCCAAAATCGTCGAGGACGCGGTCCGCGCCGCCATCGACGCTGGGCTGAGAACCAAGGACATGGGCGGCAGCACGGGCACCGCAGAAGCGGGAGATGCCATCGTTGCTGAGCTGGTCAAGATTCTCAAGGCATGAGATGTCTCACGCGAAAGGAGAATAGACAGAGGCTGAAACGGGAAAATATGGGTGGAGGGGTCGAAGACTTGAAGAAAATACTGTAAAATACTGTGAGGTACTGTCAGGTTCGCTATCAGTAACCTTCTGCAAGGTACCTCGCCTTGACAGGGACCTACCGGGATCTTTGAGCCCCGAATGTGCTGCAACCAAGCAAGCAAGCTTCCGCTTTAGTGGCGGCTGAGGAGGAGGCTTTGGGCTCGGCTATGTGGCTTGGCGTTAGTTCTGGCACCGATTCTTCCGGGAAAGGAGATGTCCAGGGGCTCTTCAGTGAGATATATCCACTAGCAATTGCCTCCAATTTATGTCTCCGTATGGACGAAGACTTGTTGGCAACCTGGAACAGGACTGCGATTATCGATATACGCGTGTCTTGTCTTACCGCTACAAGTTCCGAGCGCATTTGCTCTCCACTGCCAAGATACTCGATCAATAAACTGCGTGGCGCCCTGTTGTGGTCGATAATCAGTGCTCAATAACAGCCTCGTTTGTCTGCAGGGGCCAGCAGAGATGGATCCGCGGATACAGGCGACATGGATCCTCACAAGCGTAATGTGCGTATTTCGCATCGAAGAGAATAGCTTTGAATATACATGTTTTACTCGTATTGTTTCCTGTTTATCATGCATCTATCTGCTAAAGTGTATCTGTTTGCGGAGTCCGCATCACTTACATACTTCTCGTGGCACCCAAGCCCAGTGCCTCCACTGACGATCTCTCACTGGATTGCCTCTAGCTAGCAATTTTTCCAAAAACCCTCTCTTGGCCTACCAAGCGCACCACCAAAATCTCTTTTACAGAGTCATATCAATAGAACCATCAGGTCAAGATAGGCTTTCACCCCGTGTCTAGACTATTCACCATCACGGTGTGCACAAGCGAGTAAAAAACCCCTGCCCGTTACCCCTCAGCGCAGACAAAGAAGAAAAAAAAATACCATGGCCACCAAGGGCAAGACGTTTATTGTCGAGCATCTCGACCCGGAGCTCGGCCCCTGGTCAGAGCTCGAGTACCTGGCCATTGCCAAAGAGACGCAGGATACCAACGGCTCCTTCATCCTGTCTAGTCTGCCTCCCACCTTCAAGGTCCCTGCCGACCTGGCGAGCAACCCCGCCTTCACGGCAGAGCAGCGAGGTGTTGAGGAGCTCTACGCTGCCAACAAGTCTCGCGTCTGCCTGCTCGATCCTGCTGCTGCCAAGGATCTCTCTCCCGAGGATGGTGATACCTTTGACGCATTCTTGTTTGGAGGCATCTTAGGTATGTTGTATCTAGGTCTGTCGAGCACTGTTGAGGAGTTAGTCACTGACGTATGTTCATCCAGGTGATGATCCTCCCCGAGGTGTGTAGCAATAACAATGATAAACACTCAGTGGTGATACATTACCTAACATGAAACTCGCAGACCGAACATCCGAGCTCCGAAAGAAGGGCTTCGAGGGTCGTAGACTAGGACCCAAGCAGATGACAACAGACACAGCAGTGCGAGTGACTCGCATCGTCGTGCAAGACAGGGGTTCGTCACCGCCATAAACACATATGGTGTTATGTTATGCGTTGAAAGCTAGCTCACTGTCATCATTTTAGTCCCTGTTGACAAGATTCCATACCTTGACTTTCCCGAGCTCAAGTTCAACGAGCACGAGAGCACTGAGATGCCCTTCCGTTACGTCAAGGGTGAAGATGACAAGCCCATCATGCCCAAGGTCAGTGGTCACCCTCTTGTGCAAGTCAAGTTCTAACACGGTATTTCAGGGCATGGTTGAGTTGATCCAGAAGGATGCCGACAAGGCTGTGGATGATCTATTCTGATATGCTGAATGATTACATACCATCCCTTGAAGCCACCTCATCCCAACTCTACGTGGAGAATTAGATTCGGGTCTATTCTCAGCTCCGCAGTAGTAGCGCATGGTTTGCTCTATAGTAGAGATACTTGTCTTCGCCTCTGGCCTTGCTCGTATACGCAGCCAGTCTCAACATGGCGGTGGGCGAGATTGCGTCCTGAACACCATGATAGGAATATCCGATTGGGCATATACAGCCTCCTACTAACTGGAGAAAAAAATTGTGTAGTACCATTGTCCCATTGGCCTGCCGAAAAAGTTTTGGAAATTTTGATAGTTAATCGTACTGGCTATGGCTTCAAGTCACCACGTCTCGAGTTGAACCGCAATGTATCACAGCAAATGCCACAGCATTTCAAGAGACGAGAAAATCGTCATATAAGTAGCCGGTCAACAGACCATTGTCCTCCAAACTCGTCGGGAATCTCAACAAAACAACCTCAACTTTTTCACTCACAACCACTGAGCTCTTACAACTAAAAGACTTTGAGGTCTCTGGCCACAATGTGCACAACTACCTTCATCAAGTACCACTGCAACATCTGCGACTACCTCGTCCGCTACGATCAGAAGGATGAGAAGTGTGAGCATGTCATGAACAATCAACCAAAACTATGCCAGAAGAAGATATTGTCTAGGAAGGAATCTATTGATATACGGTCATGTAAAAAGTGTGAGCAGAGGATCTTGGATGCAATGAAGAAGACGAGGGATACGACCGTTTGAGCCATTGTTGAACGCTGAGGAGATTTGCCAAATGAGAGGACAGAACACACCGAATAGTTACAAAAGTAACAATTTGAACGTTTCCTAGTGCTATCTCAGCTTCAACTTGCCCATCTTAAATGATGCAAACAGTCCTACGAGAGAAGTGAATGTCAATAGCTGTTTGGTCGTCGTTGATGAGCTACCCTAGAGCACAGCGCAACCCTTTCTGGTGTGCGCGCAATTGACAGCATTCACAACGAATTGTTTTTAACAAACTCGAATAATGATAATGCAGACGTCTATGGCTTTGTCAGGAAGTAATTGATGTGATATAAAGCTCTTGGTACTCAAATGAGGACAATGCCTTCTTGGGCGGATGATGCAAATAAGCAGATGTTGCACCAATCGCGACAGTGATCCATTCTTTCACCAGAACCATTGACAAGGATGTGTTAGAATTCAACACTCACCACCAAAGGCCCAACACTGTATCTTCATCCCATGAGGAGATACATGTTATAATGTTTCGCCTTCTAACAAGGTCGAGGTCCTTGCTCGGCCGACAATCATTCCCATGGCGACAATGCTACTCTCACGCAGCTCCTACTCGGCAATCAGAGCCTCTCCGGATTCTCTTCTGTGGCTCCGACGAGTTTAGCTGCGCATCTTTAAAGGCGGTATACGAGGAGCATAGTCGGAACAAGGATCTTATCGAGTCCTTTGATGTCATGGTTCTGCCCCCAAAGCGTATGGGCAGAAGCTTCAAAACACTGAGAGAAGGTGAGCCAACGAAATGACCTTTCTGATGAAGGCAACTCAATACTGAGATTTTCTCTAGTTCCATGCAAGATACTAGCAGAGGAGTTGGGATTGAGGATTCATCAGCGTGAGACTTTTACAAAATGGGAGGTGAGCTGCTCAAAGCCTTAACCAGTTTGTGACTTCAAGAGACTGAGAGAAGCTCCGTAGCTGCCCGAGGCTACAAACCTAGTCATCGCTGTTTCCTTTGGCTTGTTCGTCCCTCCTCGAATATTGAGATCAGCCAAGTATGGGGGCCTAAATGTGCATCCTTCTCTACTCCCAGAGTAAGTTGATGATAATCTCATGCATACTAGGCATAGCGATTGACGACAACACAGCCTCCGAGGACCTGCACCAATCCACCATGCCATATTAAGAGGCTATCAAAACACCGGAGTATCTCTGCAGACTCTCGACGACAAAGCCTTTGATCACGGCACCGTGCTAGCCCAGACTCCTCGTCCAGGCATCCCAATACCTCCCGGCTGCACCGTCCAGGAGCTCACCAGTCTTCTCGCACCCATCGGAGCTCAGATGCTCGTGCAAGGTCTACGGGACGGCGTGCATGTACCACCTCATAAGAGTGTAGACTGGAAGGCCGAGGATCTCAAAAACAGGAAGCTCGCCCACGCGCCAAAAGTCACAAAGGCTGATGGGCAGATTAATTGGGGCGACTGGACCGCCGACGAGTTCGTACGAAGGGTGCGAGTCCTCGGGTCTGTCTGGACTCACGCCGTCAATAAAAAGGGTCAAACGAAACGTCTAATCTTCCAGGACGCCGAGGTCGCATCTTTGATGGATCTCGCTGTCTACGGTTCGCGAATGTCGCTTCATCTGAATCTAGAGCCGGAGGAGGAGCCCAAGTATGAGGCTCTCGTCACAGATCAGCGCGATGGGAGCGCCATCATTCATATCCCTAGCGGCGAGTTGATCTGGGTTAGGAAGATTAAAGAGGAGGGTAAGCAGGAGAGAGACGCGACGATTGTGCTCAAGTCTTTTCAATAGCCGGCATTGTGTCGTCGGGATTGACGATGAGTCTGCACATCAGCTGCGGTTCTATAGATGGCGCAGGAATGGATCATGTAGATGTACTATTAGTATCAAGCCTAGATAATGTATTATATCTCAAGGTGATGCCAACCGATGTTGACATGATGGTGAGGTTCAGTTAGGGGATTGGCTTAATATGCTCTTTCAATATTGATGCTATACATAAGTATCGAGAATGACCAGTTCAGATTAACTTTCCATTCCCACAATCCTGACGCGCGTTCATTTCATGAGTGCGTAATCACGACTCTCGGGGTATCATCCAACTCTACCTAACGCGATAATCAACTCCTCAACCTCTGGCCACGTCTTCCTCGCCTCAAGCAAGACGTGTACGGATCCACTCAGTCCACTTGCAAAGATCCTCCATGTGCTCCAGCACCCTGCCAAGGTCCGACCGCGTCAGCTCCTTATTCTTCATCTTGGCGTTTTCGTCTCGAGAGATGACGTTCTCATCAGCCACCTCCACCACTCCATCCTCGAGCACCTTGAGCGTGACATTAGCCGTCGAGTTGCGGAACGGAAAGACGACTTGCAGATGAGGAGTAGGATGGACCCAGAGAGTGACATCCAAGTTGATCTCTTCACTGGCTGGGGTCTCGGGAGCCACTGGGGCAAGATCCATAAACTCTGCCAACTCATTTTTACTGGCAACATTGGGTTTGGGTGCTGGGGCTGGTGCATTTCCTTGCCTGGGCCGTGGCTCAGCTTCCTTTGTCTCGGACCCAAAGCTGCTTTCGAGCAAAGTTGCAATGAAAGCATATTGCCGAAGTAAGGGGAGCATGTCGATGAGCTGGCGAGGGTGGGAGAAGGGCATCTCGGTAACCACCTGAGAGTATATAGGCTTGTAGATGAACAGCGAGTTCCGATGAGATTTGACCAATGACTTTTGGTCTTTGTCATATACGCGGACGTCGCGCTGACGAGTAATTGTTCGGAGCTCACTGGGATCCTGGGCACTACCAGGAGGCACAGGGAAGAACAAGCTGTCAAAGGTAGGCGGGTATCCAAAGATGGGCGGGGCGCTCACGTTCGCAAGAGCATGTAGCCGCATCCAGTCGTTCTGAGGGAGAATGATAGGAGGGTCAAATGTGACGGTGAACATGACCTGAGGCACCCTCGCTGTCGAGAGATCCGGTTGAATCATCTCCATTCCGGCGTCCTTATTCTCCTCGGATGGAGGTAACACAACATTATCGGGCTCCAGCCAGTCCAGGCTCGGCTTCTTGGGATCCATGGTCGGTTCAGCCGTCACCACGTTCTTGGAAATCCAGTCTTCAGAGACTCTCACAGGGAGATGGCCGATGTCACCCATAGAAGCGCATCCAATTAAGAGTGACCAGACCTTTTCTCGCTTTTCGGCAAATGAAGCAAGTTTGTCGGTTGTCGGTTGAATAAGCCGTAGAGCCTTCCAATATTGCAAAGCCAAGCCCACCCGCTCTCTCGAGTGCATAATAGGGAACCCATGCCGCGTGCACATGGCTGCAACGGACAGAGCACTAGGTGACTTGTTCATTCCTGGTTCCTGGCTGAGTTGGGCCACGTCCCACTGGTAAAGTCTCTCCAGGCTCACATAGATGCCTGCCAAAGCCTCATGACAGTCGAGTCCTGGAATTATGCTGAGTTTGTCTAGTATTGCTAGTCGTTCTAGATTGACGGCGAATCTGTCGAGGGTCTTGGTCAATGGGCTTTGGTTTGGAAGAAGCTGAAGATCTCTCAGGAGGATCTGACTTGCTCGATCGACGTGCTTGGTGACCGAGGGCGCAGACTCTGGAAAAGCGAGCGAGATGCTTTCGACGATATTATTGTCCAGCACAATATCCAACTGAATGGCTGAGCCTGCTATGACGAGAGTTCTTCGTTTTCGGCCGTCGGGTGCGGTGTGGTCCTCTGAAAGACAGTCGAGTCCTATTCGCTGCGCCAGACGTTCCAAGCCAGCTTCGCTGACAAGTCCCTTCTTTTTCTGTGAGAAGTTAGCATAGAACCCTATCGGAAGCAGTGAGACCACCTACGTTCAAGATGTCTATGATGGTTTCTAGGCGCTTAAGCTTATCATCCTCCGCAAGGGCACCCAGATTCCCAAGACCAACGCCAACATTATCGAGACCAATATCAAGACCAGTACCGATACCAAGGGCTCCCATAGCCGCCGCTGTGGATGGACTGTCGAAGTTTAGGGGCGCATTGGAGGCTTGCGCTGCCATGAGCGTTGACGCAGCAGGAGACTTCTTAAACTGTTGCGGCGACGAGCGCGGCCCTCGGGGCGAAAAGACGGCATGAGCGGGGTTGGAGAATGGCGTCGATACGGGAGGAGTTGCGACAGCGAGTTGTGAGGGCGTGCGGCCCTGCTGCGAGGCGACGTGCTTCATGGCTGTTGGCGTCGCCATCTTGATGGAGCCGATGCCCTCCTGTGGGAGGGAGGTTTCGCAGCTTCTCGCTTCGGCAGTCGGAAGATAGAGTACGTTCGGATGATGATGAAGCAATTACTGTACTTTGACAATAATTCGCAGGCGATGTCCGAACGGGTCGCAAAGTTGTGTGCTTGTGAAAGGTTTGAGTGTTGAAGGTTCAAGTTAAAGAGCATCGCGCAACTGTAACTGAGGAAGGAGCTGGAGACGTGGGATACGTGCACGGATCGGCCCCACCAAGCCGAGTTTAACCCCTGCATCCGCCCGCATTCTTTTTGTTGGAGCTGCTGCTCACCACCAAGACAAAGAACAAGCTCTTGATTCTACGATCTCGCCTTGATCGAATTCAGCAATTGCGCCATGGCCAGCGCCGCACGTGCTTTGCGCGTTGAGGAAAGAGCAGCGCGCTCTATATCCATTGTCGTTTCACCACCGCCAGTCACGTTGGCCGAGAGGCGGTCCATTCTGCAGCTTCTAGAGAAGCATGGCCCGGTCGAATACTTTAGAGCCATCCCGGTACGCATCCATTATCAGCAAAGAGGCTTGCTAATTGTGCTAACCATATAATGTCCAGAACAAGGATGCCTCGTTTATATCGTTGATGAGAGATGCCGCAACCGTCACCAAAGTGACTGCCAGTAGCCCACACACAGTCATCGTCAAGGCACCGACCAAGTCCACGACACCCGCGAACGAAAAACGCAAGGCCAGTGCTGGAGGTTTTGGAACACTTCTTAATGTGATCGAAAGTCGACATACGTTCAAGCAAGAGAATCAAGAAGATGCGGAAAGGGAGTTTACTGTCGAAGTATCTCCGTCTTCTGATTACCGACATCATCAGAGCGCCTGGACGACATTGAGCAAACCATGGCCCAATTTTATCAAGCAGCAAAAATCTTTTATTTCCGAGACCCTTAACCAATCGCTCCCCGACTCGTTGGCGACGACGGGACTGAAGCAATGGGCACCCGATTTTGGAGCACAGCCAGCACGAAACGCCGATGCTGCTGCGCGATTTGCACTTCAGAACAGCGTCCCGAGCAAATTTAAGCGCCCCAACAAGAAAGAGGAGGAGTCGGCAGAGAACGACGAGCCAGAAGATGTCGAACTGGAGCATAATATCGAGCAGTCAACAACAGAAAAAGAAAATTCTGTCAGTCGTTGAATAAGACCCATAAACAGCAGACAAATCTCAGCTCCTCGACTGGGGCTTAGCCAGTTGCGCAACTCCTGGCTAAGCATCTCCACGCTAGAAGATCTCGAATTAGCATTAGCTTTTGCCTGAGGCGACGATCATGTTCATCCCTGGTATCACGCGGCGATGAGGCAGCCCAGACGGTTTTCGCCGAGGACCAGGAGGAAGCTGTCTCGGTGTAATTGCACCATGGAACAAGCAGATCATTCCAAGACTGAACACCACCTCACTTTACCTCGCCAGGCTCTTGGAATCGATTGGATCAGCCAAGGATTTGGACGTGTGACGTTGGAAAAGCGACGGCACAGGACCAAAGGAAAAAGATCCTTGTCAAGACCAACAACAAGATGGCCCGAATCAGGCATAATCGAGCGACCCCACACCCCGGCAGATTAGCCACGATTCGACAAAGCCACCATATCTACGTCACTGCGTCGTAGAACTTGTCACTCGCGATGAGCATCACTACCATGGCTTGGCTCTCTGCATGGCGGGTTTCGGCACGGATGAGCCCAAAACAGGGCTTGGTGATGACGTCTCAGCCAAGCACCGCCGTTCCATCTTGCTGCGCAATGCTTGTTGCCCTGAGTAGCGGCATTGTGTCGCGACTTATATCTTGGCCGTCGACGACCTCGTTTTCTTGCTGGCTGGTCATCGTATCTCTTTGTTTTGTTCAAGCATCAGCTGTATCATCTATACTCTAGCGTGTTATACTCTAACATTACACTATACACCACATCACAATGGGCGTTGGACGATTCATCCACCATTTCGGCGGCTTCTTGCTGCTCGCGGCAACAGTCTTGCTCATCGTCGTTGACATCACTGCTCCTGTAGTCAACGACATCGCCATCCTCAAGGTCGACCTTAACGAGCTGGCCCGGACCAACACTAGCCAGACTCCAACAACAATCAACTTTGGTACCTTTGGTTACTGCATTCTCAGAGAGAGCGGGTGAGTTTTTGACCTAATTGGCGGGGTGATGGCCTCCAAGTTGTCAAGACCATACTAACAAGTCCCCAGTGATGAATGCTCCAAGTCTCAGATCGGCTACAACCCTGCCTCGGTCATCTACAACGCTGCTGGAGGCAATGTCGTCGAATTCTCTGATGCTGCTGAGAATGCGGCCAAGGCATTGACCTATGTCATGGTCCTGCACCCCGTTGCTACCGGACTCTGCTTCATCGCCTTCCTCCTGGCCCTCGGCGCCGGCACATTGGGCTCTCTCATGTCGTCGCTCGTCGCCCTCCTAGCCTTCTTTGTCACTCTTGTCGCTCTCGCCTGCGATTTTGCTGGCTTCGCCATTGTCAAGAGACGGGTCAACAACGCCGACATCGACCTCAACGCTGAATGGGCTGTTGGTATCTGGCTCGTCCTTGTCGCTGCCGTCCTCGCCCTGGCTGCCACCATCATTGTCTTCTTCACCTGCTGCTCGGGCCGTCGTCGCCGCAGCCGCGAGAGCAAGAAGATGGCTGCCTACCAGGCCTCCCCTACCCGCTACTAAGTAACGCGGGTTGAGAAGAGGCACCCTACTGTTTTACTTGAGTTTAAGTGGATTATGTTGAGATGAAAGAGGTGGATTAATGACTACTGTTGGATTAAGCAAGGGAAATACCCCAGAATGCTCTTTAGAGCTACTTTTCTATACGCAAATATGAATATCATGACATTTTCTTTTCACCTGTACATTAAAGATCAGATACCAGGGTGATGCTTCACCTTCATGTTACTTGTTGTCATTTCTTTGGTATTAACATGTACTCAATCAAATTAAACTTATACTGAGGCTAAGACAACCCCTTTGAATCACCTGGAATAATCACACATAACTAGTGCTCCCCAATTAATCTAATCAATAAGTCTGGTGACACTGACACCGTCCCACAAAGGGATGACAAACGTCTCCAGTCGTGGGTTGCTCAAGCTCAAATCATTAAACTCTCTCAAGGCCTGGACGTTGGCGAGCCGATCACCAGTGAGCTCCTCATCACCGAGCGCCTTGTCATCCGCAACCAATCCCCGGCGCAACACATTGTCCGAGACGATGAGGGCACCCGGTCGGAGCAACCTCTTTGCGCTGCCGGGCTGAGACCCCTCGAGGAGCTGTCTCAGATAACCTGGGTAACCTGTCTTGTCGGCGTCGATGAAGACGAGGTCGTACGGCTTGCTGGGGTTCAGTTTTGGTAGCCTATCCGAGAATCATCAGCATTCTTTGTCCTCGGCGAGTCAAGGGTTTCTCTCACGTCTCAGATGCAGGGCCGACGACGATTTCAACGTTGTTGACGCCGTTGGCTGCGAACCCTTCGTTGGAGAGCTTGGCGTACTCGGGCTCGTACTCCAAGCCGGTTACCTGGCCGTCGGGACCAACGGCATGAGCCCAGACGAGGGCAGAGAAGCCAGCATAGACGCCAATCTCTAGGACTGTTTAACGGCCCGTTAGCAACTTGGCGAATATCTGACGATGATATTGGAACTCACCTCTCTTGGTGCCGGTGGACTTGGCAAGGAAAATGTTGAACTGGGATTGGAAGCCCGAGCTCAAGTACTCTGAATCATCACGGGTGGAGGAGATGTGAGCGTGGTAATCACTGATGTACTTGGGTAGCGGCGTCGAGTGCTGCTCGGCATATGTCGAGACGTTGGCGCCGAGTTGAGGGCTGGTGTACAGCGGGGTAACGTTATCCTTCATGTTGGTGATGATGGGTTGAACTGATTGATTAACTAACTTGAGATGGATGGATATAGCTTCATCAACACAAATGACCCTTCTTTGCATCTTTATATGCATCTCAACATCCTCGGAAACCGAGTCGACGTCGTCTCGCCATTCTCCCACCTCAATGCCGATTTCCGGCCCACCAATGAAGCTACACGGCTGGTAGTAGCAGTCCACACCATCGACATCGGTGGCTCGGAGTTAAAAAAAGCCTATATCTTTCTACATGTGGGAACATGACGTTTTTGTTTTTCTTGTCTACCCCTTCTCCTCACGAGCTGACGAAGCAGACAAGCTCAAAGTCACGCCCACTCGGCGACATATCCGTACTCGGCCGACCGAATCACCGGACGACACGGGGGAGGATTTGCAATCCGAGGCTGACTTGACATGATCATGGATCATATGCTTGCATCAAGAGGAAAAAAATCAACGATCAATTAGAGGGCCCGTCTATTTCTTCCCTAGGTCCTGCCTACCTACCTACTAAATTTCATCCCAGAGTCCATTACCATTATAACGACAAGATAAAAGCCGTGCCCCCAAAACATCTCGCATCAGAAAACTAACTTTTCCATCCTCCCATTGATTTAACTTTGCTTCGTCCATCTATCCATTCAGGCTCACAGGAGCAGACTGACGACGGCAAAGAAGACGGCACCGGCGGTCGAGATGGCGGCGGCGTGGCTCGCTGCTGAGGTGGTCACTGTCAACGGGACGTCCGGAGGGTTGTCATCGCCAGCACGGAACAACGTCTTACCTCCAGAAGGGGGGTTGCCCTCGGAAGGCTTCTTCTTCTCCTCTTCCGGAGCGACAGTGGCGACCTTCTTTTCCTCCGGTTTCTTTTCCTCGGGCTTCTTCTCTTCCACCTTCTTCTCCTCCGGCTTGGCAACGGGCTTTTCCTCGGCGGGCTTGGGTGCGGGGGCTGGGGCTGGGGCTGGGGCCGGAGCCGGAACTGGAGCCGGGGCGGGGACCGGGGCAGGAGCAGGAGCAGGAGCAGGCTTCTCTTCTGGCTTGATGACAACCTTCTCCTCGGGCTTGACGACGATCTTCTCCTCGGGCTTCACAACCTTCTCCTCAGGCCTGATAACAACCTTCTCCTCTGGCTTGTAGGCGACCTTCTCTTCCTCCTTGTAGATGATCTTCTCCTCTGGTTTGTAGACGATCTTCTCTTCAGGCTTGTAGACGATCTCTGGCTTGACCTCGTACTTGTGCTTCTCGGGAGCAGGAGCAGGAACAGGAACAGGAACGGCGCCGGGATAGGAGCAGGGGCCTTGTACTTGTAGTAGTGATGCTCCTGGCAGGGCTTGATCCTCTCGCAGATATCCTTCTCCTTCTTGTACTCCTCTCTGTACTCGCCCTTCTGGATCCTCACGCAGACATCCTCTTCCTTCTTGTACTCGCCTTTCTTGTACCTTTCGCAAATGTCCTCCTTAGGAGCAGGCGCGGGGACAGGAACGGGAGCGGGAATGGGGGCTGGGGCTGGGGCGTGGTACGGTAGGCAGTGCCTGATCTTCTCACAGACGACCTCATCCTTCTTGTAATCATCCCTGTACTCTCCCTTCTGGATCTGGACGCAAATGATTTCCTCGCGCTTGTAGTCTCCCTTCCTGACTCTTTCGCAGATGTCCTCCCTAGGAACAGGGGCTGGAGCAGGGGCGTAGTAGGGCAGGCAGTGCTTGATCTTGTTGCAGAAAGGCTCCTCCTCCTTGTAGTCGCCTGTGTACAAACCCTTCCGAATCTGGTCACAGACAACCTCCTCACGCTTGTAGTAACCCTTCTTGACCTTATCGCAAATATCCTCGGGGACTGGGGCCGGAGCAGGGGCATAGTAAGGTAGGCAGTGCTTGATCTTGTCGCAGAAAGGTTCCTCCTTCTTGTAATCACCCGTGTACAGTCCCTTTCGGATCTGATCACAGACAACTTCCTCGCGCTTGTAGTACCCCTTCTTGACCTTCTCACAAATGTCTTCAGGGACCGGAGCTGGAGCAGGGGCTGGGCGTGGACAGTGCTTGATTCTCTCGCAAATGTCCTCATCCTTGTACTCGCCCTTGTACTCCACCTTGATCTTCTCGCAGACATTGTCAGACTTGTACTCTCCCTTCTCGATCTTGGCGCAAATCTCCAGCAGGATCCCCTGGGCTGCCTCCTTCTCCTTCTTAGGAATGGGGCCATCATGACCTTGTGGGACCTTGTAGCCCTTGCTGTCCTTCTTTGGTTGCCAGTTGGGGACCTCGATGCCCTTGGCTTCTTGTCCTGGCTTGGGAGCCTTGGTGATCTGAGGGGCAATAGTGGTGGTGCTCTTGCGCTCGTGGGTCTTGGTGGAGGTGGTATACTTGCGCTTTGTCGTGGTGGTGTAGGTGGGAGCACCAGTGCGAGTGGTAGTCGAGTACCTGGTGCTGAAGCGAGTGTTGGTGGTGGTAGTGGTGGTAGGGCAGCTGTCTCCGGGGAACTCCTGATGATTCTTGCAGTGCCAGCAGCCAGGCTGGGCCCAGTGGCCGTTGCACTTACAACAGGGCTTGCGGTTACATCTGCCACCAGCACAGTCGGCCCTCAGCGTAGGCTCATGAGTGGTGTAGTACGTGTGCTCATGGTACTTGGGCGTATGAGTGTAGTCGTAATGCCCCTCACTGTGGTTGCTGGCATCACCGCGGTTACCGCCACGGTCCCCATGATGACCATGATGGTTGCTGTTGCCTGTACCAGACCCAGTATGGTTGCCACCGTTATGACCGTGATGACCGCCGTGGTGGCCGCTGTGATGGCTGGCATCATGACCGTGGTGATGTCCATGGTGCTCATGGTGTCGATGATGCTCATTATGCCCGTGGTTGTGGCCATGACCGTGCTGATGGCCATGACGATGGCGATGATGATGACCATGGTCGTGCTGGTGATGATGTCCATGATGATGGTGGTGACCGTGCCTGTGATCATGTCCATGGTCATGCCCGTGTTCATGGCCATGCCCGTGATCGTGTCCATGCCTGTGGCCATGGCTATGCTCGTGACCGTGGCCGTGCTCATGTCCATGGCCGTGTCGATGACCATGTTCATGGCCATGTCCGTGATCATGTCCGTGGCCGTGTCGGTGACCATGCTCGTGACCGTGCTTGTGGCCGTGATGATGTCCATGCTTGTGTCCGTGGTGGTGATGTCCAGTGTGGTTGTGATGATGGTGAGAGTCGTGGTGATGATGAGAGCCATGACGATGAGACCTGTGATGGCTGTGGCAGTCATCATCGTGGTGGTGAGAGTCATGGTGACGATGGGAGGAGTTGTGACGGTGATGAGAAGCGTCGTGGTGGTGGTGAGAGCCATGGTCGTGAACACCTTCACAGGGGTCTATGCCGTCAAGAGGGTCATGTTCCTTCTTGTGGTCCTTGTTCTTGTCCTTTTCCTTTTCTTTCTTCTCCTTTTCCTTGCGTTCACGTTCACGCTCACGCTCATCAATGTTCTTGCGCGCCTCGGCGACCTCCTTGTCAAGTCTTTGCCTCCACTCAATCTCACGCTGGTCGCGCTGAGCAGCTGCCCTTGCCTCTTCAACCGCATCCGCGTCCAGGGATGTCTCTTGGCCCCTTGGGTCTGACTCCTTCCGGTTCTTCTGGTTGGTGCCGGGGGTGAACACCTCCGCCGTAAGAGCCTCGCCTTTTCCCGCCGGGTTCTTGATGATGAGATCAACACGTTGGTCCTTGCCCTTGTTCTTGATCCGGGCTACGGCCTCCTGCTCAAGCTGGTTGCCGTCGGCCTCAGCCTTGATGGCAGCCTTGGCGTCTGGCTCGGAAGAGCTGCCATGAGAATGCCCATGGGCCCTGACGGAATCCCCTTGCCGGCCAATGCTAGCGGCCTGGGCGAGGCCGTTCGTCAAGGCCAAGAGGACCAAGACGTTGCACCTCATTGTAGATATCGATGTAAGATAAGTGGTATAGATGAAAGATTAACTGAAAAAGGAGGGGGAAACTGAGTGCACCAAAGGAGAGCGCGTTGTCTCGGCTCTGTCCAAGGTTGCAGAAAGCTGAGGAACGCTCAAGAACAAGTAGCAAATTTGGCCTCTTCTTATAACTTTCATTGTGCCCTAATAGTTGTTGAGCAACCATTTTCCAATGCTGCTTGGACTATAGCCACCTGCTGCTGTTAGACCGAGCGAGGGGAAGTCGAGGTTCCCTTGAACGCACCACAATTCGTCATGATTTGCGGCCTTAACTTCTCTGTTGACGCAAGGTAGGATATTCGAAGAGCCGGATAGGTCCATAGACTTCTATGGCGCTCCTGCTCAACCTTGTTCAACCCTTTTGGTCCCGATTGAATGATCCATACGTTGCGAAATTCGCCGAGAACAACACCATATCATCCGTCATGACAACAGCCGCAACAAGCGTCATGAACGTATTGCGTGCGAGTCCATGCGTAACCGGTCGTGCGAAGGGGAAAATGTTGAGAAAATGCTGCTGATGCCAAATCCAATTGCTGTCTCCGAAGCTACCCCTGAACGACCGTACCTAGCGCCATCAGTCGCGTAACAGATAATGCTCGCTATTAATATGCACATCCTCCATCCCCATTCTGTATTTTGTGATATCTCCCAATCTCTTTCTTGTCAAACACAATCTTTCCCTAACGCCCCTGACGCCAGTCGAGCAAGTTCGGTCCATAGTAGTAGTAGTCATTGTGATACCTCATCAGTTTCCTAATCCTCCGGAACACCTGAGAAGAGCCCGAATCGCATCCGATGACTCTGTTGACACGTTAGCATTTGAGAATAGAGTTTAACAGACAGTCTGGCTGATGCAGGCAGACGGCTGAGAAAGGGTTGAGACGGGACGCACAAACGGCAACTTGGGAATGACAACACCCAAGACAGCAAGCAAGTTAATAATGAAATAAGTCAAGTCGTAATGTGTGTAATGAGTGCTGACGAGGAACAAGGCAATGGGAACGCCCAAAAGGAACTTTTTGGTAGGCGTGTACTGGGCGCCATTGTCGATTTGCTCCCACATATTGAGGTTGTCAAAGGCGCCGCTGTTGAAGTCGAAGGGAACGCCACGGACGTGGTGGAACATGATGTAGGAGCCAAACATGTAGGTCATGTTGGTCAGTGTCCACGAGGTCTCTTGGGAGACGCCAGGGAGGGCATCGTAGATAATTTTGCAGCAAGCGATCAGGACAATGTGGATAGTCCAGGCACCTGTCAGCAAAGTTCATGTCAGCGTGCGGCCCGAAATGAAGCAAAGTGCAGAATGTGGAGGCCAGGTATACCTTTGGCGTTGGTCCAGTTGGCGTTGAGGTTAGGGAGGGCAGCCTGGTCGCTGATCTGCTCAAGAGTCTCGGGAGGCTCATGGTAGACCTGGAGGATGCTGCTAGACCTCCTCCTCCGGGCGCCGGCCGTGTTTCGGTCGGGCATGTTGAGGTAGATGCTGCCCCGGCGCGGAGGTTTGGTACCCGCGTCGTAGGAGACGGTGCGCTGGAGTAAGATTGGGGAAGACAGCTTGGCGGTATTGACGGGGTTCGACGCAAAAGCGTGAAGCGGGCGGGAGGAGGGGAGGAAGGGATCGGCGGGAGAGGACGGCTCGCGACGAGGCGGATGCTCGGGCACTGCCTTCAAGTTGTCGATGATGGCAGACGGAGGCGGTTTTTCTGGATTGAGTTCCAGTGTGAGATTGCAAAGATGAGGATGCAGCTGCAGCGGCTCCCCCTAATGATGTCACGGAAAAGTGTCCGGGGGCGAATGCGAGGCGGATGCAAGGGCAAAGTGAGAGGCGAGATGCTTATGGTGATGCTAGATAATGAGACAGAGAGGTCGGATGCGACGGGTTGGGTTAGAAGTGAAGATAGAAATGGATGCTGAAAAGAAGGACACGAATGAAGTCGAGGCAAGGACGAGACGGGAAGCCGAAACGGAAGATCCAAAGTCCCCCCCGTGAGCAGAAGCAGGAGCAGGAGCAGGTGGAAGCTTTGAGCCAGGAGGAGCCACTCTCACGAAAGGAGCCGGCTACCAGAAGGGACACGCAATGCACGAACCAGGCTCCGGGTGGGGAGGGGTTGCTGAAATTAGCGGGCGTAGCGGGCGAACTTGCAGCGGTAGCTCGCTGGAGGATAGTTAGTCCGTGGGGTTGGCCCAGGGGAAGCTTCAGGGGATTCTAGGGGACCGTAGCGCACGGGTGTTGGAATTCCCGTCTCGTGGTCCTGGTGGTGTCCAGAAATAAGACCAGCCGTTCAACCAGAGCAGGGATTCTCCCGTCTCGAGGTCCGGAGAGGGCAACAGTGGCCGAATTGCCCCCAGAGTAAGGCGAGTCAAGTGATATCTGGCCTGGGACGCCAAGCGCTCCAGACTGCTCCAGATGTTCTGGGGCACACGTGATCGGCGAATGGAACGGACGACGAAGCACTAGAAGGGCCGTCGATGCTGAGTCGATATTCCAGAGATTCTAGACCAGATGATGATTCTGCAAATCTGGAGATTGAACGATGCGATGCGATGCAAAGGCTAGGCCAAGCTTTTAGGATGCAATGATTTTTACTAACTGTAACGAACCGGTGGAAATGGAAGGGAGCAAAAGCATGGAAGCGAGATCTGAAGAGATTGAGCCCAGATTTCGCCGCGAGATTGCAATGTGATATAAAAATCTCTGGGCTACCCGAGATGGGAAACAGAATACGGCAAGATGGCGTGGCATGGCATGTCAATGTCGCCAAACAGCAAGAAAAACATGGGTCAGACTCTGACCGACTTGTGCTTGGCCGCTTTCCGCCTCTGTCAAGCTGACGAGGGCATCAAACAATAGACGTCTGATGCATCAGTCACTGCCACGTTTGTGCACGTACAAAGTCGGCGCGAGATCTTGAATATCGGCTGACGTCGCATGCTTGTCGTAGCATACAGGACCAGGGGCATTCAGTGTGAGCAAGGGATTGTTGTTGGGTAATCCTCGGGGATAGTGCCAGAGTGAGCAACTGCCAATTGCAGAGACCCTCGTAGCGTTTTCTGATTGGTTGACCTGTGAAAAACAGGGTCGAGTCTTTCATCGTTATCGATAGCATCACAGCTTTCATTTCGCATCTCTCCCCTGACGCAACAAATTCCTGTTCAGCGCACTTCATTTGCAGCGCTCGATTCTCAATTCACTTTGCCAAGCATTGGAAGGCCATTAGACGCGTTCATTTGCTCACTCGCCGCCTCAGCATAGCACATGCCCTCGCATCAAATACCAAGCATCGTGGCTTCACATCCGGCAACATCAAGGGTACGTGCATCCACCCCTACCTACCAACCTATCTCAGCTCGAAGCTCCTTGTTTCCCATGTGCCAGTGCAGGCCGTGGATGCCTGGATCCATCGCACCACGTCTCGGCGAGACCTTGACTGGGATAAATACACTCGTCTTATCCTTCTATTTCTGTCTGGACATTGTTGATTGAGACTCTACCAGGCGTTTGTTGTAGGGAACCTTCATCTGGCTGAACCGTTGGAGAGTTGGCGGTTGGTGCCGTTTCTCCGAGGCTGAAGCCTCAGGCTTTCGGATTTAGAGTGTTTGGGGAGCTTGACAAACCTTTCTTGCAAGCTTCTGGCTCTTTGCCCCTAGCTTGACTGTAGGGGATTCTTTCCTTTGCTGTATTGCACTCACATACACCTTTGCTTTCTGAAGATGCCATCTAAAGAATTTGATCCCGGTGAGGTCATCAACCTCATGTCTAGCGACGATGAGGCTGCTCCGGCCAGCAAGAAGAGGTCACTGGACGATGCTCAAGGACCAAACTCCCACGATTCACCATCGACAACGGCTCCCGAGTCCAAGCGCCTGAAGACTGATCTACCAGCAACTGCTGGATCAGAACCTACAGGAACTGAAGCCCAGGAAGCCCAGGTCGGCGAGGAAGATTCTCGCGATGCAGACAAGGCATCTCCCTCAAAAGGGAGCCCATCTCCACAACTTGCAACCCAGACTGAACAGCCTAAGGGAGACGCAACAAGCACAAACAAGCCCTCTACGCAAGCAAGTACACCAAGCGAGTCGGCGGTTGAGAGTTCAGGTGAAATTCCTGTCTATAAGCGAGGCGAGCTTAGTTTCCAGGTTCCTGGCCTCTCTGGCAAGGAGGGCTCTTGGCTGAATCGGTTCAAGGACTGGGTACGGGCTTTCCACGGCCTCAACTCTGAACAGAGTCATGCTATCACGCCTTCCTTGGCTCAGGCCGTGTATGCTAACTATATCGAGCACCATGCGGGCTTGAAGCCCAAGAAGCGACGAAGTGCTAAGCAGGTAGCGAAGGAGTTTGAGAGCACAGGCGCGTTGGGTGCTCTCCTGGAGAGCCTCCGGCCATCGAAGCCTAAGGGGCCTTCGCAGGGAACACTCGATGGCTGGCTGGCTAAACAACCCAGCAAAGAAACTGGTCGCAAACGCAAACACTCGCGCACTTCTAGTATCAGCGAGGGCGAGATTGCGGACGACGCAGACGCGGCCAACTCTGATAGCGAAGTCGAATACGAACCGACCCTGAGCAAACAGGAGCAGGGCGGAGAAGCCGCGTCAAACGCGAATGAAGGGACGTCATCATCCTTGGACAAAGGTTTGGCAAATGGCAACCAAGCATCTGGCGCAGAGCAAACATCGGGGTCTTCAAACACGCACAGCGCGCCAATCGATACTCGGAGGAACGTCCCCTCTGGATCGGAAGCCTTGGAGCAGCAGCGCAGATATTTCCCCTCAGCCACTGATCCTACTCAAATGTGTCTTCTTTGCGGTCGGAGTACGCACCAGGCACCCAGTTGCCCGACGTTGATATGCTCATCTTGTGGAAGTCTGGAACATGCGGACCTCTGCTGCCCCTCGAGGCAAAGATGTGACAAGTGTCGTCAACTGGGTCATGGGGCAGCTCATTGCACCGAGAAGCTGGCGTTGACTAAGGAAGAAGGACTTGCTTGCGCAGTGTGCAGTTCGGCAGATCACCTTGAGGATGATTGTACACTACTATGGCGATCGTTTCACCCAGACGCGTTGACGATCAAGAAGGTTGTGTCTATCCCAGCATCCTGCTCCCTTTGTGGGAGTGATGTGCACTTCTCCGCTGATTGCAAGCGCCGTCGCGATATTGTGCCCAACCCTACCTGGTCGATCGAGAACCGCGACCAATACATTGACCCTAAATGTGGCTTGGCTGCTATTGAGGATATGGTGGGAGGGCTGCAAACCGGCAAGACGACGCGCGCTCCCGAGCTCAAGATTCGCGGTCATGCTGCGCGGACGACAAACGTCCACTACTCGGAAAGCGACGACTCGGATGTGGAGTTTCTGGGCCACAGGCCTATCAAGCAGCGAGCACAATTGGGACAGATTCGGATGGCCAGTAATATTCAGATGCCTCAGAATGGGAGCTCCCAAAATGGCAGGCCGGGGAGAGGTGGAAGACAGAACGGAGCGCCTGCCCAGCCTCCCCTCCCTCCCGGGCCGCCGCCTCCTCGAACAACTTACGGGCAACCTCCCCCGCCAGGTGTTCCGTCGTACGGATCGCAGCCATCAGCGCCTCCCCCATCACTTCCTCGAAAGCCTCCCTCGAGGGATTACCGCAACGTACCCCCGCCACCACCTCAGCAGGGCTCTCGTGGACAGCCAAACAACGGCAACGCGCCTCAGGGGCCAAGGCCTAGAGGGGGTGGGCGTGGTGGACGCGGTGGACGAGGAGGTCGTGGACGAGGTAGGGGCAGGGGAAAATAGAGCCCCATTCTCATTGGGGATCAAGCATGAGGGAGATGGTTGGTGCGGAGCAGGAGGTGATGAGGCGACGAAACGGTTTCCTCGTAGTAGAGGGTGCTACGGGAGTTGGTTGGTAAACCAGAGCCGAGAGGTTCGCCGAAGCGGGACTTGTCTGGACTGGATGGATGATTGGGGCGGGCGACATTGATACCCACCATCTGCTACAGACTTTGAATGTGGCGACGGCAATCAACAAAAGCATTTTGAAACAACACAGGCCTTGATTGTATCAAGGCTCCTCGGCTCAGATCCAATAACCTGAGGCAAGCATGGGGTTGCTAAACTTGATAGATATACCAAAGACAGCGAGCTGGGGAGACAGCATGTACGGGGAATTTACATTCATTCATTTACACCACTTGACACATGGCACTGTGCCTCCGTCCCATACGGCCCCATGACAGGGGTCAGGTGCAAATTTTGTCCTGAAAGAGAGTCTGGGGGCCAATGGCAGGAGTTACGAGAAGAGAGTGTTTGGGGCATCGTCTGGATGGCATACTGGGTATTGCTTGTCCCGCGAGTGCAAAGGCTTTGAGATACGGGCAACTGTTGCGGCATGAAAACCATCAAACCAGACCTTCGGAGCCCTCCGATGATATGGGACAAGATCTGCCGATGAACAATAACCATCTTGGTATAGGGCGTTGGGCAAGGCTAGAGGCATCATGACTGGGACCGTGTGACAAGGGGACCAAGCACAGCACCCCATCGACGGAAGGTCCAGGTAGGAATTCTTCCGAGGAAAAAAAGGGACTAACATAGCGTGCCACGAGATGTTTCGACGCGTTTCGAGGACGGAGAGCGAAGAGCCACTGGGGGCTGTGCCACTCTTGTGGAGAAGTCTAGGACAGAGAAAGCCAGGGACGTTGGTAAGAAGCTTAATGGGGATGCATGTTTTAGGCTTGCGGCTTTTTCATTCATCTGCTCGATTTGGGAAGAAGGGTTGGCTGGCTGGTTAGTGGATCATTAGTTACCTAGTTGTTGCCGGGCTGGGCAGAGCAAGGATAGGCGATGTGATGGGACGGACATGGATGGATGGATGTGGATGTGGATGGGGAGGCGAATAGAGACGAATGGATGGATGGATATCATTGTGGCGCGACGTGACGCATTCGAATGGACTTGTGTGTGTGTGTGTGTGTGTGTCACGCATTTGCATCTGGACTGCGAGGGGACCGAGCATGATTTGCGCTTGATCGACCATGAGCTTTGATGAGTTTCGATGGGAGGGAGCTCATATCGTATGGAGCCAAGTGTCTACTTGACAGTACCAGATTCAGCAAGTATCGGGACCTGACATATTCCAAAACGAGAACTCGTTTCTCTTAGCCCAGCAGAATGAGCGTAGTATCCGCCTCTCGTCCTGTTTTGTTTCGTTTCGTCCCGTCCCGCCTCTGGAAAATCGAGTCTCTTCCCGCTTAGACCAAACTCGTCTATCGCGGTTGAAGTCGACGGTAGACGAATGAACCTATCACAGCGCGACAATGTCGGTTGAAACAACGCGTCTGTCGCGTCGTTGGACACGGAAACGATTGGCCAGATGCCGTATGCATGTTTCCAAGGCGCGGGTGGGTGACGGCCCCACAACTCGGGGAAGCGCTGCAACCCTGGGGGCCCTACAGATCCCATCGATAAACATCCGAAGGTACATGCGAGATACTTGGTGATGATCCGGGAGGCCTGACCGAGGATGAGAGCAGATTCGCTGCGAGAGACAGAGAACCTGGGTGGTGACGTGGGTTCTGCAGGAAAAAGAGCCTGCAGAAGGCCTTCCGAGTGGCCATCGATCACCATGCCACGAGACTCGACTTGCAGCGCAGAGACGGGGGTCTGCAGGTATCCCTCGAGTACACCGCCATGTCCTCTTCGCGGCGGCAGCCCTGGAAGGATTAGAAGCTATCGCGAGGCACCACGGTGAGCTGGCCAATCAAGAACCGAGCACAGCGCGCGGTCGGTCAGCCCTCCAACGCGCCATGTTCAACTTTGAACCTCGACGGATCCTCGTGCTCCACCAAGCCGCATCTGCTGCCGGGGTCCCGCGACATGCAGCTCTGCAATCCTGAGTCACCGCGGACCAGTCGTCGCCCGGCGAAGGCGGTCCTCTCGCGATGGCACCAATGCAGGAGGGCTTCGGCACTAGAGCAAAGGTCGAAGAGGGGGACGGCATGGGCATGGCTGGTGGGAATTCCCATTTTTTCCCTTTCCCCTCTCTTGGGATCTTGTAGGTCCAAAGGGGGAAAAAGGCGAGGCTGATCTGAGGTAGGGACATGAGGTGATATATCTCGGCCGCCCGGACCCGGCGCTCGTGAGCCGGACCCTTTTCTTCTTTGATGTAGTATTTACACCTCAAGACAAACTTGCTTTCACATCTTTGACAGTACGACATTGCTTTCATACTTGACAATCATCACCTTGAGTCTCTTGTGACGACTACCTTCTTGTTCGTCTTGCTCAATTGAGAGCTGGCAACGGGTAAAGGACGTCTCTCACCTCCCAAGAGACAAGCTTTCAAAACCATCTTGTGCCTGTTCGGTTCCTGAACTCGATATCACACCATTTTACATCATTATCATACTTATCCCCGGCAATTCTGAAGACGAGGACCGATACGTAAACACCAGGACAACATCAAGACAACAAACAACAACATATCATCGCCAACCAACACCAATATCAGAGCCTCTCCCCCCCACGACATGCAATCAACATGTCTTCATCAACAGAACAGCTCTTCCTCGCCCTCTTGAGGAGCGATCACATCAAGGACTCCCTCCTCCCTAAACTCTCAACCGAGGACATCTGCGCCGTCCGTCAGGCTTCATCTGCCTGCTGCAACCTCGTCACCAAGCGCCTCTTCACCCGTGTCCACGTCTCCTTCTCAGCCTCAACCTTTACCAGACCTGCCCGCGTTGCTGCTCTCGCTCGTATCGGCCATCACATCGAGCACCTCACCTTTTACCTGCCTCACTCGGACGCCACCTTTCTCCCTCCTCTCATTCATCCTGTGTCTGGTAATGAGATATGCTTCCTGTACACACCTCACACGAGCATGGGCTCCGTCCTGTGCCGACCCAAGTACGCCAACGCCGAGCTTGGAGATATCCTCACACAGCAGTACCCTCCTCTCTTCCACGCCGCCACCAACGTACCTAGCTTCATCAATGCCATGCGCAACTTGACCAACATGCGCCATCTCACTATCCGATGTCCTGGACAAGACCCAAGAGAGCGATACCGCCGCGACATTGTCGACTATGCCCTCATCAGCTTGCGTATTTCACTTGAGCGTGCCCCCTTGACCAAGCTGAACAAACTTTCACTCTCCTCCCTTCACCCCGCCGCCTTCAACTACCTCCGCCATCTCAACGGTTTTGGTACTGTCCCTTCAGCCGGTCGTCGCTGGCGACAGATCCGCAAGCTCTCTATCTCTGTTGACGCCTGGGACTTTTATGGACCTTCTCCTGGCCGTGACCACCTCAAGATCATCGACGAGTACATTCGCACCTTTGCCCCCAACCTTGAGAAGTTTGCCTTTACCTGGCTTGGACGCAAGGGACCTTGCCCAGTTGCTCTGGCCGCCGACCCCTTGTTCGCGCCACCTCGCGCCTCAAGGAAGCTCTTCCACGAAGTCACATCTCCTATGTCACCACTGCCTACCCCCCCAACAAGGGGACCCATTCACTTCCCTAAGTTGCGATACCTCCAGATCAGGAATGCTACTATGAACGCGCCCCAATTGAGCACCCTGATCAACTCTCATCGTCCAACAGTCAAAGAGTTTGACTTTGAGAGTGTCGTCCTTGCTGACAATGGTAACTGGGATGATGTCCTGGCACCTATTGATACCGACGACGCCTGGTCTCGCAGCAGTAGCCTGGCTACTCCATCCGAGTGCAGTCTTGTCACAAGCCCTAGTTCAGAGCATCTACCAAGCCCCAGTGCCGCAGTGGCTGCTGCCAGCCGCGAGCTCTTGGATATGGACATCGGTGGCTTCCCCTTTGACGACCTGGAGAGAGATGTTATCGAAGAGCTGCCCATTGAAGACGAGTTTATCGCTCCTCTTCAAGGAGCGCCTACAGAATCAGAAGTGAGCTTCAGCACGAAACTCAGAAAGAAGCGGTCCCGTCGTCGCAGGAGAAAGCATCGCAGCGAAGATGACGATGCCCCTGAAATGCCCTCCCCATCACATCGCCACAAGCTCTCCAAACCTAGACTCCGCCCATCACTGGAAGAAGACGACTTCCGGCCCTCTACTCCCGTCCCCAACATCACCGCTCCCATCCTCGCCTCAGACCCTCAACCCGTCCTCCTCCAGCCCACCACCTATGACCCTGCCAAGAGACGAAGCGCATCTACAGATCCAGATGAAGGCATCTCCCCCGTCCAGCGCAATATTGAAAAAGAAGAGGCGCACAGGTTGCTCGCCGAGGATGCCGCTGCGCGGACGAGCGCCTTACAAAAGGCAAAGGCTGCCGTCTTGACAAAACTGAGCCGCGAGTTCTGCCACGGCAAGAAGCCGCCGCGCGTGGGCGAGGCCAATGCCTGTCGCCTCCTGGCCGGCCGGGATCTGGGCACCGCCTTTGGTCCCGGCATGGTCATGGAAGATCGAAGGGGGCTGGAGAGTCGGAGTGTGCTGGTACCTCTGATGTTTAGCCGATCATGAGCAACGTTGCTATGAGATGGACGTCTTGGAGAGAGTGGCTATGACTTGTAATGAGATATGACTGATCATGTCCTTTTTTATCCCTTCATGTATTTACGTAACGACATTCTTTCCAAGAAACACGAATTGTACATTTGAAACTATTCTCACTTGTGACTCTTGCTTTGCTTGTAATCTACTAAGTGCTCTCCTTGGTGATGGTCCCAAATGCCTTGACATAGTCAGCAACTTCTTTCAGGCCCGTCAGCGTCAAGTCCCGCCTCCGTCCTTCTATGATGACAGTTGGAACTGAATCAATGTCCATCCCTATACTTCTAATCTTTTCCTTGGTATCTCTCTCCCCCTTCTCCTTGTCCTGTACCAAGGTCTTGGCCTCCTTCTCATCCACACCAGCCTCAACACATGCCTCGATCAACATGTCACCCTCACCAGGATGCCTTCCCTCCACAAAGTACAGCCTAAACACCGCATCGACAAGCTTATTTGCGGTGTCAGTGCCGTACGCCTCCTGAACCTGCTGGATGACTCGGTGAGCGGGGAACGAGTTGCCAGTGGGCCCTGTGAAGCCGAGGGGGATGTTCAGTGGCTCCGCCAGGGAGAGCATGTGCGCTTGGAAGAGCTGCTGAGCTGCTGCGTTATCATTGTGCTTGTGGTGAAGGGCATGTGCGGTGCGGTCTGGAATTGTAGCCTCGCGGTTGGGGCTTGGCTGGAAGGGCGAGAAGTGGAGGGTGAAGGAGATGGCGGAAGAGGATGAGGAGCGGACTTGCTCCAGGGCGTGGTCGAGTCTGAAGAAGAGTTAGACGGTTATTTATGGGTTGTATATGCGAGTGTCATGCCTCTTCTTTGCGAGATATGTCCTGAGATGAAGTCAGTTATGAGCGCTGAACTGGCCATGGGCGAGTGCATACCAAGGACAGATCGTGTCCATGACAAACGTGACCTGAGATTCATACATGATTAGAGGTGCTTGTTAGATGAAACGAAGCTGGAGAAGTCAATTAAAGATGCTCTGCAGGTACGTTGATGTTATATCCTAAAATGAACATGACGGAATTGAATGCGGGGAAGTCGGATCCGCACCGGACCTCCGGCCACCCGGAGTCGGGCAGTGGAGCAACGGCCGTGATTCCAAAGACGACCCCACAGACTCGCATCGCATGTGACGTCTCATTCATTCACTCATGTATCGAATGTTGGACTTGAAACTGGGGTATCTTGAACTCGTGAATTAGGACCCCTCCCTTCCGCAGGCTTCTCTAGTCAAAAGTCATCTTGGTGCCTGTGTGCTTCACCACCGCGCCTGTCAACCTAGCGACAGCAATGTCTTCGGCCTCCTTGAGGGGCTTCACGCCGCCTTCACTCTTAGCCTCGCCATCTGCCTGGTCATACCTCCTGGGCGGGGGTCGACCTCGAGGGTTGCTGTCATTATCGTTCGCCTTTCTGTCCTTGCCGAACCGCTTCTTGTACCGCACTTGGTCATCCTCGGCCAGCTCGATCTTGAGTTCGCGGCCCAGCAATCGGTTGACCCACCACTTGCGCATCTTGTACTTCTTCGGTCGGTTCTCATCCTTATCCTCGTCATCCTTGAAGTCTTCCTCCGTCAAAACCTCCTCCTTGATCTTGACGAAGCCCTTGACAGCCCACGCCGCAGCCTCGGGCTCACTGAACTTTACCCAGCCAAAGCCCTTGCACTTGCCCGTGTCCTCAAAGGTGGCCATCTTAACCCACTCGATCTCGCCGCACTTTTCAAAGTTCCTGCGCAGGTCGTCGTCGGTCGTCTTGAAGCCCATGTTGCCTACAAAGATCTTGCGGCTGGCGTTGACATCCTTCTTCTGCTCCTTAGTGGCGCCCTCGGGGGTCTCCTCGCCGACAGCAGGCTCGGGCTCCTTTTTGGGGCGGCCCTCGAAGGACTTGGCGTCCTTGATGAGGAGCTTTCGGCCGCCCAGGTCTGTCTCGGAGAGCGCAATCGCGGCGACCTTGGGTCCGATGTCTGTAAAGTCGACGTAGGCGAATCCCCTGTTGGTGGGCTTGGCAGTCTTGTCGCGGCCGGACTCCTTGGTGGTTGGAAGCTTGACTCGGGTTATCATCTCATCAGAGATGACCTCTCCAGAGTTGTCCACGAGCCACTTGCGCAGTTCGACAGGCGTGATGTAGAAGGGCAGGTTGCCAACCCAGACACTATGCTCTGCCCGAGTCGAATCCTTCTTGTCCTTGCCTTCCTTTCTCTCATCGTCGCTATCTTGCTTCGCTGGGAGGGCCTTGCCCTTCTTGAGCGCACGGCGGGCACGCTTGGACGGCGGTTCGGGGAGGGTCAGGTCGACCTCGATCTCCTCGACGTCGATCTTGCGCTTCGAAGAGGATGTGGGCTCGGTATCGGCCATGTCGACATCTTGGGTCGATTCGGTCTTTTCGACATCGGCAGTCTTTTCCGCCTTGGCGACCTTTTCAGGCTTTTCGGCCGTGGACTTCGACTTTTTCTCCTTCTTCTCTTTTGTCGCCATTGTGTGCTGATTGGACTGGTTCTTGGTCTGGACGAAGCAACACCAACCTCGAGGCGCAGGAAAATTTCCTGTCTTTTCCCAGCGATAAGATAAGAAAGGAACCTATCGGCGAATGTGGGTCCATGGCCGGAGGCTGGACCCCTGCAATTCCTCCGGATGCGGGGCATGCAAATGCCGTTATGAGATGTCGGATATTGAAGACATCACATACCAACCTCCTGGAACTGAAAAGACGTTGATGGACTCATGAGAGAAATTTCTGCAACAACTTGCAGATGTTGAATTTGCCAACGCATATTCTTGATGCCTTGGCGGTGAGTCCAAATGTCGGTACGATTGCTTTTCCCGTAACCTTTGCAGGGATCTTGCGGCATCTCTACCTGCGACAAGCTGGCAGCTGGATCGACCGTCTGAAACTTGACAATGAATAAACAGGGAAAGGCCCATCATTCAATTCACCGCACGTGTCTGAATGAGGGATGCCCCTGGAAATTCTTTGTGCTTTGACTCCTAACCCAAGGTACGACGTAGCATTGCATGCGATAAAACGTGGTGGTTTCGTAGGCTCAAAGGTTCACGCCAGGAGAGTCTTGGCGTCGAGGGCGGAATTGAAGAAGTGGCTGCCAAAGACTGACGCCTCTGCAAGCATATGATTCAAGCTGAAAAAACTGCATGTTTCGGAGGCGATTTCATCGAGGCAAAAAAGAAACTGGGATTGAATGGGAAAAAAGACCCAGCTCTTGGTGACCGCCCAAGTGTTTGGCCTAGCTCTCAATGGCCAGCGCTTACGTCGTTGCATTGAATGGGCGTTGCTAGCCACATCGTCGGTTCCTTGGACATGCGGGTGACCAAGGAGCGACGCTCGTGGATTGGCCCAACTTGGCCCGGAGCTTCGATGGTGGCCACCAGCACTTTCGTCACATCTGGCGTGGCTCAGAAGCCCCTAGTAATAAATTGTCGCAAACCCTTTTGAGAGAGAAGAAAGAATCCACCCCGAGTAAAGGAGTAGGATCTCCGGATGCTACCTTGAAAAAAAATTGCTGCTTCGGCGCCGACAGAAGAGTGCAGATGCAGGACGCCGAGACCGTCGCCGGCCGGAAAGACCGCCGGACGGGGTACGAATTGGGTAAGGACCCCGACCCCGTCGAGCGGCCCGGGCCCAGGTGCTCCCTCAGCTCCTCAGGGTGCGTGCCTCCGTAATTTGCACTGCGGCGCCCAGCAAATGACAGCCGGGACCGGCAGGCCGAGAGACCCGCCAGCCATTCCGCTGACACGTGTGCGAGGTGGCTTACGAGGCGGTATGCTTCCGCGACTCTGACAGGTCCGGTGCTTTGTCATAGAGTCAGAGGGGAGAGCCTATCTTGCTTGTCATTGAGGAAAAAGAGTCATGGCAGAGGTGCAATTGAATGTTTCAACGCATGAAAATAATCCGCCAGAATGATACCTCAGCAAGGTTAACCCCCACTAATCACCCACTCTCCCACTGTAGCGGCTCCGTACGACGCCATGGCCGCTCTGAACGGCGCCGAGTTGTCACGTGCGGCTAGCGATGCCCCGGGCAGCCTAGGCACCTTGCCAGCTTCTCACTGGCGGCCCGTGGGCCTCAGTCTGTGGCCCAGGACACCAGGACAGGCCCTTGTAGCGAATGAGGCGCCCGTGACCCAAGCCCAGCCCAGGCCAGCCCGGGCGAAAAAACGCTAGCCCCAGACAACGGAAACCAAAAACAGCCTGGGAACCTCCCTCAAAGCCCAACCCAACCCCGACTCCAATCCCCGTCCCGCGGGTCCTTCATCTTCCTCCACCTCACAACCTCACAAAACCCTCCTTCACGCCATCAACCCCCCGATCGTCCTCTTTCGCCTCGACCTCAATCTCTGCGAGCCCGAGCCCGACACTTTCTCCAGAACATATCCCGGCTCTCGGCATTACTTCCTTTGTCCTTGGATTCGCCTCGCTGGACCCCTGACTGTTGCCGCCGACGGTAACTTTTGCCTTTCGACGAAACTCTCCACTTTGTGAGATTCCTGCTGCCGCCTCAGCAATCGACGACCTACCTACAAACAAACATATTCGTCACCACCAAATCATCTTTATTTCCAGAAACGCTCGAATAGCGTGATTACCGTTGTCGTTTGCGGCTTATTCCCTCGTCGGCCAACGTCGAACTTGTCGGTCGAGTACCGTTCGGTGAAAGACAACTTCATTCACCATGAACGTCTTGCTCTCGCCACAACCTCCGGTTTTCCCTCATCAGCACGAAAACCATCGCCTATCTCCCCAGCGATCTTGTGAGTTGTTCTTTTCATCCCTTTCGCTGCATCTCCCTTTGGTGTTGATTACCCCTTGGCGTGCTTTGCCACTAACCTCGCCCCAGTATCACCCTTTCATAACATGGCTACCCGCAAGCGAAAAGCCGACGAAGATGGTGATGAGACCATGTCTCCTCGGAGTTCGCCCACTATCTCCTCCCGACCTCTCGCCCGCCCTTCAAAAAAGATTCGTGCCAACGAAGTTATTGGCCGACCCCTTGCTCTCCCTCGACTCCTCGAGACTCTCGATACTGCCCAGTTGAGGACTGTTCTTGAGAGGATATGCGAAAGGCATCCTGACATTGGCCATGAAGTCGTGACTGGAGCCCCTCGCCCGTCCGTTTCGTCAGCTCTTGAGGTTTTGAGGGGCTACATGGAGAAGCTGAGTGATGCAGTTCCATATGGCGAGACCAGTCCCGAATATACCTACTACCGAATCAAGGAGCCTCTTGTGGCCTTGATTGACGCACTCTCCGATTTCACTCCCCAGTTTCTCCCGCCAAACGAGACTCAGCCCACCAAGTCGCTCGAGTTCTTGAACGAGGCCACCAACATTATTCACAAGCTCCCTGACTGGGAACCCCAGACATATCGACACCACAAGGAAAACGCATACGAGGAGATCTCTAAGGCCTGGGCTCTTGTTATTAACGAGGCAGGCAAGAGGGCTGGAGGCTTCAACTTGCACACTGGCGGATGGGATCAGATCTTGTCACGACACAACGAACAATCGGGCGGCCGGCTCGCTTACGCCATCAGTGCCATGACTACGAGTGTTGGCTGGATGGACCCCAGCGCGAATTCCGGACCGACTGGTGCCTCTGACCCCAATTCTATCCTCAACCAGCTGATGTCTGGTACGTACGGAGCACCTGTTCGGGTTGGACCTTGGTAGGGCAGCTCTTTGCCCAACAGACCGAAATCATGATTGCATATCGCGGCGCACCGGACGAGTCATCATTGCACATATTACGACCGCATCTTTACGACGACTTTCTTTAGGCATCATGGGGCTGGCATAGACTTGAGGCATCCCTTTTCGTCACGGCAGGGTTGGTGGCGTTTTTTTGCGTGCATTTTTCTGATATCCCTCTCCTTCACTCGCGTATAGCAGGGATTAGTGTTGGGATTTTTCTTCTCTTCTACCAGTCTTGACAGCGCGGACAGACCGCGTGTTCCTGTATGTAGACTTGCTTTAGTTTACTTGACCATCGCTGAGGTCACTTGCTCTCGAGCGACGACTGTGGCAGACTGTGACTCGCCTGAAGCGGGTTGCACTTTGCTCATAAGCGTGAGATCAGATAATTGACAGCTTTGCTTTGGCAATCAACTTGGATAATTGGCTTACTTCCGCGTCATCGTGTTACGTTGCCTATAGCTTTGATGGAGTGACAATCCTTTGATGTGACGTCCGGAGATTTGCCTAACACGGATATTCTATCTCCCTCCAATGACACGGACTGACCTCAGGGAGACCGCATTGTTGGTCTTGTGTGAATGTGATTCTTATGATCCAGGTACGGAAACAGGAAATGGTCTCATCTGATTCAAGTAACGCAACCGTCTCACCTTTCAGTCAATTGTTAGCGCCCACGTGGACAACAGGACCGTCCCTTGACATCTAACGAAATACAAATGGGATGTAAACCCGGTTTATGAGTGTGGATATTAACTTGCGATAATATAAAGAGTGTTTGCCCAACATAGCGAGTTTCCTCTTAGGGTTTCCCAGAAGGTGACTGGGAAAACGCAGTGCAGACAACATGTTGACGCCGTTGTCATCGAGGCCGAGTCTTCATCTACGGCCACAGCAAATTTTCACCTATAAATGAACTCTTAAGCCTAAACAAAGGGAACAAACGAGGATCTCTACCTAACTGTCTTCACCGCTCTAGACTCTGAAAAAACAAATGGGGCTATTGGTAGAGATCGGCGATCGTTGAAACGACAATATGGAGACGGTCATGCGCGATGTTGCCGTGACCCCAAACACCGGCAATCTACACTGTCCATTTTTAAGCCTGGAATTTGAGGTATCACTCGTCCGGTTAGGTATGAAACAGCATGTTTCTAGAGCGTTGTGAAATGCTCAAAAGCATACTTGTCTTGTAAGTGTTTGTTCAAGTTTTGTTGTGAAGAGCCTTTACATAGCTGGAGGTCTCTTTCTCATGACAGCATATACCAGAATATTTACCGATCCTCAGTGCTGTTAAGAGTCACAAGATATTGCCGCGTGATGAAGGCAACCCAACCATCCTGGGCATTCATAGCACTATCCTGCTTCTAAGCCAAGCCAAAGCGTCAAGGGCGTCTCTTACAAAGAGATCGAGAAACAGGTGGGGCAAGCGCGGGGGCTCCCGACGATCCGGTCTCGAGGTCTGGGAAGAGAGTGGGTCGCTGCCTGCTCCGAGTCACGTGCTCTCCCGTCATCTCGCACTAAACGCGCGACTGCCTGGCCGTGAACGCGTCCTCATCAATCAATATCAAGCCCGCCTCAACTGGTGAAGCTGCATCAGCTACACTGCATCCCCGTCTCTGCCTGGGCCTCAGTTTTTGGTCTTTGATTCCAAGCCTGCTTGACTGTCTGCTTTCTTCTCCTTCATGTCGAAATAAACTACGCCAAGTGCTGAAGCATTCACCATGCCTGCGTATGTCGCTGGAAGTGTCACGTTCCCCTTTGACTCTCCAACTAACTAGGCTTCCAGTCCGGGCGATCAACACACGACCGTGACGAATCCCTTCGAGGAGCCGCGTCAGCGAGTTTCGGAATGGGCCGCCAAGGACATTGCTACCATTGCTGCGAAGCTTGATAAGCAGCTCGGTCCAGAATACATCTCTGCTCGTGCAGGTCCTGGTGGCACCAAAGTCCACTACCTCACCGCTGAGAAGTGCATCACGTTGGCAAACGAGGTATTTGGCTTCAACGGATGGTCATCCTCGATCCAAAATATCCAGGTCGATTTCGCCGACGAGAACCCCCAGACGCAGCGTGTCAGCATTGGTCTATCTGTCATTGTCCGAGTTACTCTACGAGATGGCACATACCACGAAGATATCGGGTACGGATCGATTGAGAACGCAAAGGGAAAGGCGATGGCCTTCGAAAAGGCTAAGAAGGAGGGTACAACCGATGGACTGAAGCGCGCCCTGAGAAGCTTTGGCAACGTCCTGGGCAACTGCATCTACGACAAGGACTATGTGAAACAAGTCACAAAAGTCAAGGCTGAGCCGGTCAAGAAGTTTGACCAAGGCAACCTTCATCGTCACGCAGACTTCATCAAGCGCGATGTTCCAAAGATCGAGCCCGTGGCCCCTGTCCCCCCTGCCCCCCCTGCGGCTCCTACGACGACAATCGTCAAGACCGAGCCCGCGCTCCCAATGTCGGAGTCATTTGATGATTATCTCGGAGGTATACTGTCCTCGGATGGTTTTGAGGAAATCGAGGCTGAATATCTGTAGAGCTCGACGAGGCCGACTTCTGCGTGCCAGAAGATGGGCACCCGGACGAAATTATGTTGTCCACATCGATCTTGGGCCAAGGTTCAACATCGAACTCGACATCAAACTCGACGTCAAATTCGACGTCAAACAATGCGCCTCAACGAATTCAGCAGCAACCTAGCAGGTCGATTTCTGCTGGACCTGCGAACCGTCCACCGCAAACTCCGAATCAAGGGCACCAACGCCCGGACGCCTCGAACGGAGGCCCAGCTGGGTTTTCAAACCGTCCTCAGCCCGGGGCTAGCGGTCGGACGACTCCAAACCAGAATGGAAACCCTCGGCCACCACCCAATATGCCTCAAAATATTCCCGAAACTGTAGGATTCTTTTCTGCCAAGGCTGTCAACCAGCTCCCCGAATCTTCGCTCCAAGGATCGAATAATGCTCGCCTTGCGGTGCCACATGGTCAACAAGCCTTCAACCCCAAAGCAGAAAGCCCGTCCATCCGGAAGACTCCAGGTATCGACCACAACTCATCTAAGCCTGTCGGAAGAAACGGTCAACACGTCCCCCCGTCTAGCAGCCAGACAAGCCGTGCGCCACATTCCAACACGAGTAGTTTCACCCCTGTGCGCCCGTCCATGCCGAGCTCTCAGAGCTCCCGGGGAAATGTCGTGAACCCTTCGCTGGATCATACTCGTCGAATTGGTGCACCAGGTGGTCCAGGTAGTCCCCTGGCTAACCGAGGATCGTACCGACCACCAACGATTAAACGACCAGCGCCTGGTGATGGGAGACCTCCTTTGGCTGATCTTCCCGCGAATGGGAGTGGATCGACAGGTTCCTCTACAGTGAATGGGTTGGAAGCAAAGAGGCAGAAGATGACGTAGACGTTGAAACTGGGACCGGGGCTCGGACAAGGTGGGAATGGCATCACGGAGTCGGGCGCATCGGTATGGAAAGGGATTCATCATTTGCAAGGAGCTTAGGTTTGGGATTGTTATGGCATTCAAGAAAGCAGTAGAGAATGGCTGGGGCTCTGGGAATGACCAGCAGAAAGCTGGCACTTGTCTCTAGAACTGCTATACAGACAATGTATTCATGATACCAACATTTGATGAGCTGCAGTTTAACCTCACGTTGGCTCTATGTAGAGTGAGGTTCGACATTGAGTTGGATATGATGCACTTGTGCAACTATTTCTATTTTACATTGGTTTGGTCAATTACATCCATGGCTACAGGTCCTGTCTCATCACCAGTTCATATATCCAATACACGTGAGACGGTTCCCCTTTTATACACGAATACTGGCCTTATTTCGAGGCCAAATTAGCCAACCCAGAACGAGCCTGCTTGGCAGCTTGAGGAAAGTCATGCTTGCTCGCCATGTCAATGCACTGGTTGTACTTCTTGCGAGCCAGGTCATGGTTGCCCAGCATCGCAGCAACGTCGCCCCAGTTGCAGAGGGCGACGGCGCAGGCCTCATCACACTCAGGTGTGCGTTCACTACCCGTAACATCCTTAGCGTGGACATAGGCATTCTTGGCCCAGTTCTGAGCGGCCTCAAGACAATCCTTCCTGGTGGCAGGCATGGCCGGGTCGTGCAGCTCCTTGATCACATCTGATGTCTCGCCAGCGGAGACGGGGACAAAGAGGGGGTGTTGGGCGAAACTAGCGGCGAGGTTGTTCATGATGACGGCACGATGGCAGGGAATCTCGCAGAGGCGGAGGGCCTGGAAGAAGAGGGGAATGGCGAGGTGGAACTGGGACTTGCGCTCGTAGTCGCGGCCCAGGGACTCCATGGCGCCGCCCATCTGCTCCGGGTTGAGCCAGTCGCCCTCACCAGGCTTTACACCGTCGTCCTTGCGGCGACGGTACTCCTTGAGGGCGGTCTCGACGGCCCAGATGAGGTGCTTCTGCGAGTTGTCGGGATCGAGGACATGTTCGTCAGCGTAAAGCTCTCCGAGCTTGATGGCGATTCCAACACTCTTGGTGAGTAGTCGTCGACGCTTATGCCAGAGGCTCTCTGGCACGAAATCCTCGTCCTTGTTCTCTGATTCAGTAGCAGGGGTAGTATCATTGGCGGCGACAGAGGTCTCGGTGGTATCATCGGTTTCAGATGGTGCCTTGAGGAGTCTCCCCTCATCGTTGACTCGACCATCCTTGACAGTCTGCTCCATTACACCAACCCACTTGTTGCAGTCGGCCAAAACACCTTCCAAGACCTGCAGAGCTCCAGGATAGTTTGCGATCAGCTGGAGCCAGTGGGCAGTCTGCAGACGAATGCCGAGAACCTCGTCGGAGAAGGGATCCAGGCCATGCTCGGCGCACTGCTCCATGGCACGCTTGTAGTATTTGAGGGCGAGCTCGGCATCGGGGCTAATGTTGGTGTAGTATAGGGCGCGTCGCAGGGAATTGGCGATGGGCTTGGGGTATCTCGTGAATTGGTAGTGGTAGAAGTAGGTGAAGTAGAGGTAGACAGTGTAACCGCCGATGACGGACACGACGCCTAGGCTTTTCTTCTGTTAGTCGCGCATAAAGGCATGAACATGTAAATCACTTACATGAACAATCCCAGCGTTGTAGCTCCGGGGCTCTGACGAAAGGCTGTCTTGATGCCAGTCGGGCTCATAGCCACGACCAGACTGCGCAGACCAGCACCAAGAGCACGACCGGCGAATTGGCGAAAGGTGATCTGAGGTTGAGGGGGCTGGCTCTTCTTGGGCAGCTGGTTCCTCTTGGCCTCGAGTTCCTTGTCCGAGCCATCGGCGGAGGCATTGGCCCTCGGGCCGTTGGTCTGGAGTCGGCGCTGGTCCGGCCGGAGCGGGATGACGGCGCGGAAGCTGAGGTTGACGGAGCGCGACCGGAGGTGGACGGAGAGCAGGCCCGAAGTCGCATGCTGCAGGCATCTCCCACGGAGGGGCCTCAGCGAGGCGACGGCCGAGACCGACATTGCTGACCTGCTGTTGGAAGCAATGGACAGACGATGGTCGGAGAGCAATCCCACGTATGATGAGGGGGGAGGTTTTTTTTTTGGTGATGTCGTAAACCATGAAAAGCTGCAAGTCGTCTATCCATCTGGCCATGACGGCTACGCACGGGCCAACCTCGGCGAATGCTGGCCCGTGCTTTTCCAATCAGGCAAGCACTAACGGACGCCGTGGCCGAGGCTCTTTGAACCTTGGAAGGTGGGAGGGGAGCCCTGTAGTTAGCGATCCTTTTGGTGGGGGCCCTGGGGGAGAAGAGCCCAAACGATGGCATATGACGGAATCTTTAAAGCTCTCACACTCTGTCACTTCTTGCCCTCACTCACAACCCGTTCACTCAATCGTCTTGTTCATTCTCTACACTCATCACCATGTCTGGAAAGTTCGAGCCCAAGGTCCCCGTGAACCTGGATCCCCCCAAGGACGATCCCATCTCCCCCGAGGAACTTGCTGCAGCTGACGGTACGGCCCTGTCCTCCGCCATGATGAGGAGTCTCCAACCTCATTGAATCCTCTGCGAATGCTGAACTTGGGTTAACTCGATGACAGGTAGAGATGGAGGCAAGTGTTACGTGGCCATCAAGGTATGTCAAGACGCATGCACCGTACAACTCGTCCTCCTCCAAGGAACACGGGCTGAACCATCTGTAATGAATCAGGGCAAGGTCTACGATGTCACGGGCAACAAGGCCTACCAACCAGGAGGATCATACAACGGTAATTATATACATCTCCTATGAGTCAGCGTGATCCGAATTGGCTAACACTGCCGCTCTAGTGTTTGCTGGCAAGGATGCCTCGAGGGCGTTGGGGAAGACTTCGACCAAGCCCGAGGACGCGCGCCCAGACTGGCAGGATCTGGATGATAAGGAAAAGGGCGTCCTCAACGACTGGGTCACGTTCTTCTCCAAGCGGTACAACGTCGTCGGCGTCGTGGAGGGCGCCACAAACATGGATTGACTAGCCGAGTTGCCTCCGAGTGTCCAAGTCAAGCTGTAGCCCTTTCCCAACTTGAGTCCCCCCTTCCTTTTGGTGCCCTCGTGTGCAGTGCAATCACCTAGCTTGTCTGATTTATTTCTCCGCTGCTGTGAGCCTTGTGGAGTGTGAGGCCACCTGGAGCATCTTTGATGCCGTTATTGCTCGCCATGTGGTGGTCAGGGGATATATGAGCTGACGGGAAGCTACAACGCTTTGTTTTAGTCTAGATCTACCAACTTGTACTATTGCTTTTTTTTTTGTTTTCACTGGGACTCGACATCATACGACGACAGGATCCATCATGTTGATACGAAACTACATCTTGGGAACCCACGGTCTGTGCTTGGAACCCCTATCTCTAGGTCACACTCTAGATGAGGATGCACTACAGATTGTTACCCCTTTCAAAGGCTGAACGCAAGCCCATTCCCACACTGTTTCTAGCCCTCTCATGCCGACATCGTGACACAGGCCGGGCCGCAGGTCTCTCCTCCCGCGGGCCAACCACCGCGTTCCTGGCCTCCTGGGCAGCGATGATGACTCCATGCTTGGGAGCCGAAGCACAGCAGGGGACACACACTTTCCAGACCTGACAGGTCCGTTCCACATGGTTCTTACGTGTTTTCAATCGGGGAAACCCCCGTGGCAAGATTTCCAGCCATCGTTGAGGTGTAACCGCACGAGGTCCTCGACAACCCGGGTCACGGGCCTGCACGGCTCGCATATGTACCGGGTCTAGAGCACTCTTCGAAATGATTTAACTACGTACATGTATATATGTAAACGAACACATGATGGACCGAAAACGGCCAACCTCCCAGACATATTCCCCACTAGCTAGACCGACTCAGACATGGCCACTCGTCTTCCCATCCACCGCCATTACCAAAGTGATGTAGCTGTTCAAGAACCTGACTGCTGAGAACCTTGACTGGGCATGGACCGGCCGCCCTGGTAGTTGTGCTGCCCCTGCATTTCCATGGCCTGCCAGGCAGCTGCGCAGTCATCGCAAGGCACGCACTGCCGCCACGAGTTCCTGAGGACCTTGACACCGAAGCATTGGTGGTTGGGGTCGTTTCTAGCAAAGTGGCAGTATGATTTGAGTCGTAGTGTAGAATGGTTGCAGAGAAAGAGAAACTCTTCCCAGTCGCACATGTTGGGTGGTTGAAAGGGTTTGGATGGTAAGTATCTGGGTTATCGAGGTTAGATAGGGCTTGGTATGGAAGCATTTGCGGCTTACGATGTGTGATTGTGCCTCAAGGCCTTGCACGTAGGGGTGGAGGGTGGTGGTAGGGCTGAATCTAGAGCGTAGAGTATCGTACGGTTGCGGATCGAAGGAACTCGGTCATGGAGAGGGTGAGCAAGAAGAATCCGATGAGGTAGGAGTCGAGACCTTTATAGCCGTATCGAATCTACCTCGACGTCAAGAGCCATCTCTTCAAAGACATGTATGTCCTGGTAGTTGCTGGTTCCTGTGGCTGTCGCCCACACGTCGAACAACCAGCGAGGGGCGGCATGGTTACAGATCCAACAGTCTCCGCGTTGACCCAGCATCTCTCATGCAAGGAATTATTGGTGACACATGCGGTATTCTGGTTCGATGAGATCACTTGCCAAGTGTGGAAGTTCTCGTCGCCACGTTCCCGGCAACGTCCTTCTAAAAGGAGCATGTTGCAGGTGGTGGACAAACGCAGATATCCGGGGGAAACGTGGGGAGGAGGGGCCAGGGACTCGACGGTCAGGTCACACAGTGTCCTTGGTGGCAGTTTGATGGAGATTGTAGATGGCGTCGAGTGTGGTAGCTGACAGTTTGGGTGCTGTACTGTGTATGATGCCTGGGGATGGTATTTGGCCTTGACTTCAAGGGCGTTTCCACTGAGGCTCATGTCGATGAGGCAAACAACAAGCTATCTATAAGGAAACGTCCAATAGCATTAGCTCGCAGGTATCTCCGGTAAATCAATCACTAGACTGGCGTGCGGTTCGTGACTCAACATGCACAAGAGCATGCATGCGCGATCGATAGATGCTCCATATCGAGACGGAGCCAGCTCGGCTCAGGGGCGGTCTCCAAAGAATGAATCCACGGGAGGATGCAGAAAAAGTTTGGCTAACGAACGGAGCCGATGCAGGCATCCCGCTCAAGCTTGTCGGAGGCGTCGGTGGGAAAAGAGAAAAGAACAGGAAGGAAGAGAAGCAAGAGAAGCAGGTGTCCGTTAGCGCGGTTTGTTCAGGTGGGAGAAGAGACAACAACGAGATGTTGCTTTCCGCAATGGCATCCATGGATGGCATGGCATGGCATGGCATGACATTAGGGCCATCAAAGACACGCATGATGCACTTGTCGATGCCACTGGGCATTTGAAGTTTGGATAGGATGGAGGCTGTAGTCTAAGACGTTGCCAATGAGAAGCGAGTCGAGAATGGCCCAATCAAAGAGATGCCGCGACTGATGCCGGCAAGATGGTGATTCCTGACTGGAGATGATGACTGAGTTAGGTACACAGTTGCGGAGGTTAGTTTGACCTCGTGCATAATGGGAATTTCCAACAGACGGATGATGAGATGATAAATTCCACACTTGTGATGGAATGGGTCCCATTTTGTGGACGGAATGGATGGAAGGGATGGGTGGCGCAGCTCCGAATGAGCCTCGTCGCGACCTTTTGCAGAGTCGGTGGTGGTGGCTGTATGGGCGTGCCAAGATTGCACATTGCGCCCAAACATCGTGAGATTTCTCAAATGTGAAGGAGGAATTGAAGAGGAGTAAATAGATGGGTGTGTGAGTAATTAGGTCGTCAAATGTGGAAGAATGAGTCAATCAATGCGTGATGATGGAGGCCCTCTATTCCCCATTTTCTTGTCTTGTCTTGTCTTGTCTTGAGCCGCATCGTCGTGGTTCGCAAAAAGGCTTCCATGGCCCTTCTCTGCCTTGCGGTTGCCTTACAACGTCTGGGTTGAAACTGACTTCTGATTGGCCACAGACGCTTCGTGGTTTGGTGCAACGCCTCCAAAAGTGAGGCGGCCCAGCGCAAAACCATCCATCCTCCCTCAAAGAAGGTCCATCAAGTCGTGCATGGATGGAGCCCAACAATTCTCATTCATCTTGGACCTGATTCATCGCTGTTTGGGATCGAGTCCTGTCCCCCCCTTTTCTCCTTTTCTTTCGCCCTCTCCTCTGCCGCTTGCTCGCTCGTCCGCCACTTCCTGCCTCGTTCATTCTTGTCATCTCTCACTGGCTTGGGTTCCTCCTTCCAACAAGGTACCTTGCTTAGGTCGCCCGTGACGCGAAGCTTCAACTACCTGACCTCATACTCGCTCCGCGAACCTCGACTCGACGCCTTTCGACTCTCAGCCTTCAGGCGCCATCATTGCATCTCATCAGACTGCCTAGCATTCAGCATACAGCTTATACCATCAGACAGTCCATACAGCTTAGCATAGCACAACACAGCACAACACAGCACAGCACAACACAACACAACGCTCGTCATCATACTCAGTCCTCAAACCTGGATCCCTCCCGAGACCAACCCCCGCACCTAATGAGGCTCTGCGATCCCGCTCCTCCGGTCTTGAGCTACCTGTATGCTTTTTTCTGTTAATTCTTGGATTTTTGGAAACCCTGCGTACCACTTGGCCTGCTCGTTTGCAATGTCTTGACCCTTTGACACTCGACAATATCCCTTCAAACTACTACGCGGAAACCCATCTGCACCCCTTTCATGATATCGTCTCTGCATCTTGCCGTCCTTTGTTTCGTTGCATCTCCGTCCGTTCCCTTCTTCACTCCCCAATCCATATCTCGCACAGCCAACGAACAGTCTCTCAAACACCCCTCTAATGCCTCTCGGTGCTCCTCTTGCCCTTACTCCTAACTCCTTGCGGGATGGCCGGTTGAACCGGCTTAACGTCCCAGTCCCAGCCAGACGCTGACCTCGAGGCATGAGTAGTTGACCGACTCTTGTTTCCTTGTTCCTAGCAACATTATTACAACCTCGCGCCCCCGTATCAACAACCTCCCCAGTCCATGAAGGCCTGTGTTTCTCGGTATACAGTACGAGACGAACACCAGGATACCCATACTTTTCCTCGCCTGTAACTATACAGAGTTTACCTGGTCAGAATCTTTACCATGAATAACTACAATCCTTCTTTGGGCCGAGGTAGAGGTGCCAGCACCTCCCAGGCACCCCAACAAACCTCAATCTTGGGTTCCTTTCCTCAGTCAAGACCTCAGGCCGGAGTACCCTCCCACTGGAACTGGAGTAATGCTCCCTGGTCACATCTAGCCTTCTCTGGTGCCTCCAATGATAGCCAAACTCACCAGCAAATCCTTGGCTCTTCCGGTTTCGAGTTCCCCGGTCAGAACTATCGGAACAAGCCCATATCCGAGTGTGAAACCTTGCCAGATTCCACTTATGGAACTGGTCTGACCCAGAGCAATGCCAATATCTCCAACTATGGCGAGGATCCCGACACTGAGACCAACGCTGAGGCCCAGCTTGTTGGAAGGGACTTTCAATCCCTCCATCTGCAGTCCCAATCTGCAGCTGATAATTCTCCTTTCTCCCCATGGAACCGCCCTCGCCCTCCTGCGAGCATTGCCACGGCCCCAGTTAAGGGAGAACGGCTTCATCCATGTCCGAATTGCTCCAAACAATGCCGGACCAGGTCCGAGTTGAGGTATGTCTGACGGTTTTCGATGTGAGAAAGCGTTTGGCTCACGTCTGTTAGAAAGCACATGCTGAAGCATACCCTTCCCTACCACTGCGATGTCCATGGATGCTCGCGCGAGAAAGGCTTCACCTCCAGGAACGACCTTGACAGACACAAGAGGACCGTTCATGCGGACCGCTCAGTCGCCGGCCGCTTTTTTGTGTGTCATCTTGAAGGCTGTGCCAAGAAGAAACACAAGCTCTGGCCGAGAGCAGATAACTTCCGGTGCCACCTCTCACGCGTGCATGGAAAACAGTACCGCGCTGACGATGACCTCACCGAGTATGTTTATCGGTATGTTCAAATCCCACCCATCTCATCTTCCCAACTATTGCTTAAACTTGCTAGCTCTCCCCCTCCATCGCAAGATCTCCAGGGCGTGGGAGGATCTGCCATGGATTACATGCCGAGCCAGAGCTCTCATTTTACTCTCCCTCCCTCATCCGAGATCGTCATGCCGCCCCCTTTCCGTGGTCCATATAGTGAAGAATCGAGGCGTCGGGCCAACAACGAGGCCTTGCCTCGGATCTCGACCTCAATCTCCTTTGACCGAGACTCATCGAACCTCGCCCCTGTCCAAGAAGGCGATGGGCTTTGCATTGCTCCAGGCTACTTGAACGGGGCGGCCTCGAGCACCGGAATTTCTCTCTCCCCCACTGGATGGCGGCCCTTGGATTCCAGTGAACAGAACCTTTCTGGGGATAGCCAAAGTGCTTTTGGATCTGAACCACAGGGTACCGCTACATCTATGACTATGGAAGACACGTCCCGGGATAATCAATCGGACATTGGGGTGTCTGGCACACAAAGCTCGAATATCGAAGACCAAGAGCCTGAGCAATCTGATGTCAGGATGACAGACGCAGATGACACGCCTGCTGCAACGTCAACTCCACGAGGACAGGCTGCAAAAGACTCATCCAGTCAAAGCCGAGAATCAGTGGACGCTGTCCTGGATAAGATTCCTAAGCACTTGATCGAAAGATACCTGAAAGTCAAAGAAGGCTCTGCTGGATCCAAGGATGATACCTCGAAACAGGATACGGCCGTCGGCAAGGGCCAGAATCAAATGCATAAATGTACAGATTGTCCAAAGACGTTCTCTAGGCAGTGCGAGCTCAAGTAAGTACCGGCCACACCATGCCATCCAGTGTCTAGTATACTGACGCGCACCCTTAGGAAGCATCTTAAGAGGCACTCTAAGCCGTACGGTTGCACGTTCCCCAACTGTCGAAAGGTTTTCGGCAGCAAGAATGACTGGAAGAGACACGAGAGCATCCAACACTACCAGCTCGAGACGTGGAACTGTGACCACGCCAAGCCAAATTCGACAGAAGTGTGCGGAAAGGTGTGCCACCGCCGTGAGAGCTTCCGAAACCATCTTACCAAGGAGCACTCCATCTCAGACTCGACGGCGATCGAGGAGAAGCTCGACCGCTGCCGGAAAGGACGCCACTGCGATGTCAAGTTCTGGTGCGGCTTCTGCGTCAAGATCATTGAAATCCCCGAAGCCGAGAATGCATGGGCCAAGCGATGTGACCACATCGATGATCACTTCTGCGGCCGCGCACAGCCCCAGAAGCGCATCTCCGAGTGGAAGCACGAAGATCCAAAGGACAATGAGGCTAGTCCAACTCGTGAGGCCGAGGAGGACTCGCCACCACAGTCTTCCACTTCCAACGCGGGCCCCAGGTCCCCTGATAGCTCTATGCCAACTGCCGAGGCCAAGAAGAGCACCGACACTCAATACATATGGGTCTGCGTGAGTCTTAACTTGTCCTCGCCGCATAAATAGAAATAGCTAACCCCAGCAAACAGTGCAACTGCAGTGAATACCACAACTATACGAGCAGAACAACAGACTTGTGTTTCGACTGCGACCACAACCGTTGTACAAGTTGCAAGATCGACAGGGTGAACATTAACGAGCGATTGGTTTTGGGCTAAACGCTATCTTCCGGCAAGAGCGAATTCTTTCTCCTTCTCCCTTTCTTCTTGGGCTTTTCGGTTGGAGAATTGGGCAGCCGCATAGGCTGAGTTATGTTTTGATTACCTTTTGATGATATGGATTGATAGATATACGACGGATGATATACCCTACTAACTACCTGGCGTGCTTGGATACAATAGTTGATGAAGACAGAAAAGGGGAGGCCAGCGGTTTGGGCGAGCTTTTTTCTACTACTATATGATTTATGACGACTTCTTTCTGCGTTGTTGAGTTAGGCACTCCGTTATTTAGTTAGTCACTCGCAAAGACAGGGAGAGTGCTGGACACAGGAGCAAAGAAGACAGGTTTTTTTTTCCTCAAAACAACATTGACATTGGAGCCGACCTATGTTGTACACGTAAACCCATTTCCTCTGCAATTTAATAACGTGCGGTGTGTATCACCCCTCGTCTTCCCAGCTGAGGCTATCCCGACATGCAGACTTACAGAAGTGGCACCCACAATGCCGGCGGCAAGGATGAGCGTGGATGGAATCCTTGCCCCCTGATTACCATACATGTCACTTATGATTTGATTCCTGTCATGATTTCTTCTCCTGTGGGTGACATTGGTAAAGGGCAGGCGTAGGCGCCGGTATGACGGAAACTGGGCCTTGGGCTGCAGAGACATGCAACGCCACAAGTCAAGTCAATTCCAGCTTCCCGTTTTCTCTACGTTGGCTTGGGCTCGCACCGCGTGAGAAGGCCCAGGAGACCCAGGAGCTGCATCCTAGGCGCCCAAGGCGCGTATTCTCCAACCCAAAAAAAGGCAACTACATCAGTAGGAGCAACGGGCTGGCCAGTTGGTTGGTTGGCTGGCTAGTTGGCTGTGTGGGAGGAACACCAGCTGCATCCCCATTCTGCCCTTTTACGCCTGTAAGCCTGTAAGAGCAGCAGAAGGGTGACAGGTTTCCCTGTATGGTCACCGAGTCCATAACCGCGTGGGTCTGTCTCAGTGGTCGCATCCCGTCGTCAGGAAGCGCCCGAGCGGCTGGGCTAGCATTTAGTCGATGAGATCCCTCGCTAGCAGAAGTTGGCATCGGGGCGCAGACTCACGGCGGCGTGAGTTCAGGGAAATCCAAGTGCCGAGATGGGATCGACAAACAGGAAGCTCCTGCTAGCATCGTGGAAAGCCACCTAGGATCGGGATCTTGACGCAGATGAGCTGAACAGGGGTTGACGGCTTGGGGGCCAGCTATAGCAGAACCGGTGGCAGTCGCCGTCATCGATAGCGTCCTGCATCCATCCTTTCCGTGAGAACTTCACAGTGTGTTAGACAGGGTCGGCGACGTTCTTGGTGGTGGGTCGGTTGCTGGGACACTGCGAGCTCGTCACCACCGTCAACTGACCTGGCCTTGATGATAGATCATGTTGTACAACAGAAAATTATCATCTTGCCAATGCTCTCGTGTCTTCAGAGGGCTGAGATTCGGGCCCAGGGAAAAGCAAATTCAAAAGTAAGGAACCATTAACAGTGCTCAGTATAGGCCGGGGGGGCTGATCAAACTGGCTCGGCGAACATCAGGCACTTTGGCGCTCACAGTCCTGTAGGAAAGTCTTGGGGAAGTAGCCTATCCCACCCGTGTCTCAGACACACAGGATCTGCCTTCAGGTCGAGTCGAGCCGGTCTGGGGATAGAAACGACTGCGCCAGCCAGGGGTGGTGGCTATGACGATGAGGGTGACGATGACAGGACGCATGTCAATAGAAAGCCCATGTAAGCTTTCCGGTGCGTCACAAGTCGACAGGGTCCAAGACATTCAAGACCTGGTCAACCTGTGAGGTGAGGTATTGCTCGCAGAGGGATCCTAGTTCGGTCATTAGAAAACACGCTGCAAAAGAAAGGGGCCCGCCGCCACAGAGGGCCGCAACCACGGGCGCGGTCTCGCGGGCATCTTTTCTTTTTATCGAGCACTGTGGGCACAGGAATGATACGTCGAGGGTCTCTGGCAACAGTTGATATGACGAGGAACGGGGACAGAAGGCTAGCAAGGTCAGTCAAGGGCGGGCCAGCAAACAACGGCTGGAGACTGGTGGTGGGCCTCCTGTCGCCGCATGCCAGTGTGCCCCAGACTTGTCAAGGCCCGCGGTTATCTCTTCTGAGCAAGGGGCGACGCCTCAGAAGGCTGAAAGATGAACTGTCCCAGGATGGCAATGAACCAGGGGCCCAAGAGGATGAGATTGGAGGCGTCAAACTACCGAAAACAGCAAGGGGATGAGGTGACATTCATTGCCAATCGCCCGTCACCCTGGTTTGTTGTCGACCATTGGATGCTTTCTCAGCTCGACGATCTGCCGAAGCAGGCATGAGTGTCCGGAAACGAGAAAAGATGCCAGGGAGTGGGAACTTGCACGAGGAGGTCCCCCCATCTGCAGCCAGCGATGGGTCTCTGTTCAGCCCCTCGTCCCTGGAGGCGCGGGCTCTTATTGACGGGGCATTTAATGCACCTTGCTCAGCCCATCTAACCGGTCTGTGTTGCCATTGTGCATGGAGTTGCCAGCCGGTCTGGGTGGTCATCCAATATGGAGCACAACCTGAGTGCCAAGATAGACTGGGTTGTGTTGACGAACATTGCCGCAGCCACAAGCTTCAGGGACTTGACAGAAGTGTTGGCAGTTGGGGGCCACCCAACCCATGTGCGGTGTTACACAGCTCTTCAGCTGTGCCTCCCGCGTCCAATCGAGACGGGCTGGTGTGTCGCCCAGGGGCCATGCTGATCCGACAGGTCGTCCGCTCGGAGTGGACGAACCGGATAGACGGGATTTTTAGTCTGGATGGGGACCGGGGTCAAGACGATGTTGAGCATCCATCTCCTGTACGGAGTTCGTACCTACAGAGGAGGCCAAGCCCCGAGGCAGCTGTCGTTCGTTAAAGCAGATTCAACGATGGGTATTGCCCCCACCACGATACACCATCTGATAACGACCTGGAAGCGAGGCACCTAGACGGGTCCAGTTTGTACAGTCTCGCTCGAGGGGACAGATCATGTTGGCGGGCACTGAGCTGAGGCGGGAGTCTTGTCAGTAGATGTTTGAAATTCCCTTTTCGACCGTGTAGTATTTGGACACTCTTTGGCAGTGTAAAGTGCATCTGACGATCAGCAAGCAGTCTAACGACTTCGATGGCGGCGGTGCATGGGCGGCTGGCCTAGCATCGTGCCCGGAAGTTGGGGTGGGATTGAGCTCGATAGACCGACATGGGTGCCCCCTGACGGCAAGACGGGTCACTGGATGCCATCGAGAATGACAAGAAGCCAAGAATGGAACAGAGAGCGAAGGTCAAGGCACTTCAAGATACAGCTTCAGGCACGGGATGACCCCGTGCAGCAGATGCCAGGTGGAGGGATGGGTGCAATTGGTGAAAAAGGGTTTTTGGTACAGTTGCTCTCACTCCAGCTGGGCGACGAGATGTTGTTGGTTGTGTCGTCCTAAGGTGGGGGCCATGCCGTTTTTGGAATGGCTTTGAGCAGTTCCACATCTGACTCGGCCAATGACGGAGGGTTGAAAAGGGTTAGCGGAGTCCTTTGAGTTCCACTTTCTTCTCTCTACCAATCAGGCGTACCTTGCCTGCCTTTTTCTGCTGCCGCCTGTCCCCGGTGGGTCCAAGGGTCCTTCCTCAGGCTCTCAGCTCCAGCGATTGGCGCGACGCTAATCTCGCGCCGTCGCTTCTTGACCATCACCCCCTTCATTCACCCCTTCACCCATCCCTTCCCTCCCATCCCATCCCATCACGGCTCAAACCCAAGCTTTTGGGGGGGAGACAAGAAGACTGACAACCTCTTCAGATGAGAAAACTTCCAGCGGCCACTCCCAGACCCGACCTACCCGCCTGTCGTCGCCCACGATGCGATTCGACAGATACGCTAGCGAGAGGCTTGATCGGACAGCCGCTCCTCCCTCCGATGCTGGAAATAGCCAGCCCGAGCCGTTCTTGCCCTCCCGGCAGGAAGCTGTCATTGGAACGGAAATGGCTTAGCCTCATCATCCCGCCCACAGTCTCTCGCACACCAACCAAATAGCATCCCGCATCTCCATCTCCATGGATATCTCCATCTCTCCCTTCTCCATCAACCGTTAAGCTTAGCTGCTCCACCTCTTGTGGGCTGCTTTCTCGTGGCCTCTGCGCTAGACTAGGATCTGTCATTCCGTCACACTCGTCATCGACCACCTCACCCAGGGTCGTAGGGCGAGACGGACGGACCGTCTTCAGTTGAGGTCCATGGCCTGCCGCGTCCTGGGAGTGGTCGACTCTACTCTCAACTGCCAGCTCGACCGCGGATGGTCTAGCCAAACACCACCAATGGTTTGCGCTAGAGAGGTCATAGCGGCGTCTAGACAGACGCCAAGCAAGCACCTACGCGCCAACAATGGCTTGAACAAGCCTCAAACCTCACCTCAATGCCCACGTTGCTTTGTGCGAACGAGCGCCCCAAGCCCGAAGAACATCACCCATCGTCGGCATCTCTAAAAAAAGGTTAATCTTGATGGACGACTGACTGACTCGAGATGGCTCTTGTCAACAGCCGTTTCAAGCCACTACCGTCCGGATCTGCCGTCGGGGTCCCGTCCGTCCCTCTTCTCGCACGCCATTGTTCATCCTTTAGCGAATTTCCTCTCTTGGGTCATGGCTGATTCAATCTCTTCGAGTATCCACACAGCCACCGTTTCTTCTGTCCTGCCACCGTTCTGCGGCAACGTGGATGTCACTGCTGAAGACGACGGTGCATGGCATTGAGAATCAAAGGGCCGGGACGGCGGAGCGGGCCAGGCCACACTGGCGGTGGCGTCAAGGCTCTGCGTGCCTTGACTAGCAGCATGCCCACGAGGGCAAACGTTGAATGTTTGTCTGTCACGATGACAACCTTTCTTCAGAGTCTAATCCAACATAACTCTATACCCGAGGTAATGACCATCGAGTCCAGCCCATCCCATCCCATCCTATCCCATTCGCTCTACATCTTGCAGGTTGTGCTAGTGCCGTTTCCCTCGAGACGTCACTCACTGTCTTGGAACAAGCATCAAAAGGCATCACCTATGTGGATTCGCAGGCGATAGTGTTCTGCCTACAATAGGCAAGTGCTCTGGGGTCAAGTGAACCCCGGCCTCGCCCCGAGAAATCAAGAATTGCGATAGCCACCCGGGGTGTCCATGAGGGCACTGGTTGAAGGTCCCCGAGGAGGTCTTTGGCGCGAACCACGTCCACGTCCATGTCCACTAACTCCGGTTTACCTACTGTTTCAGTCCAGAACGGACAGAGTCTGCCCACCCTTGAACACGCCAAGTACCAGGATGCCTGGGGCCTGGAATTGCTGCACTCGACAAGGAGGGGAGCAGAGATCAGCGCTTCGCCGGGGTCGTGGCTTGCCCCGCCACGCCCACTCCCGAGGTACAGAGGTACCTAGTACAAAAATGCGGCTCTGCTGACTCTGCTCGGGGACTCTGGAGGTCCCGCGCTTGGAAGATGTGCAGAGCACCCTCAACAAGCGTCTTTACAGCTAGAGACTGGGGTTTGTCAACATCGACTTAAAGACCAGCTTCCTCTCGCCCTCCCACAATGGACTCTTTTTTTTACTTGGTCTGCTGTTCAGCAAATAGTCCCAAGCCCATCACTTCCACTTTTCTTCAACAAGCCTTTCTCATCCCGGTTTCAACCCTGCCAGTCGTCTTTTGGTGCCTGGCTAACACACATTGTGCCCTGCATCGCACCCATCACCAAGTACACGCCTCATCTTCATATGCCATACCTACCTACTCTTCCCATGATCTCAGCGCGACGCGTACATATCCTTCCCACGTCCCAGCCTGAATCAAGAATTTCCCCTTCTTTTCTTGTTGATCGAGTTCTTGCCATCTTGGGCAGTTTATTCATTTTTAGCTACAAGCTAAGAGACACTGCTGCTATCATGGACTACAACGTCTTCTCCAGGGAGACTGATATGATGCCTGGGCTGGCATCGGAACATCATTTCCAAGCCTATTCCAACTCGGGCATGCATTACGATTACGACAACCAAGACTTTGAAGATCGGATTGATCCTTCTCTCCAGGACAGCAATTATGCTTGCCACCGACGCGACCTCCGCGCGGCCAACATGCAACGATTCTTCCAGGAGCATCCAGCGTCGTGGTTGGAATCGCAGTCGTATCCCGTGCCAAGCTCGACCTATGACTCGCCTTATGGCTACCCTTCGGTTGTCTCATCGATTGCTCCAGGCGCACAGTTTCGACACGACTCCCCAATCTCATACCAACAATCGCTGGCAACCAGCGATAACGACCCATACGTTGATAGCACCCAAGGCCCATCTACTCCTCCCAACAACGCCATCTTGTCCCCTCATATTGCCCCGCAGGACTCGCAGTCTCCTCGACTTGTCCTCACTGGCCTCGCCGACCCAGGCGCCGGTTCGGACAGTTCCACGTCGACTCCATTCTATGACAACAACCCGAATCCTTTCGCCTCGCTAAATACCCCAACGTTTGGGGTCAACACCAAGATTCAGACGTTTACGACCTATCCCGAGCTTCAGGACGCTGACACGGAAGATGCACAAGCCGATGATGGGTCCAGCAGTGATCTTCCCAGCCCAGCCAACCGCGACGACGATGAAGATGAGGAATACAAACCCACGCGCCGAGCCAAGTCATCCCGAGCCCCCAAGACTACCCCCAAGACTACCCCCCGCCGTGGACGCCCAAGACGATCGAGTTCTGGTACAAATGCCAGCAAGGCAAAGATTTCCAAGCCAAGTCCTTCGTCCCGCACTGCCGCGGCCCGCAAGCTAGCCTCGTCAACTGTTGTCCATACCAAGATGTGCCCACACTGCCCCCACGGATTCACAGATCAGGCAACGCTCCAGAAGCACATCAACTCCCTCCACAAGCGCCCTTTCACCTGCGTCTTCCACTTTGCGGGGTGCGACAAGGTGTTTGCCAACAAGAACGAATGGAAACGTCACGTCTGGGCACAGCATCTGAACCTCCACTATTGGCTCTGCACCAATGGCCCATGCGGGCACGCATCGAACCAAGAGGGTGGCAATTACACCAAGATCCCAACTCACGGTCGAATCTTTAGGCGAAAGGACCTGTTCACACAGCACATCCGTCGCATGCACGCACCTGCCCATGTCGTCAAGGCAGAGAAGGACAAGAACCTTCCTCCTGCCTGGGTGGCACAGGAGAAGGAGATGCAGAATCGGGCAATCCGACAACGCTGCGAGCTGCCGACGTTCATGCGTTGCCCTGCCGAGAACTGCCACCTCGAGTTCAACAATGGCTCCAAGACATGGGACAACCGCATGGAGCACGTTGCCATTCACCTGGAGCGTGCGGCCAGCAATGAGGAGCCCGCAGTGCTGTTTGGTGGTGGCAACGACGCGGCCCTCACAGACTGGGCATCCAGCCAGAACGTGAAGGTGATTGAGTGGGCCACGGGAGGATGGAAGACATGCCAGCCTCTCAAAGCGACCAGAGTCGAGCTCTGCGAAGCTCCAAGCATTGATACGATTCTGGATGTGGATGCTGAGGGCGAAGAGTGCCTCTAGAAAATCAGGAGTCGAGCAGAGGGGGTGCCAATACGATACGATACGGTATCAACACTCGGCGACATCATTTCGGTACCCCCAGAGGCGAGAGGAGATTTGGGCGTTGATGTTTTGATTTTTCTTGATGACCCCTTGGGCTAGGATCAGGATTTACACGGTTGGGAATGATTAATTGGTGACGATGGATAATTTGCTGGCGTCCAAATTGGGTCTCTTCTCTTTTGTCGTCATGATACCACCATCGCATCGGCATGGACGTTTTCGGGTGCGATGGAAATTTTCTATTTAATGGGCATATTTCCCTTTTCTTTTCTTTTTCCTTTACTCTCTTGTATGTAATTTTTTCATGCACTCTTGTATGGGCTGTTGCATTATTCATTCTTGTTCATCATCATTCCTCGGCATCTTGAGCATTTCAGACGAGGGTGTCATTTATTATACCTACGTTGCATTACGGTAGAATACGGAAAGGATAGAGAGTGATAATGTCGTTTACGATTAACGAATTGAGAATCTTGCAGAGCCATCAATCAATGACTCAATCATTGGTCAGCCAACAAGCAAACACTCCAGACGTTGAACATCTCGATCAACCTCTCATCAGTTCCGTCATTACCCGCAGAGCCTCAAGTCCCTCTTTTTTTTTCCTCTCCCCCTCCAGACGCCCCCAACTTGCACTTTTTCCCCCTTCCATGACATGTTTTTCTATCCATGTTCCAGCTTCATTCCAGCTCATGCAGTGAGAATCCTCTCAGCCATCACCCATCACCCATCAGCCGCACGCATCCCCAGCCCCCGGGGTGTGGTATGCCTGGACCCCAGCCATGGCTCATCCCCCCCCTCCCATGAATGTACAGTTTACTGTACCGTGCCAATCTCTTTCCTTTCCCCTCGCTGCAGGAGAGCTGCATTCTAAGATGCAGGGCCAGCAGTTCCACCCCCCCTCCCTTTCTCAAATGTCCCCTGGCGGTCAGCCGATGCACTTCGATCTTTGGGGGCAGGCCATGGTGATGTAGATCGTCTTTTTCGGTCTGGGACCGGCGAGATGCTATTGGGCAGCAGAGTCTGGAGCAGGGGGGGAGGGGGTTGACACTGTAAAGCCTATGGTGTCTGAGGTTTGTCTCCTCAGCGCGTCTATATGGCTGTATTCGTCCTAGTCGGGTGTTTTTATCAGTTTTAGTTTTACCCTCCTCCCCTACGCTAACCTCCTCCCCCTGTCAAGCCACATTCTCTCTGTCTCTCCACCCTCTCTCTCCATCCGTACTTCAGACGGATTGTCAAGATCCAAGACCACGGATAGGGAGCGTAGGATTCGATGCACTTTCATCTACTACGTAATAGACAGTGGAGGCTGGCGATACATATACCGTATGGTTGCGTCTTGGAGGTCGGAACAACCCTTTCACCCCCCCTGTCCCTCTGCACATTCACTGCACTTCTCTCGTCGAACCTCACATGGACTCTGCCCCATTCCATTAATAGCTATCCATACTACTCTTCTCTGTCTGTTTTCGCATTCGGTAGGGCTAAATCTGTTTGTTTGTTTGCTTGCTCCGCCTCCATATGGCTCTCTCAACGCTCTAACTATAACATGCATCCATGACTGACTGACAAGTCTCTCCAACAACCAATATTCGACTACTTGCCAAGCAACACTTATCTATACTTCAAATAATCTCAGCTACAACCCCACAGGCAGCGCCTAGTTATCCATTAACTGACTCTTCAGTAACGTAATAGACTTTTTCATCCATTGGGCCTGTCCAATCTTGTCCAAGTCAGCCTGATGATAACGCAGATCAAGGGGAATCACTCACTCATGCACAACACTCCTCAACCTCATTCGCCCATATCAAGCGCCTGACATGTCCTGGGTCGTGTTCCACTCTCCAAGTAAAACCTTCGTCGATAACTGTGTGACCGGCTTCCAAGCAGCTCGCTTCTATATCAGAACGTTCTGGCTTTCACGTCTCCGTGGCGCTCAGTCAACCCACTTGTACTGCTTTCAGGGGACCCTGAGCTGTCCCGCTATGTGCCGTTGAGTTTCTTTGGGCTCTGCGCTGCTGTCGGTTCTTGCACTCCAGAGCATAGCCTGGTTCGGTTGCCTTGCGCCACTCGATCCATGCTTCATATGCTTGCTGCTGTCCCGGATTTGGATTTACTGGCTTGGGCACAGGACGAGGTTGAGAATGCACACCCCCCACTGCAGCCAGTGGAGCACTCGGCATCGGGAAAGGTGAAAGGTTGTTCGCAAAGGGAGTTGGTGAGACAGAGAATGGTTGCATCGCGGGACTGATCGGCCCTAGGTTCAACTGATTCGTCAACCCGCCAGATGGTGGGAAGCCTCCCGCGCCTAAACCCAGCCCAAATCCAGGAATCGTCGCAGATGCTGCCCCAGGCGTTGCGTTGAGCCCAAGAGGCTGGCAGGTATTCAACGGGAAAGAGAATGGTGGCAGCCCTGGCAGCGGCCCAGGCCCTGTAGCGCCCATATTCAATGTCGGAATTGCCCCGAAGCCAGGAAGGGAGATTCCGTTCAGCTTCTCGGCACCATATTCAGTCGGCAAGAGGGGGAACGGCGTGTTGATGGCCTGGAGGGTGCTGAAGATCGAGTCATCTCTCTTTCCACCCTCCTTGCCGCCCTCTATCCCCGACAAATCTCCCATGAGCTTTTGAACCGGCTTTTGACCGTCTTGATTTTCTGTCGTTGTCATTGCGATGGCACCTGGAAACGAAAGAAATTCTCTTGCTCTGGGGTTCAAACCCCTGGAGAGCGACTCGGGATCGATACACACACCAGAATCCCGAGAGCTTTCTTTTCGCTGAGAAGGCTCCATATGCGAAGAGCCAATCCCTGAGTCAGATCTGTTGGCTCCCTGCCGTTCTCCAGTTTTAGGTTGCCGTTGTCCAAGGGCATGCCCCCAAGGACAGCCATGACTGTGATCAGATGGGACTTCGGGCCCTTCCTTTGTGATTTTTTCTTCTTGCCGTGTTCCCCGGTGAAGTTTCTGCAGCATTCTTTGGAAAGCGTCATGCCGACTCTCAAGTTCTCCCTGTTTCTCTGCTTCTTTGGACAAGGGGGCCACTTGCTTTGCTGTCTTCGAGTTTGATTGAGTTTGGTACTGAACACTTCCAATGTTGGCAACCGCGGGGTCATGAAATACGGCATTTCTTGCTCTCTCCAGCCGTCTTTTCTGGGACTGATCAATGGCTGTTTCCTTGCTTTCAGAAAACTGCCTCGTTGGGGAGTGGTGGGGCCTTGAAGACCTTTCTCCTGTTGTTGCTGCCCGAGACTCATCAAAGCCGCAGTCATTATTGCTCTCCTCGAGGATTTTGGGGGATTCCCTTCGAAGGCGTTGAACCTGAGCTACAGATGCAATTGGGTTAATGCCGGCGCCGGAGTGATGCCACAGTCCGCCGCCCCCTGTGAAAAGGGGGGTGACCTTGATAATGCTGACAGGCCGACCGTTTGAAAACACACCCGTCAAACCCATATGGCTAACTACAGTACACAAGCCACGGTCTGTAGTGTCGGTTTCTTGCGTTTCGGTCGATGATAAATTCATTTCGTGACTGACAATAGACGCCAAGTCTTTATCATCGACATCAGTCTCGGAGCAATCATGGCTTGATCGCCAGTGGTTGGCAGGATTGATGTGGTCCCAAGGGCAAGTATACTTGCAGATTTCCCCGTTTTTGTGCAATGTTTCGTCTCCGGGCGCGTGATGGTCTGTTTGTGGCCGGGGATATCCAGTACTGGACGTGCTAGGTTGTTTAGAGCCCCGATCCTCCCCTCGACGACGCCAATCCGGGTTTTTCATTGCTTCGGCAAACTTTGAGCTACTGCTATGCTCGTCAGAGTGGTCTCGTCGGGAGGTAGCAGGAGCGGAACATGTTTCGTCGAAGGAAGATTCATCTATTGAGGACGGTTCTGTTTTGATCTTGCCTCGGGCTGCCTGGGCCCGACTGGTTCTTTCGGAGACCATGTTGAAGCCTAGAAACCCCGAGAGTCAGTTTCAACTGAAAATCCAAATAGGAACAACAATAGGGTAGTTCATACACGAGTCGTATGTGCCGTCGAGTGTTGTTGGTGATGGATCAAGCCCTAGGGTAGGGGTGTCGTAGCTTGTGTGCCAAGAAAAGAAGACTGGATTATGATCGAGGTGACAAAGCTAGGCCTGGATAGAGAAATTGCCCGGGATCTGGAATTGTTGAGGCTTTCTTTGAGTGTCTTGTGAATTCTAATCTCGACAGGTGTGATGGTATTGAGGTGGCGAGGCGGATTGGTGAACTGTGTTTCTGACTAGTCGCGGGCGGAGGTTCTCAATCAAGAGCTCGAAGTATCAAGCGACATTCAGTAAGCACCTAAGAGGGAAATAATCTCAAGTGAAAGGAGACGTTAGCACAAGTCAAAAGCCAAGATTCTTGCGGAAATGCGAAAAAGACTTCAAGCACTCACCAACTCCCAGGCCACCGCCCGGACGGAACGTTCCCTGCCAAGAGAGGGTAGGAAATCGAGAGACTCGAAGCTGCGGCACTCGAACACACTCCAAGAAGGGCCAAGACGACAAGAACAAAGAGGCAGAGATGGTTTGGGATGGTCGCTGGAAGAGGAACCGCTTCAGGCTTTTTGCTCTAGACAAGATGCCTTAATGCTGCGTGTAGCGCGATAGAAGGTCCAAAAAAGGGGGGCTAGCAAGCTCAAAGCGAAGGCCAAGATGTGATGGGTGTAATTTCTGAGAGAAGAAGTGATCGATGAAGAAAAGGGAGGACGAGATCCATGATGATGTTAAAGGGTTGGAGCAGGTGCGAGTTGGGAGTGTCGCGGGAAGGAGTCACCTCAATCAGGGATACAGCTTCAATTGCAAAATGAGAAGGTGCACCATGGAGCCCTCAGGGCCTTTCCTTCCTTTACGAGACTCGCTGAGATTCCTGAGGGCTATGCCACCATCGTGATGCTCGCTACTTGCCTCAATGACCTACTTACCCACTACCAGTTGACAACTCAAGTCTCCTTCCTCGATGCTTCCCCTTACCGGCGAAGAAGCTGCCCGGATAGGTAGATAGAAGAGTACCTTCTAAAAGCCGACAAAACAATATCCAAAGAAGAAAGCACTGATATCACACCAAAACCTGGAGGCACTCTGACGATGTAATGAGGGTGGACAGATGCACTTCATGAACAAGATATTTGAGGTATCCAACTAACCCGAATCGAATGCAACTCCAAACCGAGAACCTCCAGGCACCTATAAACAATTTCGTATACATTGGGAAATGATAGTTGTGATTTGATCGCTTGGTCCTTACGCCGTTCGCTCCCATCCCTACCCTTGATACTGCTGTCCACCCATGTAGGCAGCAAACGCCCTCTACCGCGACGATTAGCAACCGGATCCCCAAACCATGACGAAAATGAGCACTCACTGAGTTTCGAGTCTGCATATAGATGGTACCGGGTCCGGTAAACTTGCAGACGAGACCCTCCGCCGAAGCCATGCCGCTGATGATGCCACCGGATGCCACGCGCTCCATGACATATTTGGTGTTCCAAGCAATCAAGTGGCCGTTATCCACGATGTATTTTTCGCCATCGACAAGCTATAGAGATGAAGCGTCAGTGGGCTAGTCCGTAGCCGACGGTGCTGAGAAAAACTCACCGTCTTCTTGATGATGGCACCGAAACTCGAAATCCACATCAGACCCGTACCACTGATCTTGTACACCCATAGACCTTCACCACTGAACATGGCCTTGCTAATACTCTGCCGCTTAAAGTCCTTGATGACGCCCTGTGTTGAAGCAAGATAGGCATCGTGGCCAACCGACCACTTCTCCTGGCCCGTGAGACGAAGAGTGGTGACGTCGCCGAGACTATGTGGCGCGAGAAGCACTTCACCAGGGCCGACAAATGTCGAACTTGACATCTCACCACCGGTAATCATCTTCTTCACGCTGAACTTGATCTGTCCCTTCAGGGTGACACTGGGAGACATGGCTATCATGGCACCCGGCTTGGCACTCATCGGGCAGCCCATGGCAAGCTGAATAGTCAAGATGGTGTTGGTATCTCGATGGCTGATTCGGTAACTGCCTCCGTTGAAGGTGCCGACGTCATCGGACGTGGCCTGGGCACCTACGAACTGACCCGCCGGAGGTGCTCCTGAGACAGTCATTGCTGGAGCAACTTGCGCCGGCTGTTGCGGTTGCTGTTCTTGAGGCTGTGGCTGCTGCTGCTGGTTCTCGGTTGGGTGCGAACTGCTCTCGGCATAGGGCACAGCGGCCGGAGGTGGTGGTTCAAAGTGCTGTTGGTGAGACTGGGGGGTTGCGACAGGAGGAGTTGCGACAGGGGGGGTTGCTGCGGGCCGCATTGTCAAGTTGGTCTGCTGTCCTGGCGGAGGAGGATACTGGACCTGTGATTGAGGAGGCGTGGGCTGAGGAGGTTGCTGTTGAACTTGGTGCGGCTGCGCCGGCGCAGAGGTGGGAGGAGGAGGATAGTATGAGTGAGCTGCTTGCTGAGGGTGAGCTTGCGCCTGGGGAGAAGGCGTCGGCTGCTGCTGTTGCTGCTGAGGAGGTGGTGGGTAGTGTATCGGCGTCGGCTGATACGGCGATGGCGGCGCGTTGGGAGTTGGTGATTGCTGGGGAGGAGGAGGATAGTTCATTGCATGCGCAGCTTGAGCCTGAGGCGGAGGAGGGTAGAACTGTGTCCGGTTCGCTGGAGGAGAGGTCGGAGGCGGCGCATATTGGACTTGCTGCTGTGGAGGAGGAGGAGCTGGTAGAGACATGCCAAGATCAGTTTTGCCATGAGTGAGGTTAACCGTGAGCTTCGCACGAACCTGGCGAACCCTGGGCCGCGCCGGGCGGAGCTGTGAAGACATCATGGTCAGCCTGGGGTAATTTGCTTGGGCACAAGGCGTGGAGGAGCAACTCACGAGGGTAATAGTGCTGCTGGGAAGCCATTGTGATTGGGTTCCTACTACACAACGACTGTGGCACTTTCAGGATAAGAAGAAGATGACGAGGAGAAGAATGATCGACAACAAGATTACGGAGGAGAAAAGGAAAGAAAAAGGGTCCGACCCCGGGACAGCTCTCGCCAGCACAGCTTCGAGGTGGTCAGTTAATTGCTCTAGCCGCCCACATGGAAGCTGTGCCAAGCTCGGCATACACAGCCCCGCACCGTTGCGTTGTTCCCCTCACCAAGCTTGAACCTGCGGAGAGTTGAATTGGCCCGGAGTTGTAACAATCGCCCATGGATTTGTGCTCTGTTGCAAAAAGTTGAGTGTCCGTTATCAACTTTTTCATCATGAGCACTCCTGAGGTCACATCAAACCAACAATGCTCCCGCCATTGTCTATCGCGATTCTGCTTTTCGCAACAATGAAGTCGCAATATTCTGCCTGGTGTTCATGTCTGCCCAATCAACGCCTGCAACCAAGTCATCAAGCCTGGCTTTGAGGCCAGGGTGAGAGCTGTAGGCGCCCACGCGGGGTCTGCCCAGGGCGCTTAAAGTACATCCGAGCCATCCCATTGGTAAGTTGAGACTTGAGAGGCAAATTCGCTGGCGACTAGCCAGGATCTCTGTCCTCCATTGAAAGCCTTCTCAGACTTGACGCCTCATGTCGTGTTTCCTCAAGAACGACGTGTTTTCCTCAGCTGAATCGTCGCGTCGTCACGTGGACCAAGTTCGAGAAACACCAGCCCTGAACTGGTAGGTATGCCTCGGGTACACGATCCGGGTTCTCGTCAAGTCTGCCAAGCTCTCATTCCATAGTCGCTTCTTGGCAGAGTCTGGGGAACGCGTTCCACGAGCCTCCCTTTGCGTGCCTGCCATGTTTCGCCCAGAACACATGTTTCCAAATGTATCTCCCGCTTCCGTCAACGCCCCTCTTCCTTGTGCAACCTGTGTAACCACGCGCCTAAGATGCTCGGTGCCGAAAGAAGCGCTTGTTTCTCGGGTCTAGAGCTCTCCGTCCCACTAAGGATCGAGACTTCGTCTTCCAAGACCGCCCATCCAACGCCATGGGCCCCTGTGTTGACATTTCGACCATGAACGAGAAGTCCGACTAGGACCGGGAGCTCTTGGCAGAATCCTTCTGAACTCACCTAATATGACATTTGTCAGTGACCACCTGTGTCTGGTCGATGAAATCATCCTGAACCCTATCTCCGAAACGGGTATTGACCGGTCTTACTGTGCGATCTTATCTGTGTTCTGATATCGTCATTGTGTACACAGACTAGCCTGGTGCTGGTTTACTGGCATGTTTGTGACGTTGCGAGATAGTTCCGTTTCCCGGGAACACAGAGCTCACGGGCGATCCTTGTCTGAACCATCACTCGATGCTCATCTCGCCTCCAGATCATCTCCAGGATGATACTCACGCCAAGCCCGAGGCCCCGAATCTCCGTCACAACGGCCCGCGTCGCAAGGACCAACACCACCAAATTGCTCTACCCGTGATAGGTAGGGAACCGCGGTCGTGGGTCTCCCGTTAGGACGCCACGATGCGGTGCGAAACCATGTGAACCTAGCATAGCATATTGCTCAGTGCAAACCGGCCAAGATTCCAAAGGCTTTGATAGACCGATAGCCAAGCCTCGGACTCTATGGAGGTTTGGTTCCGCCTTCCGGGGATGAGAAGGGGTTCTCCAGCCACAAAGTCGCCAAACACCCACGGTCTCGAGTTCGAGTGTCTTGGAAGCCAGTTCTGAGCCGGGAACCCGTCTCCTAATCTTGGCACACAGCCCAACAACGTAATGTGCCCAATGAGTGAGACAAGTCCGACTATCTGGCAGGAAACACCGTCTTTGCGTTATCACTGCGCCCGTTAGATGCCCATAAGCCAATGTTTTAAGACGCGACTGGGGGTGGCATCGATCAAGTTGATGCATCACTGAAAAGACACACCGGCCAAGGTTTCCAGGGTTCGGCCGCCCCGTGCACACTCCAGAGGCAAGAGTAACATATGGGATCGACGGGACACAATTGAAACGGAGATATACTCCCTTGGCGACCCGACTGACAGGTTGCCAACCGAAGGCCAAACGCCACCCTCCAGCAAGGCGAAGGGCCACAGAGTCTACAGGCGAGCCTGAAGCACAACGACTGGGCGGTGGTGCGGAATGACTGCGGAAACATGCCATAATTGCTCATTTCTGATGTTAGAGATGAAGAAAACCTCAAAGCGCTTACTAACTGCTCCAGAGATGAGGCTGCGGTCAGAGCCCTATGGACCATTAAGACCGCGCCTCCCGGGCAGCCTTCGGTCTTGGCAGACGAGATTGTCGAGGGCGTACCACCCGGCCACCGTTTGAGGAACCAAGAGTCTTAGGATGAGGCGACCTGGAAGCTCAACTCGGGGGCTTGCAAAGTGACGCTGCCGTGTGCAAGTAGGCAAGTGTTGTGACGCCGATAGAGTTGATGGGTGTTTGTGAATGGCATGTAAACGTTCTTGGGGGTGTGTTGATGCAAATGTCAGGCGCTCTGCTCCTGGACCCCTCGATCCTAGCTTTAGATCCGAGCCCCCGACGAAAAGAGCTGTGTGGAAATCTCATCATCGTTCAGAACCTTCAACGTCACTTCTAGGCACCAATGACTCCGAAGAGATTTGCCTGAATCGGTGACCGTATACTCCGTGTATGGAAATATCCTAGTGGGGGCAAGCTGCGGTTGTGGCTGGCAAGGCTCCCCTGGGAGTCAACCAACGTCGATCTGATGTTGTGCTCCGTCGGGCCAAATGGACCCGAGGGCCTGGGTAGTACCGATGGGTCAGCGCAGGAGGCGCATCACCACGCTGGTATCCATTTGACTATGCGTGCTAAGCCATCTCATCACCTGAACCGTCCGGTTGTGCTGGTTGAGAAACATATCGTATGACGGAGCTGCCAGATTGAGGTGGGCGCACACCTGGGCCATGTGCTTTCCCAGGAAGAGCTCCAAGTTGCCAAAGTATCGACGGATTTCGGCCTGTTTGAGAAGATGTGGCTGAGCTCCTTCAACTGGGTTTCGGACATAATTACGTCTGTTGTGTATTCTCGAAGTTTACCGTGTTGTGGATAGCTGTTGTAAGCTGATATGCTTACACAGATGTGCATTAAAAGCCTGTGGCCAGATCCTCCTGATGGAGTTAATCTTAGGCTTCCTGCGAATTTAGCTCATGGCGTTCACGACAGAAATGGTCAAGACCAGCGCTAATTTTGGGCTTTGGCCTCAAGCCACCTAAATCGCTCCGAACCCCCTGCAAGGTCAAAGATCTCAACCGTCTGCCGATGGGAAGTACGGAGTACAGTCGGGTCAATCCCAAGGGGAGGGATGCCAGCCCGTTGCTCACATCCTGCAAGTCATCAATGCTGTGTGATGGCTTCCATGGTTCTTGGCTGTTTGGAGGCTCATAAAGACACTGGCTTCAGAGCTTAGCCCATGAGGTCGACGATAACTCAGAGATCCATATGCCGTATCTGTATGGAGTACCCCGAGGACGTTCGTAGCCCTGAGGCTTGTAGCAATGGCGGTGTCCATGAAATCGCAGCAAGTACTCAAAACCATGGGCCATAGTGTTGTCCCAGCCCAACGAGGCGGCGGCTTCAATCTCTCGCTGGCGCCAGGAACGGTGAGGCCCAGACCCAAAATCCAATCCGGAAACCCGGAGAGCAGCGGGCTAGGCTGCTAGCCAGTTGCAGGTTTCTACTGATCCGCCTGCAGGAGTTTCTCAGAGGAGAGCACCCATGGCCATGGCCAGATCTCGACTTTCTTCCGCCCCGCAATCCAGCAGGTCGGGTCAACAGTGTTTGTCTCGTTGTGAGCTCGATTGGAGAGGCAGTTGGGCGGCTTGCCGTGACGGTGAGCCACAGTGCTGGTCCCCGATGCCATGCGTCCGGTTCAACGAGGGCATTGGCGCTGACCCATGATGTTGGTGGTTTCCATAACGCAGATTCTGGGCCCATTGCAAGCTCTAGAACCAGGCCGCCTCCATGCTGGTGCACGTGCGTGAAGATGTCTTGAAGCAAACGCACGTGCGTTCGCAGCTAGTCTGAGGGTGTTTAATGACTGTCGCAAAGAACAAACCCGCTTGACAGCAAGGAATCTGAGACATTGGTTGATGGTGCTGTAAGCCTTGGGCTGGCCGCCCCATTCGCGCAGTTTACGGCGTGACTGCTCCTTGAAAATTGTGGCCAAACCACTTGTGAATTGCCCCAAGTCTCAACTGGCGCAATGCAGCTATGTTCTCCTTGCCAAGGCTGATACAGTTCCAGACTGGCTGATGCTGGGCCATGGGGTGTCGGGCTGCGAGGGGTGGCGTCGGCGAGATTGGCTCTCACTGTCGCTCGGAAAATTGGATTGGATGAGCGTCAGGGAGACGAGCACCAAAGAACAAGGCGAGGGCGAGCCACGAACAGGCTGAAGAGCAACAATCCGTGCCGATGCCTTGCGAGATCTCACGATTAGTGCCCGGTTGATACGTTAGAGGCTCCTGACTCGTTAACCCTAGGCACCGAGGTGCGAATCCTTCAGAGACGGCTTCGGCTCAGGAACTTACACGGGATTAGCGCCCGCGCCAGGGCTGGTTAAAAGCCAGGCCCTTCCTGGTATCAAAGACCCAGGGGAACCTCGCGAGAAGCTCCAGACGGCTGCGCCGGGGCTTGGTCTCAGGTATTGAGCAGGTCTCGACTACGGGGCTTGAAAAATAGGGGACGGGGAATTTCCAAGGCTCAAAGGCTATCTCGGTACGGACCAGAAGGCAAATGATGATGATTGATTCGACCTCATGGCGCTGACAGTGGAGGACTGAGCAATTAAAGATCTTTGGAGTGAGTGTAATGATGGATGATGGAGTTGGGTTGATGTGGATGGCTGGATTGGATGGAAGACTAGAAAGAATGGAAGGAGGTTCACATGATGCACTTGCCGTGAAAGTGTAAGAGCTGTCGGCCGCTAGGGATGAGAACTTGGAAGGTGCGACACCGTATCGTCAAAGCTCCGTAACTTCCTCGTCTTGCGGGTATCTGTCTCTACTAGGAAGTTAGGCTTGGTAAGCCCGGGCTGTTCCATCTTCCACCATCCATCCCAGCAGGGCAGAACAGCGTGAGCAACCAAGCTACATTCCAAAGTTGCCCAGCGCAATCACAGCAATCCATGGCATGGCAACCTCCATGACAAAGACAGCGAGCACTGTGAATCTCACCCAGCAGTACCATGACATTGGGATGGCCGCCCCCTGGGTCAACAATCCATCCATGGCGATACCATGCGAAACCTGCTCGCCGACGTACGAATACAGTATCCAGCACGTCGCCCAGGTCGTGTGGCACTACGCTTTGTCCTCCGATGATTACATGCCGCCGAGAAATTGATTGAAGCTGGGGGACGTGGGGTCAAGCAAACAAGCTGGGCGGCACTTGGGCTGTTGCTTAGGATCCTAGACGGAATCCCGTGCCATAGTCGAGCGCTGGCGCCAGCAAGTGGCCATCACTCATTGCCTCTGGCGGCCCCTTCAGCCTTTTCTTGATCAGCTCAGGGGTGAAATTGGACGGGACCCGGTGGACGGAAGAGAAGGCAAGCCAACCGAGATGGCAGCAAAAAACACGTCACTTTCTCCAGGAGATCTCCCGACAGACTGGACTCTGGTATCGCCGGACACATTGATACGTCTGCAAGGGCAATCTAGATCATCGCCCAGGCCAGTCCTGAGGCGTGTCTCGACGCCGCAGGGCAGCCAACCAGCCAGCCAGCCACCACGCCCTCGTCCTTCTTCTTCCACGAGCCTGAGCTGGAGCTGTGCCGGAGCTGATGCTGATGCTGATGGGGTCTTCGGCCGCTCGAGGTACCAGTAGAGAGACCATGTAGCGCGCCAAGATATCGCCAAGAAAACACCAAAACCAAGGCAGTCCAATCCCGCGCCGAGGAGCCCACGCCCAAGTGGGCGCAAAGGTCCCACTTACACCGCAACTGGGACCACCCTTGGACGTGCTGCTGGGTGCATTCCCAGCTGTCGGTACCATCTCAAGCCCCAAAGGATCCAGCGTCCCAAGATCCAGAGGTTGATGGCCCCGAGAGGACGGTCGTTGGTCCACGATTTGTGGGCGTGATGGGGGCGCCTCCATGGACGCCCTCGAGGAGAGGAGAGGAGACACAGTACTCGTCCTTGACATTGCTCATGCGAATGAATACCTGGAACAGCCAGCGTACGTGCGCCATCCATCGATCCACGGCACCACCTCTTCGGCTCTACGAGAGCGACTCAGCCTCCGTGGGTAGCCTCAGTACAGGCCGCTCCACCCCAGCACTGAGCGGCGTCAACGCCTACTCGTCTAGCGCAACGCCTTGGATGCCTTCATATTACCCGGCCTGCTCGCCCCTGCTGTCCTGTTCCCTTTTCTCAAGAACCCTCGTCTTTGCCTTTTCATCTATATCTGAGACTTGACATCCCTTTGCGTCCGCTCTCATCTGCCTCGGACTGCTCAACATCGCCCGTCATCCCCATATAGTCTATCCTCACTCGAACTTCTCTTCCATGGGCAGGTCGTCGCACAGCCATGTGCGAGCCTCACTCAGCCGGGGAATGGAGAGACTCGCCCTCAAAGGCACCCGCGCATAAACAGCAACTCAACACTCCCTCCACGACAAAAATGGCTGCCGAGCAGGCGGCAATTATCCCAACGGATTCTGCGAGCTCTCTGACCTCTCCCATCTCGCCACCAAGCTCGCCGCCATCTGCATCGTGTCACGCGTTCCAACCCATCCGAACTCAACCCATGGACATGCTTGCGTCTCAACTCCGAAAACAATCCCTGGAGCAGTATCACTGTAGCCCGAATACCGGATTCTCTCAACCACCAGTCGCCGCCTTATCCCCATCTTCATTGCCGGATGATGATTTTGTGAACGTCCAGTCGGCCATTACTCAGCGTGGCTCAGTATCCATGGATGTTGATGTCCAAGATGCTTCGGTGACCGCCACAAGTACCACTCGTGCTGAAGGTCAAGAGGATTTCATTTTCCCCGGCAGCCGAGCACAGGATTCCCCATCTGTAGTCTCCTCAATGGTGCACGCTTCGCCAATTGCTGTCAACCCAACCGCCTACCTCGAAGCCCGAAGTCACGACTCTCGCACGATGTTCGGGCCCGATTTCGATGATTACTCTCCCAGTCTGGAAGTGGACGAAGGATACTGCGAAGAGGACGACGACTTTAGCTGGCTGGAGTCAGCCGTATCGTTGAGGTCGGCTGGTATGACAGCTGGAATCACGAAGCGATACGGACTCCGATACAGAACATCGGCCGAGGCAGCAAGTCGCTGCAGCAACGCGATCCACAGCTTACCTCGAATGCGACGCCGCGACAAGAGGAGGAGAAGACAACCCAGGTCGACCGAAGCTTCCACAGCGGAGAGCCTGGGCGCCAGCGCCAGCGCCTCCAAGATGGTGGCGTCGGTGCAATAATGAAGCCAAAACCAGCGGATGAGATTCATACTGCATTTTAATGGCGTACATGGCGGCGCATAGCGAGGGCTCCGGGACTAAAGGAAAGGGCATTCATGGAGGAAAGATTTACGACACAACGGCGTTATCACAGGATGGGCATCTACACGAGCGAGGCGCGCGCTTTCTGGGAAAGACAGCAACAGACGGCACACACGGACGGTTCAAGGCACGGCGTTTTTTTTCCCCAGGAATTTGGGGCATAAGTTTGCATTGGCGTTTTTCTGGCAGGGCAAAGATTCATGGGTTATGGCGCAACAGGATCAAGGTCAGGGGCATACTCGGGATGTGATATTAGGGATCATGAAGGACATTGGGATGTGCTTGGAAGACAGGACCAGCACAGGCGCATCATGATTGGGGGCACACATGTACATGGGCAAGGTCAGGGATTGAGGGGGATGATGACGAGGAACAAGGTCAAGCTCTGATAGGAGGGTCAGCAGAGCCTCATACCCACGTAACACATGTGTAAGGGAAAGAAATACACGATTGCGCGGTTCTCCGTGCACAAAGATGAAAGATGTCCATGTTGTATTACGCAAGATTGTGAGTCTGGAAGCTTTGATGAGGCTTGTGATAGATGGTCAAGGACGCTAAGGGTATGTGTTTGTAATGAATGGATAGATGAGAAACAGTAGCTCAAGGAGGGTCTCGACTCTGCGGGAATGGATCTTTGAGGCGTCAAGCATTGCGGGAAGGTCGATAGTCGCGTCACGATTCATGATTCGATAGCGGGAAGGAAAAAAGGCTGCGAGCCGAGAACCTGGGTCGGGCAGAAGGCTGGACTGGTTTAGTAAAGATATGCGAGTGCGAGTATGTCGCGATGTTCCCCATGAAGTTGAACTGGTGAGAAGAAGTATTGCAGGTAAATATACATCCATTGTGAGCGTACTTTTTTTTTCGAGCGTCATAGAAAAGGAAAAAAAATAAAAAAAAATAAAAAACGCCAAGAGGCCCAAGATCAGCACATCATACGTCCACTTCTCGAAGAAAAAAGAAAAGAAAAGTAACAGGGTCTAGGCTCAAGATCTCAACAGGGGGGATCGGCAGGCAAAAGAAAAGAAAAGGAGCCCCTCAAAAATCAACTCCATAAACTACAATTAAATAAAATAAAAATAAAATAAAAAAAGTGAAACTCGTTGACGAGGCAACATGTTTAAAACATGTCCATGTTGACGGAAAGATTTACATTCTTATAAGTAAGACAAAAAAGATGAGATGTGGAATTTTACCATTATCCATGGATTCTTCTTTTTTAGTGGTGTTTTGATGGAAGGATTTTTCTTTTTTGACAGGTGGGCCGCGGGGCCGGCGATCATTGAGAGGGGCAGGATGCATGCACATCTTCCCCCCCCAATGGATGGCATCAATTGATTGATTGATTGATGCAATGTAACCTTGGTTAGGCAGGGACGTGTTTCTGCAAGGAACCAGGAGAAAATAGGCAGGGATTGTTTTTTTTTTTTCTTTGAAGTATTGTTCTTGAAATAGATTTCATGTAGGGCAGTTGAAAATGAGAATAGGGAATTCAATAATCAATCTTTTAATCGATCGTTCACTCACCCACTCACTCATCACTCACTTGATCAATTTTCACTCATCACTTACTTACTCACGAATACTACCATAGAATTCACTCACTTCACATCACCCACCAAAAATGTCACATCATTCTCAAACTCAAAATCCTCCTCCACCACCCACGCCCATCACGCCCATCGGATCGGCCTGGCCTGGCCTCTCTTTCTGTCCCATACATACTAACGTAGGTACACCCGTATATAGTTCAGGCCGTCGAGCGCCCTGGGTCTCGAGTGGCTTCGGGCATGCAAGGCAACATGACCAAGAAGGCGCGCGCCAGCCCCCGTTACTATTCCCATCGGCGTCACCACCATCGTCCGGACGTGCCTGAGTGAAAAACCTCTTTTTTTTTTCTTTGTCTCCTTTGATGTAGCTCTTCATTTTTCATGTTTTTTGATAGATAGCAAAAAACATGTCCTTCATCAGAGGACACGGTTGCTGCGTAGAGTGATCGTCCTTTTTTTTGTCCCCTCTCCAGGAGACAAAGGGCGCAAATCAACTACCGTGACAAGAGAGCCGCTCCGTCAATGGAATGCTCTTTCATAGCCTCGTACATTCCTCCCGCTGTCGCACCCAAATCTGCCCCCCCAAGTAGCAACGGTCGGTTGCTACGCCAGAGCAGAGTGAATTCGTAGCTCTTCTTCTCTTTGCTCTTGTCGTTATCGTTGTCGTCGCCCCCTCTCCTGATCCAACTCATCACCGGTCCGTCCACTCTGCCCAGCAACAACAACAACAACAAAGACATCAAACAGCTCCCTCCTCCTCCTTGTTTTGATCTCCCCGTGTCTCGCCGGTTCCTCTGGCGCCCGTTGTAATACGCCGTCCGTTGCCCTGGCTCATCCATCCATTTGCTCCATCGACTTGACTTTGGCCAGCCTGGTACCTATCATTTTCGCCCACACGCGCCACGCCTTCCGAGGCCCTCGTTTCGCTTCCCGGCCGAGTTCTGTGTTGCTCGTCTCGAACTCTGTTTTCCTCTCTCCTGACTGGCTCACACCTCTCGCCTCTCTTCCCGCTCTCTTCTCACTCTCACTCAAGAATCTCTACTCATCCTGTTTGCCATCTTTTTGGCTCTCACTCTCATTCATTCATGCCACCAACTTCGAAAGCTTCCACTTCGACATCGACATCCTCGTCGCGTCCAACAACTCTCTCAGCCAGCCCTAGGTGACTCGCTTGGCTGACTCCTCCCCCATTGCCTCCTAATCCGCCCGCTTCCACCAGCCCGGAGGATCAGCCGAGTACGATTCCAATGGCCTCCTGGACCCTACCCTACCGGGTTGAGGCCGTCGACCGCGAACCGGGCTTCTACTGGCAGGATCTCGACGATGGTCCCAACGATGGTTCCAACGACTTCTTTGGTCAGTTTATCAACTTCGATACCGACATCCCTTCTTCCATGGCCGATCCTCACGGTCCCAATCCTGCCGTGCCCACTTTGCCAGGCAGCATCATCGATCATCACGCCGAGTCCACAGCCTCATCCGGCGTCTCAACGACAGAAGACGAGTTCGACTTCTTCTCTTGTAGTTCTCAGGTCGACGCGACCATGCCATCTCAGCCCAGCTCAACTACTGCGCCCGCTCTTTCTCATGAGATTGATCCCCGGAGTCTCGCGCTTGCGAGCAGTGATGACTTCACCACCGATAAGCCCCCCCAGGTACCCCGGGTCTCCATGTCCGACCCAGCGCTGCCTCGAGTTGAAGGCATCTCACTACAGGGCTCGCCTGTGAAGCGAGAACCCGCCTCACAGCCCTCTTCGCCAACGCCGCCCAACACCAACATCAGGAAGCCCAACAAGTTTGTCGAGGCACTCTCATCCACCATCCGCAAGGCCGGCAAGCTTCGCAAGACCAAGAAGCCCGTCGTCATGGATCGCTCAGCCTCCCCGACCATGGACAACCCGCCCCGAGCCTTGAGGCTCCAGCATCACGAGTACGGCAACGGTAACGACGCGTTCCCACCCTCTCCCACTGGGAGGCCAGACAACGCCCACTTCGTCCATGGAACCCTCGATGACCCCTTCAACGAGATACCCGCGCCACCCCCGGCCGACTCACTCCGGTTCTTCAGCAGTAACGGACTCCACACGCCGGTCGAGTCCCCGGGCGTCAAGCCGGAGCATGGCAACTTTCCGCCCGAGATGGCCGGACAAGCACATCAATCGGCCTGGCAACACCAACAGCAGCCGCATCCCCACCCACACCCGCACCAACAGCCGCCTCCTCAGGGGCACTCACACCCTGTCGTCGTGGCGGGATCCGCGCCAGAGTCATGGGCGGCACACGAGTACATGGCTCAGAACCCTCACCAGAGCGGGTGGTGGGATCTGAACCTGATCAGCCAAAACGGCGAGTACATCGTGGTTGATCCTCAGCAGCAGAAGAACGCAAACCTCAACCTGGCCATGCACGCCCAGCACGCCGAGCTGCCGTACGAGTATCAAGTCCATGACCCCAATGCCCCAGGACTCATGATCCATATGCCTCAGCCTCGAGCAGCTCCGGCTGCCGTCCATGACCTCACACTCAACGCGCAGACCTACCTTCCTCCTCCGCCTCCGATCCCACCGACAAACGCGACCTCTGAGCGTCATCGGCCACCGAGAGCCCCCTCGTCCGGTGCCCGACACCTCTCGTGCTCGCCGATTCGCAAGACTCGTCAACCATCAGCATCTCCCACACCAGCAACAGCGCACTCGCGCCACAGCTCAAACGGATCAGTCACATCAGCACGCAGTGCCTCAGGGCGAGGCATAGTACCCGGGACTCCGACGGCGATGCGCAAGCAGCGACGATCACGGGAGCCCAGCGGTGGCAGCGTAGGCGGGGGAGGTGAGATTGGGTTCGTCAACTTTACGCCTAGTGACGGCAGCATCCTCATGACAGGCGTGGCTCCAAGCGGCAGCTCAAAGACCAAAGCACGGCGAGAGCGCGAGGCCATGGAGCGACGGCGACGGTTGAGCGAAGCAGCCATGAAGGCAGTTCAAGCGGCGGGCGGCGACGTTGACAAGTTGATGGAGCAAGGCTTTGCCTTTTAGCGATGCGAGCTCCTCAACGGGTCGAGTCGGTCGGTTCCTGCATGGTGATCGACGTGGCTGCCGCCACTAATTATTCCTTCGGCGCTCGCTCAGGTTAGAGCTCAAGGACGTCCAAGAGACATGGAAATGAGAAAGTGAGAGACGGCAAGACGCAATCAATCAAATGCTCACGCACGATCAAAGTCGAGAAGAAGAAGGTTGGTTGGTTTGAAAGGCGCAAGAGTGGCAGGGCAAGTCACGGCAAATGCAAGGCAGGGGGTTGGGCGGTGAAACAATTTGCGACAGCAGCTTCCATTACGAACGGGAAATGGCGGGGGGGCGTTAAACATCCAATCCATCCATCACGAACTACAAACAAAATTACCACCTCAATCTCACTACTACCTAGAGAGAGAGGGGGCCGACACACCGATATTATCTTCCTTTGTCCTCTTCTTCCTTTCTTTCACCTCTCTTTCATTCCATTCTATCCCTCTTCAATTCTCATGCTTCTCTCAAATACATCAACTTTGTCAGAAGCATCACACCCTCTCACCTCTAGTCCTCCTCCTATTCCGTTTCCTTTATCCTTTATAACACACCTCCCTCTGTGGAGTCAATTCAACATTTTCCTTTTCTGTTTTGGTCTTTTTGCTTCAATATACCATTCTTGTATCAATACTGTTATACCACAAGACCTCCTGCAGTCTCCCCTTGTTCTTCTTCCCTCTAGCAGCACCGTCTTGTCTTTTTTTTTTCTGCTTGGTCAGTGTCTGTGTGTACCGGCCCTCGTTTCTTTCATGGAGTAATCATTGTATTTGTAGGACAGCCTAGGAATTGGGTTAGCTTTAGCATTCATTGAGTTTCCTTCTTGTCTCTTTCTGCGTTGGGCGTGACTGAGTGTAGAGGGATACATCATTCGCTATCATGATCGGTTTGATATCGGTCATCAGGTAGTCAGGCATCGTGCTCATGTGCAGATTCTTAGTACAGGACAAAGTCATTGGCATGGCTCTTCCATAGGTTTTCCATAGACAAAAGACAACTCACACGATTCCATTTGTCCCATCACAAGACCAGGACTTGCCTCCAGTTGGTCATACTCAAGGTATAGAAACCAAGTATTGGAATATTTTGTATTGGCCAAGACAATGACCGGACTGCTATGCTATGCTTCCCAGCCGCCACAGTCATGTCTTGACTGCATCGTCCTCCTCGGATATCGAATATCAATCAGCTGGTTGGTCTGAGCCAACTCAGTCCAGCTGTACAAACATGTTCCCCCGTTACTTATCCCTTCCCGATATGGTTTATATACACAAAGCAAATACTCGTACTGAGCTCAAAGATTTCGATATTCGCCAACGCCAAGTCTCGTCGCAGACGCCGTCGTCATGCTTTCGATAAAAAAGCCATCCAAAAATAAAAGAAAACACGGTCTTGGCGTGGTCGTGTGTTGTTGATTACCAGGGTCCGCTACAGTCGTGACCCAAGAAAATCGCGTGAATGCAAAGTCTACCCAACAAGGGCACAGACGATATGGCCCTTGGTCAAAAACAGGTATACGCTCCTGGCATTATATCAATTAGTGATCGTAGCCGGCACCTCGCTGCCATGGGCTGTATTGAATTAGCAAATCATGTAACAAGTTGCAGGGATTGTCTGGACTCACCTGGCACTGTTCTGTGATCGGTATCCGCCCGGGCTAGAGTTGTTGTTTGACCGTTGCTGAGCGAGCGGCGACCCCGACTGCTGGTAAGGGCTCGGGGAAGCCGAGCGGAAGGGGCTCTGTGGCCGTCCGTCGGCCGGGAAGAGAGGCATCGAGGGGTTCACCGGGGACCGGGGAGGAGCATCACCACGGTGGAACGAGGACTGGGACTGGTTGTTCATCTCAGCTCGCCTCCGCAGGCTCTCCGAAGACATCGAGTCCTCCTCATCAAGGTCGAGGTGCTTGTTGTAACCCGTCTTGTCGCCTCGAGCGGTAGCCGCAAGAGCATCAAGCTCAGTTGTGGTGTTGAGCTGGGTCTGAGACTTCATGAAAGAAGCACGATCATCGGCCATAAACTGGTAACGCGCATCAGGGTTCTTTCGGAAGAAGACAATAGTGGTTGACACGATAAGCATGAGAAGGAGAATGAGGGCGAAAGCCGCGTTGAGGACAAAGAGAATGACGCCCACAACACCAACGACGATCTTGGGCAGGCCAAAGACGTTGGAGAAAATGAGAAGGAAAATGGCGTTGATAAAGTTGATGGCACCAATGGCAATGTTGAACGAGTTGGTAGGCTTGTCCATCCAGGGTCGGAGAACCGAGGCGGCAATCAGGTAACCGACTTCAATGATGATAAAGCCAATGGCCTGAGCGACGCTGTTCCTCTGGGACAGGGCCACAAACATGGACTTGATCAAGGTATAGATGAGAATAGGAACGATGAAGTAGTAGGCAGAGGCTCGGAACTGGACGTAGAGGAAACCCCACTTGTTGAGGGCCTGGGGATCCGAGAAGAGGATGTAGGCCGGGTTGCGGTGCATGGCGACGGAGCGGCGAGCGATGCGGATAACCTTGCTGGCACCCCAGGCGAGACTAAAGACCATACCAAAGAGGAAGAAGACGGCCAGAACAACTTCGGCCGGCGAGTCGCGCTGGGTAAACTCCCAAAGGCAGAGAATAGTCATCTGGGGGAAACCAATCAGGGTCAGGCGGAACAAAACACCCTTGAGGATGGTGAGCCAGCCATTGCGGAAGTCCATAAACTTGTCCTTGGACATCCAGTTCTGGCGAACGCAGAGCTCCAAGATGCCCTTGAAGGCGGCCAAAGCCAGGACCGTGATGACAACGAAGGCGCAAAAGAAGGTCAGACCTGTCATGAACAGGTTTGTCGACTCAATCTTGGCCTTGAAGGCAACACGCTGAATACCGAAGACGGTATATGTGCCATCATCGTTCTGGATGTTTCCACGCTTGGCGAGGTCGACAACAGCTCGGGGCATCATAGCCGCGCCACGCTTGAAAAGGTCGACACTGGTTGAGGCAAGTTGCAGACTTCGCTTCTGAACTTCGACGGAAATCGAGCCAACGGTGTAGAGGATAGATTCGGGGGTACCGCCAGTGGCTCTCTGGTACCAAGTGAAAATATCCTGCATAAATCCGACCTTGATAATACCCATAGACCACTGGAAGTCCTGAGTCCAGGAAGAGACAATGGGTGGGAGTCCAACGCTGGTAAGACCGAGAATAGCCTGCGCCTGGAAATAGCCGAAAAGCGAGAGAGAGTTGGAGGCGACGTGAGCAGCCGTGTTGGCGTGACCGACACCTGACACAATAGCAGAGGCGACAAGTCCCAATCCAGCAATAACAGCAGTCGCCCACTTCACACCGACTAGATCGACGGTCTTTCCATTGGAGAAGTCGGCTTCCACACAAGCAACAGGCTCCCTAGTGTCGCTTCTATTGACGTAAACACGGACGGTGGCATCGAGATCGGGAACAGTGTAGGCGATTCCAGGAACTTGCTTGAGGTTCTCTTTTCCAACGGGGAGGTTGAACTTGAAGGGAATCTTGCCGGAAACCATGGGGCAGAGACCGGGAAGGTTGTTGGTGCAAGGGTCAAACTCCTTCTGGAGGAACTGGTAGCCGTAGGCGGACAGTCGAATGTCGAAGATGACCTTGCCTTGGATGGACGAAGTAGCAGCGGCCACAACCCTTGCGGAACCGTTGTTTGGTGTCAAGGTGACCTGGAACATACTGGCACTGAAACCGTTCTCCTTCTGACAGGCGTTGAGGGAGTTGGAATAGAGCAGCTTCTCACCCGACACGGGCGCCGCCAGGGCGGCTACTGAGGCGAGAACCGCCAACGGTTTCATTATACAAGACCACATCGTGATGGCCAATTCTGGTGTTCCTCAATCGATGGTCTGGCGATGGTTGGTAGATCAGCAGGTCGGGCGTTGTTGTCGTAAGGGGGTCGTAAAGGCACACAGGGGGCCTGTTGTCGTCGGTCGGGTCGCGCTCAGAAACAGTGCCGTAAAGACTGCCGACGAGAGTCGTCCGAATAAGGGGAGCCGAACAAAAAAACAAGGAAGCGGACTAAAAAATCGAAGGCTGGTCTGGTCGAGAGAGGTGGCGCTTGTTTTTGCGTTTTCCAGGAGGCGTGACGTGGTTCTAGACGGCGGACTTGCAAGCGAGAGAGAGAGAGAGCGAAGACCGCGTGGAGCGACTGACTGGAAGAGGCGGACGGAGAATTACGAAACTGAACAACAAGACGAAGAGAAGGAAGAAACAAGTCGAGAGAGAAAAACTAGCGAACGGCCGAGGCGAGAAATCGTCTCCGAGACGAGGCGTGGCTGGAAGGCGTCGTCGTCGATAAAGTTGGGTTTTTCCCGTTTGTCGCTGTTCGATGATGAATGAGATGGGTTTGCGTGTGGGGGGTGGAGGAGAAGGAGGATTGGGGAGGAAGAGGCACCGGCAGCAGCGAAGCGGCAGCAAGGCAAGTGAGAGAGGACCTGACTGGAAGGGAAGGAGGCAGGAGGGAGGGAGGAGGTACTAATTGATTGGCGCCGAACGGTGGAAGAAAGTACCCAACAGGTAATGATTGCGCTTGCGGTACGTAGGTACGTGGACGTGTGCGTCGGGTGCGTCGCCTGCCCGTGCAGGGGGGAAAAGACCCAGAAGCAGGGGCTGGGAGAGACCGGATTGGCTTGGCCGTGTCTTGTGTTCTGCAGTGTGATAGGGGAGGAAGACAAGGGCGATTAATGGCCCAGTGTTTTTTTTTTCTCTCTTCCTGGGCAAGGGAAGGGGATTGGATTCGTTTTCTTTGCTCTGGGGCGGACCGTCACTGGTTACGCTGAATTCATGCCAACATTGGATCACTGTAATAGTTTGTAGTTCCAGATCATGAGCTGCTTTCTTGGTGGCCAGTCACCAGATACAGTCACCCGCCAGCGGCAAAAAGAAGAATGAAAGATGGGCCCACGAAACACCAAATTTACCCATCTCAGTCAGCAAGCAGAAAAAAAAAACGATGATGATCCATCCGTCGTATCGAAAACGCGGTCCGTATTCCACCTCAACACCCAAGAAAAACCCAAGAAAACCAAAAACCAAAAACGACCTTGTACCGCTGCTAGCATGTCTTGGACATCTGCTCTCCCCTAGCGTTAGGAATCAGCGGGCTGTGCAGGTACCTGGAATGCAGGCCAACCGCTGGCCAAGGGTCCCGGGGGGGAGAGACGAACAAGGGTGACGATCTCGTATACGCTCTAACAAGAGGTACCTGGTGGATACCTGTCACTCACTCCTTGGGGGGGGCAGGGAAAAGGCCGCGCGGGAACCCCCTGGTACTGGCGAGCAACCACATACGAAATCGGCAGTCTGGAGATTGCTCAGCGGATGTTTCGGTTTGGCAGTCGCTGGAAGAGGGTCAGAGGATTGTAAGAGATCTCTCAAGGATCCGTGGATACATTGGTTCTCTTGCGATAGTGTAGATCTATTACTGCCTGCACTGGTGTAGGAGTTGCGGTGACAACAAACAACTCTGACAAGGACGCACAGAACTTGGCAATAACAATGGGCTGCAGTTCGGGGAGGGCGGGCTAAAGTGGCTTTCTTCCAAGGCGCAACAACAACGACATCATTCACATCGAGTGCTGATCCATGATGCAAAAAAATATGCACGACCACGGCAACCGGCCTCTGACATTTCCGGTTTTGGGCTTCTAACGACCAAGTTCTACTGCATGGCCGCGTCGAATAGCGACCATGCTATCGTGGACGGTGGGCTACCAGAGATCTTGGTTTTTCTTGGTTTTTGTCCCTCCCCGACCTCTTCTTTGTGTCAACGACTCTGGTCAGATGGTCCTCAGCCAAGGCTGGGCGCGTGCTCGGCACCTGAACCACGAAAAAATGTTGTTACTGCTATCGCTGCTTCTGCTTCTGCTGAACTCTTGTTCTCCCAAGCATACGGATGTCACCTCGTCATCTTGTCACAGGTTTTCCTGTCTAATTTACGAGACCCAGCAAATCCACGCAACCACCCCCCAAGTTGGAGGCTTGCACAGCCCCCTCTCTCTCCCTTCCCGTCCCCCTCCAACACTGCCGAAGCCCGAAAGGTCACACTAGGGGGGGCGCTGACCCTCACCCCTTCCTTGCTCGCTCTCTCCCTCAGGTAAGTCAAAGAAAACCAAGAGACGGTGCGGTATGCCCAGACAAAATGACCAAGCGAGCCCGTCGTATCAAAAGTAAGATGAATATTCGCTTGGTATTGAAGGTCAAAATGCGAAAAATGGGCAACGAAAGAGAAGGGAGGCTGTGCAGAACGTACGTACGTACGTGCTTGTGTGCTTGAGGGAGTATTCGTGTTGGACCTCGTGCACTGTTGTTGCCACTAACAACATCAATACGAACTCGTCGGCGTGGCCGCAGAAGAAGCTTTGTCGTGAGCTCGACAACCAACAATAACAAGAGTATACGGAGTACTGCGTAGTATGTAGAATGCAATCAGCCTTTGTCTGTGAGATGAAAGGTCTCACTTAAAGAAAACAGCTCAGTCACTACATCCGGCTCTACCGAGTTCTCAACTCGTAACCATCCACAATGGTAAGTAATAAGCGAATGAAGACATACAATGCACCGTTACAATCTGTTGATTGATCTCACTCACTCACCTTGCTGACAGTGGCGCCTAGCACTCGTGTAATCGGCAGCCGTTGCCCTGATGATCCCCAATTGAGTTCAACAGTTCGTCAAAACTTACACAACGTCACCTTTGAGGATTCATCATCTCGTTCGTTAGAACATTCCAACTCGTAGGTAGGTAGCCCACCCTCTCCACCTTTCCCCCCTCCCCACCAATATGCAAACCCGCCCTTCACAGCCTCAAAATCCAGGGGTAAGATTTCCCCTCGCATAACTCGCAGCAGCCAATTAGAACAAGACAATGCCGCGCAAAAGGAATGTTTCGCACTTTTGTTCTTCGTCTTATACGGTGGAAGGAGATTAAGCTCGTCAGGGGTTCTTTCTCTCGCTGACATGCATCTCACCTGAGATGGCCGATTACGATTACTGCGGTGAGCAACACGTCCCGCGCTCTCTAGTGACTCTCCACTGAGAAAGTCAGAGCATGTGAATGGGCCGTCGAGGAATCTCAAACATGACGGGGCATGGACGCGTCAACTCGAAACCCACTCATCGTCCAAGAAGCCAAGTGTGATCGACACGAGTCCCCATCAATCTTGCAGATTTGCACGTGTCCCTGGGAAAGGGCTCGAATTGATTCTTCATCTCTTTCTTCGCCTCCGGCTCAGCATGATCCGAGTCTCACCGTAGGTTAGTTTTGTCCACCACGTTTCAAGACTTTTCGCATGGAGCAAAGGCACCGCTCACGTCACATGGACTACAACACCCAGGGTATCAGAGCATGAAATATGTCAATGCCAAACATCTAGTCCGATCCAGTCCAATCCCAGTCGTCCAAGTATAAATGCAGTAAAAATCCCTGTCCATAATAGATCCATGTAATAATATGATATCCGTTCTTTCATAGTCATAAATGGCCCATGCCCACCCAGAAACCCAACTCCGCCTATGCCATTTCTATAGCACATCCCATTGAGCGTTCCACGGGTTGTTCATGGTCGTGTAGTCCACGCCGTGCTTGTATGAGCTCGTCAGCTCCTCCTGGTCCACACCGCAGTGTGTTTGTCCGTCACGTCCGGTGAACCAGCCCAGACCATACGTCTTGCCGTCGTCTAGCTTCTTTGCCATCTGTGTGTTGTTGAGCTTGGCCGTCCCGACAAAGTTGTACAACATCTTGCTCTGGTGAATAAAGGCAAGAATCGACGCGATGGTGTTAGGCTGTCGTGGCAGGAAAGGATGTCGTCGTCGGAAGAAGACCATGGTCGCCACGACAAACATGTAGAGCAACATAAAAAGCGTAAGTCCAAGGGTCAGGTAGAATGACCGTACAGTCTCCTGGCCAGAATTGAGCCCGTCTTCTTCGTCGTCATCCGAGTGACCTTTGGCAAGGTCTTTCAATCCCTTGTACCCCACGATAAAGTCCTGTCCATCCACCGTAGCAAGACTTGTCACCAAAATAGTCAAGAACTCGGCCATGACGGTTCCGAATCCAACCATAAAGACCAGAAAGTGGCCGTTCAAGAGAGCGCGCAGAGGCATGTAAGCAAAGGGCAAGGCCGTGTAGTCGAGTGTGAGCGTCTTCGAGTGAGCACGACGCTTCGAGAGGATGTAGTAAGGCTCCATCATACGCACCGCCGTCTCCATGGCGCCCCAGCTCATCTTGAGCATGACAGCAAGAGCTGTCACAGCCCAAGCAGCCTTATCCGTGACGATGCGCGCAGGAGTAAAGAGGAAGGTCGGAATGAAGACTGCAAAGAGCAGCAGCCCGATGATGAAGGGAATGCTACCAATCGGTCGCAACATCACCGGGTGTGGGTGCTCAGAAAGATGTGCGCCATCGTCTTGCTCACGGTCAGCCTCCAACTTGGCGCTACTTCCTTCGTACGGCGCCAGAGATGAGTTCCTGAGCATGTATCGACGGCGCTTCAGCTTGTGGTGAATATCCTTGTGCTTGGCCGTGTCCATGTCCTTGAAGTCCATCAGGATATGGCTCACGACAGCCATGCCAGCGAGACCAGCGATACCTCTCACATCAGACAACAGGCCTGACCGTCGTGACTGCAACACAAACAGTAGACCACATCCAAGAACCGCGTTGACGGCCAATGTTCCTGTCAGAAGTCGGGACCAGATTTCATGAACGAAAATCTCCTTGGGCTCATCTGGTTTATCCATGCGCTGGCTGCGATCGGGTCTTAACACGATAGAAGCAGCGGCAAAAGTAGGTACCAGCGACACGGCAAAGGTCGAAGCGATCGATGATAGAGCCACCGCATAGTGACCCAGCCTAAGTGCGCGGAATGGCCTCCAGAAGCTGAAGCTGGTGACATAGTCGGCGTTGATCGACTTGGAAGCCAAAGCTCCCTCTGGCTTGGACAGCTGGTAAAAGGCCTCCAGACGACGGACTTCAAAGTCGGTGAACTGCCAGAAGACGCCGTATGCGACAGCACACAGGGTCGGCAGGAACTTGACGGCAAAGTAAAGCCACGCATCCAGATCGTTGGGTGACTTGAACTGAATGATAGGCGTCTTGCCAAAGTTTTGGAAGAGGAGCTCCTGGAGAACTGCCAATGCGATTGAGAGCACGATGAGCAGCAGCAGGTATGGCCAGCGCATTGAGATGGGCTTCCAATTCGGCTGGGGGTAGAATATCTCCGTCTTTTTTTCCTTCTTGACCGGGAACGTCGAGCGGCGCATGTCATCCACATCGGCCAGGGTGTTGAGTCCCTCCATGCTGCTCAGATCGGCTCCTGGCCCTTCCTCCTCCAAGATGACTTCGATAACCTCGCCCTTTCGGTTGGCCTCATCCTGCCCTCTTTGTCGAATCTCCTCGGTTCGGCCAGACCCAACGCGCCGCGAAAATGAGCGCGAAATACTGCGTTGGACCATGGTGGGCGTGGACAAGAGGTCGGCATCGCGCACTTTGATGTCGGGCTGGATGCCCTGACCCAATCCTCCAGTCAATGTTCCGCTGGCCTCCTTGGCCTGCAATTTCTTCATAAATTCCTCATCGTGAGAGGTCATGGGCCCCAGTGCGGCCGTCAAGTCGAAACCAGGTGAAACGTCGTCCTCCTCAGCAATCGGGTCGTAGCGGGCCGACGTGCCCATGGGAGCTGCGCTTTGCAGCAGCGACAGGTCGTACGCCTCATCGTGCGTCTCCTCGGGGATGGGATGTCCTAGAGCAGAGCCATAGCTGGGCATTCGCTTCGCCTTGGAAGGAAATCTCGAGGGCGGGGGACCAGCAGCCGAGACGGGCGCATATGAGCCCCCGGCCCCGTTGTAGCCGAACGAGGCGGACCATCCAGATCCCGGGGAGTATGAGTGGCCGCCATATTCGTGCTCGGGAGGGCTTGGATTTCCAGTAAAAGAGTCGAGCGAGACCATAGATTCGCGACCGTGAAGCTGAGGTTGATCATAGGGATTGTCGTCGGCATAGACAGTCATGGCAGAGACGCGATGACTGAGGTGAGGTTGGTTCGTCGCGGGTCTCCGCGTGATGCCCTGGTAGGAGTCGTAGGAGGTATAGGGCTCTCTGCCCGCTTCATCATGATATGCCATGTTGCGCACGCCTCAACATTGTCAAGAGAGAAAAAGACGTTCAAAAACTTGTAGAACTGCCGACGGACAAAGGCCAGCCAGGCTCCGTTGTCGCAAGGCCTGGTCGCCTGGGGAGTCAATGGATCGCTGGGGTCGTAGGCGGGGCAGCCCGTAGATGGACGGGAGGCGGCAGCGGTAAACGCGTTTGAAAGGCGGGCAGGTGAGCGCGGGTATCCGTTCAACAGATGAACAAGTGCAAGTGCACAGCAATTGAAGCCAGTGGGAGAACGAGCGACAAAGGTTAAAACGAACGAGCGAGTGAACGACAGAAGAGGGCTGAGCTGAGCTGAGCCTGAGCTGAAAGTTGATGGAGGAGGAATGGAGGAGAATTTCCTCATCCAGAACCAAGAAAGCCCAGGCCAGACCAGCCGTAGGCAGGTCCCGACGGGTTCAGCCATGGATCAATTAGCAAAAGAAGGGGAGGCATATTCATGGGACCCCCTTGCCAGTGCAGCCAGCACATCGCAATGCACCTTACCTTAGATGCCCCCAGAGGTCAGCCAGCTGCCAGCCAAGGCTCCAGTCCAGTCCAGTCCAGCCCCCAAAGATCCATATCCAAACCTTAGAGCGAGGAGACATTCGCTTACAGCTGCTTAAAGTGAACTGGATTAACGCCATAGGGCTGTTTTTCCGGGGTGGGCTCCCCCACTGTGACTCGGGCCTCGACTCATTGGAAGTCAAGGGGGTCAGGTTTTCGCACTTTAGGCGGGCGTCAGGGTCGGGTAGATTCCAGCTCTCACCCGCTAGATAAGTTAAGGTTGAGTTTCTTCAACTCCCGTGCCGTTGCCAACCACGAGAATAATTTTTTTCCCCTTCCTCTCCTGTTGACCCTCAGCCCAGGACATCTGCCGAGAAGGGGGGGGGGACATGGGCGTCTCGTCTCCCTGGAGGCTTGTCGATAGCGCGCCGCCTCCAACCCCGTTCAGGACGTCAGGGCGCCTCAAACGCTGGCCGCCTGGTCCTGAATCGTTCAGGGATGGTCACCAAGGCTCGATAGGGCTGGGCATCTCACGGTCTTGTTGGCTATGGGTTCCCACGCGGCGCTTGCCCAGGAGCCACGAGGACCCAATCGCTGAAGAGGAGGTGAAGGGAAAAGAGCCTCTTCTCTTCTCGGGCGGCCTCCCTGCTCTCTTTCAATACTTTTTTTTTTTTTCCTCGTCACCGTTCTCATGCGGACTATGGAGACGGTGAGAGCGTCTCACGCTCAAGGGAATCCGCCTCGTCGAGCGCCTCTCATCAGCCACCGGGGAGCTCCATTCACTTGCCGATGGACAGATTTTAGAGTTTCTCAACCGTTGTTCTCTCCCTTGTGAAGCAGGCATGAAGCCTTGGTCGTGTGCCCATGTCTAGGTGGCATTCACCATGATCGTGATGGACCTGTTGCTGCAGTGCAACCACACACACAATGAACCCTGTGCACATTCTAGGATCATGCCCTTCCCGCCTGGACGGTATTCCAAGACACGTTGGCATCCTCCATTTCGAGGGCATCACCCTCCCTCCCACTTCCCAGAGTTGAGTGGAATCATCCATCCATGGAACCGGGTGGCGATGGCCTGCATGAAGACCATCCTGACGACCCTGTTCGGTGTGTGGCCCCCAATGGGTCCTTTGGTTCCATATATAGCACAGCACGCAAGTTGTCGCAGCCCGCATGCCTCCAAAGGATTTGCCCCGTTTTGCCGATATTTTGACATGGTCGCCGCGCGTCAATTCCTTCGCGCGGCTGTCCAAGTTCCGAGAGTTCGGGCTGACGACTGCTGTGGTTCTATATTCCTCATGCCGGCTTTCACGGCAGGAACAGCACGTAAGCCTATGTCAAATCGACATCTGATACGAGTTTTCTACTGCAGGTCATTGACATGTTCACCGTATTCGCTCACGAATAGATGCGTGCTTACGTTTTCCTTGGACGTGATCATGGTTCACTCTGTGCAGTGTTGAAATACAACATACCATACCCTACACCGACGCTTATGAAATGGAGTCTTGGGAAGCAGGGGTCGCAAAACATTGCCATTTATGACTATTCAGGTAAAGTTGATAATAATATCTACTCGTATTCTAACCGCCGTCATCCTTCCATCTGAAACTCACGAAAACAACAGAGGGTGGATCGTGATTCGATGGCTCTGCAAGGTAAAATCATCACGAGAGCGCGGTAGGTTGAAAAGAACAAAGCCTCAAGACTAGGCAATCGATAACCTCACCGACATACAATAACACCCAAATTATTATACTACTCTTGTTCTCGTTTCCGAATAGTCATAGTGAGATTGAGTACCACAACAAGTGAGAGACAAACCAGAACGGCAAAGAAGGTCTAATTCTTAAAACCCAGGACTAAATTGAGATCAAGTTGTAAAAGTACCTAATGTCAGAATTCAATCACGATATTAAATGTTTGTCATTTTCCATGATATTATTTTTATTCAACGTTATAGTTGCCCTTAGGGGATGATAAGCTAAGGTAGATTTCTATCCTGGTCCGGATGCCATGCTGTGTAAGCCAACCCAGTCTATTTCAAAATTCAAACGCTCATGCAGAGAAAAAAGAAACTACCCTCCCACGCCTAGAGCATGAGGTACGCCGACAAGAGAGCCGCCAGCAGACCGGTCCACGAAGCGGCCTGGGTTAGAGACGCCGAGCTCACGGTGCCGCAGCAGCTGCCACGGTCGTAGGTCACGTTGTTCATCTGGGCGGCCACCTCGAAGACAGAGCCGGGGAAACCTCCGTAGTTGTAGTAGTCGACGTTGAGAATGTTGGGTGCCCGACCCCAGTCAGAGCGGCAGTTGTTAGCGGCCAGGCCCAAGCTGCCGTAGCCCGTGACGTTGTTGGTCTCATTGAGCAGGGCCACGGCGGGCACGAGAATCTCGGCGCCAAAGACATTGAACTCGGCATTGAGGTTGTGGTTCATCAGGTATAGGCGGTTCTTGGCAGACTTGTCGCTCAGGTTCGGGGGTCGCTGCACCGTGCAGGGAAACTTGCGGTCCAGAGGGTCAAAGGGTGTCTCCCACATCTGGGTGAACTCATCGAGCAGCCAAGGATACTTCTTCTGGTCGGAAACGTAGTCGATGAACATGATGACTCGCTTTCCGTGAATAATCAACTCCTCCAGGGTCGGCCAGTCGTCCAGGGCCATGGGGAGATATGGAGCCCGGTAGACGTACTTAAGGATGCCGGTCTGCTCAATGTACGGGACGTAGAGATCCGGGTGGGAGTAGTTGCCGTTTCCGAGGAGGATGGTGACGACATCGTAGGGGTGGGTATCGACCCATTCGCGCACCGTTGTGAGCCATTGGGTGATGGGGCCGGCGTCGAGTAGATCGCACGTCGAGTGGCAGAAGTGCGGCACCGACGAGTTACTAGGCCACTGGATCTGAGCCTGGATGAAGCGTACGCCGTCGTTAAGCTGAGTCGTGACGTCGAGCTCCTGGTTGGAGCCTGAGTTTCCGGGCCTCACAAAGGGCGAGTTATGGCAGCCGATCATGGTGATGTTGCTATACTTGCGCTTGCATAGCTCAACATAGTTGTTGCAGGCCTGAGTGTTTGTGGGCTTTGCCTTGGTCGTGGTCGATGTTCCCGTCTCGGTGCCATTGGTAGTTGCGGTGCCTGTCTCGGACTCGGTCAAGTTGGTTGCGGTAGTGATGTCTGTCGTGGGAAACAGGCCGGTAAGTGTGCTAGTGAAGCCATCGTCTTCGGTGTTACTGGACCCGCGGAGCGTGATCTTAGAGGCGTATGTAGTGTAGGCGCCAGTGGGAGGAGCGGTCTGCTTGGTGAGTCTGGCTGTCCTCGTGCCCTCGACAAAGGTGAGGTCTGATGTGGCTGAGAGCTCGATCGACTGGGCTGCTACACTTGAGGCGAAGGCCAGCAAGAGAGCTGGGCGATGGAGCTTCATGATGGATGATGTATGACCCAGCGAGGGATCCCGGAGAGATTATGAGGGAGTTGCAAGAGACTGCGAGAAGCAGTCCTTGATATGGATGTCGTTAAAAGTCTACCGGCATGCAGTTTGACGAGATTCGACGCGGTAGATGTGGTGCGACGTGACGGTTGATATGTATGATGGATGGGTGGGCGTCGTCGGTGGCTTCCTAGCTGCAGGAGAAGGGGTCACACAGGGGTGGCACCTGGATCAAGGAAAAAACGAGATACTAAGCTAGACTTATTAGTTTGTTTTCCCCTACGGATAATTAATAAAATACATAAAAAAAGCTCTAAATTCTTGGAGTATTTCATAATATGTTTATAAATTTGTTTGTTATACTTACGGGGACTGATGTGACCCTCTTGATAGGATAGGGTCTTACTGCGTGGCCAACGTCAAAGCCAGCGTGACGGCGCCACAAGCGAGAAAATAAAAGGTGTGAATACGCGGATGAAGATCAGACGAAGATCAGAATGAAGAAAAGAGAAGCCAAGCTCTCGAAACGACAAGATCTAATGTGATCCGCGGTGGGTTCTGCCTTGCTGTCTGGTGCAGCCCTGCCCTCGATCCTTGTCTAGTAAACACCAGTCCCAATATCAGGGAGCCCACACTGCAGGTGTATCGACAGACGGACGGACGAGATGAGAGGAAAAGCAGGGAAGATGAAAAAGCCTTGGAAGGAGAAAAAAAGAGTGGGTAAGGAAAAAAAGGACGGACGGGAAGCCAAGCTGGCAAGGCAACACAGACGAGACCGGGGCGAAATGAGACTTGTTTTGACCAAGATTGGCACTGCCTTGCTTGGCTCTCTTTTTAGTCCTTGGAAGTAAGTATTAGAACAAAAAAAGAGGTGAAGATTATAAGGAAAAAAAGGAGACTAATGATGGATATGAGTAGTATGAAGATGCAAAAAAAAACTTGGCTGTCGTGGTGATGATGCGGCGCCAAACCCGCCATGACATAATATTGGCTTTTAGCTACAGCAGTAGTCAGTCAAGAGACGAGACAGCGGCTACGGAGGATTATTCTTGGATCGACCCAAGACATTTGGGACCCATTGGCTTGTCTTGAGCCGCCAAAGAAAAAAAAAGGTCATGAATCAATCAGTCTCGAGTTGTCTTGGGCGCTTCCCGTATTAACGCGTCAGCACGTTGGCCGCAGTGAGCGGCCCTACGGTGCGGTGGCCCCAAGCCGGTTCATCGGCACTTTCACCTGAAGCTCAAGCTTGTGGGCCTTTGGGCCTTGAGGAGAATGGGCCGTGAAGGAATCCAATAGTAGGGCCAGATGAAGGTCTAAGCCACCTGTGCAAGCGCTTCTAGGGGTCTTGAGTGTAGTATCGTCCCATGTGTACGGGCGGCTGTCTCTGTCTTCCACAGCGTCGAGAATGCCCCCTATCAATAGGAAAGTCGAAATGGATTTCTCAGGGGTGAGCAAGCTTTGGCGTGCGTTCCTACGGCGCTCTGAAAGGTCAAAGACCATCCCTTGGCGGAACTAACTTGGTAAAGGACCCATGACCCTGGACCGGCAGGCGGCAAGCCTCAGCTGTTGAAGGGTTGTCAGATCCTGGGTCGATGGGCACTGTGACTTTACCTGGATGGGCCTGGAATTGGGATTTGCGCGCCCATGACGACAAAGCTCCACGGGCCGGGACAGCTAGTGCACGCCTACAGCAGCTCCAGCTTTTTTTTCCTGAAGGTGGTCCCCTATGATCGACGCCGACTTTCAAGCTTTCCAACACGCACACACATCATCAGTTTCCTTGTGTCAGTCGTTTTTTTTTTCTTTCTTTTCTTTCTTGGGGAAAGTCTATCACTCGCTCAGCTTTTCTCCTTTTCTTGTTGTTTCTATTTGTTTCAATTCTTTGTTTCCTTGTCTAGTTTCTGTTTGTTTCTTTTCCTCGCTCTCTCCCTGAGAGGTCATCGCCAACCACCAACAGAAGGTGGCTCTCCCTTGCGACATCCCACGACACATTACCCAGCCACGATACCATATTCAACCCGATACCATACTCAGCTACGGTGCCATATTCGAACCGAAAACTCTTCACCATGGCTCAACACAGGCGCAACACGGCCATTGCTGCCAGCACCCTCTACTTCCTCGCGATTCCCTTCTTGATCCTCGTCATTATCGGAAACACGCACATCAACTCGACCCTCAACGATATCTACTTCTTTCAGCTCGACGTGTCGCAAGTTATTCCCATCTCGGTCGAAAACTCAAACCTACTCAACTCTGTCGCCCGAAGTCTCGGCCTCCATGACTTTTACCAGGTCGGACTGTGGAACTTTTGCGAGGGGTACCTTGACGAGTATGTGCCTATGATGTTATCTTATACGACTCAATTACTGATACAGATATAGAGGAGTCACCTTTTGCTCCGAACCCAAACAGTTTTACTGGTTCAACCCCGTCGAGATCATGATCAGCGAACTCCTGGCCGGCGCCCAGATCGCCCTCCCCTCCCAAGCCGTCACCGTCCTCAACCTCCTCAAGATGGGCTCCAAGATCATGTATGCCTTCTTCATGGGAGGCATCAGCGTCAACTTCGTCCTCATCTTTGCCAGCCTCCTCGTCATCCGCACCCGCTGGTGGAGTCTGCTTCTCACCCTCCTCGCCGCCATTGCCTCCATCTTTGTCTCTGTGGCGGCCATCATCGCGACCGTCATCAGCATCGCTGCCAAGGTCGCCCTGACGGCTCAAGACCAGCTCAACATCCGCGCCAACATTGGAGTCAAGATGTTTGCCTTTATGTGGATCGCCGCCATCTTCACTGACGTGGCCTTTTTGCTTCACGCTGCCATGGGATGCTGCTGCAAGCCGGACCGAAGACAGGGCTCAACGGAGAGCCCACGCCCAATGCAGGAGAACAGGCAGAGGATGTCACTCCCCAACTTTGTCCGTCAGCGAAGGAGTCACCAAGCGTCGTCCTAGGCAACCGGTTAAGAGTTTTGTCGTTTTGGTTTGGCGGGCTGGCGCAGGTGATTGATTTTCAAGGGCATGAGCGACACGGGATCCATTAGATAGAGTAGGTTACTCGTTAGACTATCGGTATCACAGCATCATTTGGAGCAGGCACACAGCGCGTACACTGTCTAGTTTGGATAATGGGGACTTGAGCGCATACATATCAGCGGGCAATCTATTCACGGTCACTAGAGATGGACAGGGACTTGGCTTATACTGCACTCAAGCCAAGCTTACACTCCCTGGAGGAAATATTTTGCTTGAGTATCAAATAGAATAAATGAAGCAACCCTTGTTTGAGAGGGCGAATTGAGTTCCAACTGCTGGCTCCTGTTGATCTGGTTAACTAATAAATGCATATCACCCAACTCAGAGTACACAATCACGCAGGTCAAAGACACTAACATAAATATATTAGCTTATTACTCTCTAAATAGAATCAATAGAATATAATAAAAATAAATAAAAGTGGTTTAAAATATATCTTTTTATCTTATTTTATCTAAATTTATTGATTATAATTAAGAACCCTTAGCTAATCCTTTGAGGAGTTCTGGTGTCTTCTACCCCCAATCTACCCCGACTTTTTCTTTGCCTCCTTCTCTTTCTGAGCTATCACCGCCTCTATGTCGTCCTGCCACACCAAGGAAGGATGGAATCCCAACTCGTCTTCAAGTGCGCCCGTCTTCTCACCGTACCTCTTCTTTCGGCTGGGCTTGATCTTGCCACACCTCCCGGCAGCGAGGCAGTGGTTGATGACCATGGCAAAGGTCTTGCTCTCGCTGGACTGGATGCCGTCTGTGGCGATCCAGTTGGGGTATCGGTCCCTGCTCAGGGACTCCCAAAGCTCGTAGAACATGGCCTTGTAGGCCATGACTGCCATCTGGGCTATGAACTTGGTACCAAGGACGTTGTCAAAGCCCTTCTTGGTGAGGATCCAGTCGGCAAAGAAGAGGGTCGAGGTGCGCTTGGTCTTGCGCTCCTTGAGATCCTTGATCGTGGCCTTGACGAGCCCTGTAGCGTCCGCGCTGTTGGCCCAGATCTGGTGCACGGGGAAGCTGTCCTCGGTGACGAAGCCCCGGGCACCTCCGGGCCACGACTCATCTTTCCTCCAGTCTCGGTGGGCGCGGATGAGGACACCGGATGTCTGGTTGGCGACAAACTTCTCCAGGGGCCACATGGTGAGGTCTCCGTGGTCAGGGACTTGGACGCGGTGCCTGAGTCTCTTGAACTCCTTGTACATGACAGCACGGTGACCCTCGCTCATCTTCTCAACCAGCCCGTCGGGATGACGGACAAGAGCCTGGTTGGGATGAATGTCCCAGATGATGAGCTCTCCCGGGTACTTGTCGTTGAAGTCGTTGACCTGGTTGATCATGTCCTCGAGCGAGACTCCAAGACCACCGTGCCACTTGCCACCAACGATGGAACCATGAGACTCGTAGACCTTGTAACCCTTCTTGCCATAGTTGAGAAAAGGCCGGATATCAATGACCCGGACACCACCCTCTTTCATCTGGTAGGTGAGGTCCTTGTACTGGGTGAGAGTGTTGTAGATGCTACCAAAGCCGAAGACCTCGCCCAACTTGTACATGCCAGCATGATGAGACCGGGGAACGGCGAGCTCACGGAGGGGGATCTTTCCAATCTGGTCAATGTTCTCCTGCATCCAGCCGGGGCCAGTGTCATCAGAGATGAAGTCGCCCTCCTTTCCAGCGAGGATCCACTGGCTGGTTCCAGGCCAGTCCTGCCACCTGAGCTTCTTGACTGTACCCTTTGGGGTGTTGGTGGTGCTGAGGTTCTCCAGGTAACGCACGGAGATCTCATTGGGGAGGTCACCCTTGAAGACGTAGTCCTTATTCCGAGGGGTTCGTCGCCTGATCTCAAAGGATGCAGGCTTGGAGACGCCCTCGAGGTGGTACACGACCTCGCCACCAGCATCCCAGGGAGCCATGTGCTCGACAGATGAGGTGACGCGGACAGTCTGGCCGGGCTCAATGAGCTTGGGCCAGTTGAGCTCCCACGAGATCATCTGGTACGAGTGAATGTGGCCCCTGTACCAGCTGTAAGGGGTGGCGTTGATGAGGGTGATCTCTGCTGGCAAGGTATCCACCTTGTCGGCTTCGAATCTGTTCAAGAAGTCGTACCATTGCTGGAACCAACCCTGATATCTCTTGGAGTGCTTCTTGCCGGGCTTGGTAGAGGAGCCGCCCATGCCAAGGCGCTGGAGCATGCCCTTGATCCAAGAGTTGTCCCCGGGCACAGCAGAAGAGTTGGTGAGCTGGGTATCGGGGCCGAGAACGATGCTTGGGTCGTTGATGTGAGGCACATCAGGACCGAGGAAGAGATGCTCGAGGCCAGGGGCGATGTTCAAAGCCTCTGAATGAGGTACAACCTCATTCTCTGGGAGGCTGATGTTTAGCTGAGGTGGGAGTAGAACGGGCATGCCGTTGACAATGGAGGGAAGGGTAAGGAAAAAGGCCGTAGCCTTGACTGCCATGGAAAAGACCATTTTTTGGCAAATGTGACGTGTAAGTAGAGGTGTGTGTGTGTGCTTAAAAGCGAGGAAGTTATGAAAAGCAGCAAATAGCTGTAAAGCGAGAAGCCGTGAATAGAGGCTTGTGTCAAGTTGCTAATAGCAAGTAGGGGTGTAAGTTTGCAATAGCGAGAAAGATGAGTAGAGTAGCAAGTAGCTGTGAAAGCAAGGCTGATGATATGAAGTTGTTGATAGCAAGCTAGCAGTTCTCGAGACGATCTGTTGTTCTGAAGAAAGATGAAAGGGAGAAGAGGAAAACAGAGACAAAGGGGGAAAGGAGGGTTACTTATGTTTCGAAGGACGATTAAAGTTCTCAACTTCTTCTCTGTTTTTTTCACGTTGGGGTGGTCTCGATGCTTCACGATGCAAGATTTTGCACAGCAAAGCATAATTAAGATAGTAGCCTGCCACGCGATCGTAGAAAGTTTGCAGAAGGGCCTAACTTTGCAGTCTAATCATTAGTAAACTAAGGGATAAAAAAGGGAAACAATGATATGATTATCTTCTAATACTATTAGATTACTTTTGATAATTTTCTTAGAATTCTTAGACTATAAATCTAGTCGCTTTGCCCTAATAACCACTGAGGGTTGGTTTAGTGTCTTGAGTTTTTCTACGACCGTGCCTACGTAGAGAGCATTATGAGTCAACTTTTAGGTTAACAAGAAAAAAAAGGGGTATCAGGTGAAGGGTATGAGGATCTAAGTTTTCAATATTCCTCACTTGGTCGTGAGCGTACCCCTAAGATAATACTCGATCTAGTCGATATCTCAACCCCATATTCACGTGGTCGAAGTTGCAATGCCATCCATGTCAACTATATAAGCCTGGATTCAATTTTCTCGTTCTCATCACGAGGATAACAAGGCACTCTTCATATCACGCAGACAACCCGTGACATAAACCATCTTGGATATACAACAGGCAGAACTTCACCTCGCCTAAGTTTGACATGAAGGTTATCAATTAACCCATCCGGCCCAACCACTTAGACAGTTAATACATACCCCTAGGCTACCATCTTAACTATGCTTTGCTGTGCAAAATCTTACATCGTGAAGAAGCATCGAGAACGCCCCAACCACTTGGACAGTTAATACACAGTCCCAGGCATGAGCATGGCGTTTTTGTTACTTGGATTCGATGGTTATAGACATGGATGACTGTAGAAACAGTCCCTGAATAGTAATGGAATTATCCTCGAGATCCTAATCAACCATGTCTTCATTTCCCGTGACTCATGTGTAGGTAGGTCGGCGACTCTAGGCCGCCTTCGCCTCGCCTCTCTTCTACTGTGATGCACTTCTGCGCTAATGATATCGCTACATGAAATCGTTGACACCCTTGAGCGCCGGAAAGCTTCTCTACTAACCCACAGTCAAAACCTCATACAGGAGGTGTCTTAGCCATGGGCCATGATGCCGGTCATGAGGTCCTCATCCTCTATCTGAGAATCGAACCCAACCCCTGGGTCACCGGCGTCCTTGTCGGCCCTCTTCTGCTCCCTGGCTACGTGCCGCACGTACTCTCTGCTGGCGCCGAGGCGCTCGTTTGTCGTCTTGTACTGCTTGCCAAGGACCTCGATGTTGTGGTGTCTCTGAGCGATCTCTTGCGCAAACGCCTCCTCCGTCATAGACTCGCTGTCTTCGTGGAAGAGGAGGTAGCTATCATCACCACTGCTACCGAGCTGGAGCTCACCCTTCAGTAGCCCCGACTCGATCATGTTGCGCACGAGCTGTGTTGTCTCCTCATCATCCTTGAGGACCTCCCCCGTCTCGGCGCTAAGCGTCACTTGACGCAGTTGAGAAATGGATATTTGCTTGTAAATGTGGCGGAGGTTGATGATCTGCCACTTTGGGTACGCAGCCACCACCTCTGCCACCAGCGCCGTGTTGCCATCGTCCTCCCAGACCTTCTGGTTGCTTTCCACCTCAATCTTTAGTTGTCCGACGTTTATCGTGGGGAATTGGGTGGCGACATTCCGATATGCCGTTCCCAGAGCGTTATAGGCGTTCTTGGCAGGTAATGCGGTGTATGCAGGAGGATCCGAGGCAGCTCCATCCTTCAGAAGACTGACGAGTAGCCACTTTTTGTACGCCTCGTCCATAATCTTGCTAACACCCTTGTCCTTTGAAGGGTGCGTGATGACACGTTCCAGAGCCCGTTGGGCCTTGGTCCAGTCCCTTCGTGAAATGTAGCACAGCGCACTCACGAGGTCGTACTCCAGCACAGTTACGCTCCGGATCTGATCAGTCAGGCCTGTTTCGGTAGAGACGTAAGAGGTGGGAGCCAGAGTGTTATCGCAAAGAAGTCTGGAGTCCTTTTGACCAGCCATGCCAGGGTAGAAGGTGATATCGTGATCAAGCACCTTGAGGGCCGGCTCGATCCATGATGAGTGGTAGGCGCACTTGACCAATGTTAGGTGAGTAGATGTGAACATGCTCCCGGTTGGGTCGATTCGCAGCAGGGCTGTAGCAATCGCCTCTACGGAGACAAGTGGCTGTCATGAGATTAGCACCTAGTAGTCATGGTAGGACTGGCATAGGGACGACATACTGTGAATAGTCTGCCCGTCGCGACATGCTCCAGAAGTCTCCGAAGCATCGAACCAACATATCGAACCTGAACAGGGTTGAAGTTGAGTAGGAATCGAAGGGTTTCGTCGAGGAGGGAGGTCTTGTCGATGCCTGACGTAGTAGTCGATAGCTCTAGCGACAAGTTGAGGATGGCGAGGAAGGAGATGGAATCGGTAGCGGGATCAAGCCTCTGGAGCTCTGCATCAGCATACTGCAGGAAAGTCTCAAAGACGGGGCGCTTACCTCGACGATTTGGCGAGCGTTGGCACTGACGAGCTGCCGCTGAGACGTCACCAGCCGGTTGACAGCTACGACATGGTCCTTGATGGCAAGGTCGAGCTGCTTGTTGGATTGAGCGGCAGCTTGAGTTTGGGCGAAGTTCGCCAATGTTTCCCACAAAGAATCCATCCTGAAAGAAGGCACCTATGCGTGCCCGGTGTGAATGCGGAGGAGGTGTTGGTCGGAGGTCGGGGAGTGGATGCTGATTCGGCCTGGTATTATTTCCTCCTCGTCATGCTAAGGTCAAGGAATCCACAAGCTCTCGGACACGATAAAGGGGATATTATGGCTCTTGCTTTGGGTGAAAAACTGGTGCGTAGAAAATGAGATTGTGAGAGGAGTGAGCTTTGTTGGTTGGTGAAGATGCAAGGCAAGGCAAGGCAGCACTCATGAGAGCATACAGCTCCGTTGGTCGTTGGTGGGGTGGTGACGGTGGGGAGATCAGCCGGATATCAGCCGTGGGAAGGCACTTATCGCATGGCCCCTGCTCACCGAGATAAGAAAAGGATGCCCCTCCAAATCGCGGGGTCACCGAGATAGCTTCACTTTGGGTCTTGAACATCAGGTACCTCCATGGAGCCGACGTGCTTCCTTCAACAAGTCAAAAAACTCATAGGGCCCTTGACTTTATATATATTCTAACCGACGTTTTTTGAATGCTGCTATCAAAACTTACAAGAACCAGACTCGATGGACCAATTTGACAACTTAAAGATGATGCCTGCTAATATCGTTCGTTGTAACTGAGATGCCTGGGGCTGCCTACCTACCTAGGCATTGAGGCTTATATTTAACTCTATATCTGAACCTGGTACATACCTAGACTGATCTACCTTTTTTAAGCAAGCATCAACACCCACACCCCAAAAATTACACCACCCACAACCTCCTTCAAGCACCTAGGTTGCTCCTACAAGGCTTGGGCACGGTTACGCATGGACTTCTGTACCAAGATGCTGACCTTGGGCATCAAGAGACTCCCTGTGCCACATCGATCCTGCTCCCACAAGCGTGTATCCAAGACACGTGTAACTTGGAGGGTGAATGACTGATCACAAAGGCTTCCGTCACAAAGTAGCTCTGAAACGTAGACAGACAAGGACCATTCTGGCAAATCATTTTCTTGTTACCTGAGGGCCCAACCCTTCACCGCCGTGTTGTACGGGACCTGTGTAGTCTTGACTCTGGGCTTTTGCGTATCTAGTATGACAAAAAAGTTGTCAAAACAGAAAAAGAGTGATATCTAACCAACAAAAAGTGAAAGTGACCATCACCGTGGATCGAGAAAGAAAAGGAGTGACTCTTGTAGGAGAAAAAAAGAAAAACCCTGATTTTAACACCAAATGACGTGAACAGCTGGTTACAAGAATAGTTGCCCATCTGCTGTCGCCATTCCATCCCACCGTGGTTGACCGGGACGCCTTTTTCCGTATAGCTTGCATCCATCTAGTAACTAGTGGATAAAGTGGTTTTCAACCGAACCCGCAGAGGAGCGGGGGGAAGGGTTGTCTCTGCCGTGAGCCCACGCCTTGAGAGCCGACGGAGTGATGACCCAGTCCCCCTCAGGGCCGGGCCTCTGAGATTCAGCGGGAACCCAGTTTGGCTTCTCGTTGGTAGGGGGAGAGTGACGACGGCCTTTGATGGCCTTGGTCTGTCTCTCAGCTCCAATAGGGGCCTGGGCCGTGGCTGGGCTGGGAGTGTCCTCGTTGCTCTCCCCTCGCCAGTCCTGCTGCAGAACCGACTGCGGACGGCGAGCTGGGTTCTCCTTGTTGTGGCGCTTCTGGAGATCCTCCTGGAGGTCCTTCCACCACTTGGGGAACCCATGGAAGAGTCCGAGAGACTGCTGAGTCGCCTTGTCAAAGGGCATCTCGTGCTTGTACTTGCAGCCCTGCTGGGTAAAGGCGCAGGTACCGTCGTGAATCCACTTGTCGCAGTAGATCTTGGTTCTTCGTTGCTGAGCAGGCGAAGTGGCGACAATGCGATCAATGCGATTCTGAGGGTATGGTTAGCTTGTCTGGTCAAGAACAATCTTGTGTGAGAGGAGGTAGTGGTAAGAGGTTGGTTACCTGAAGGGGGTCAGGAGCTGGGGCAGGTGGAGGCTACACACTCAGCTTCTGGCCGGCGTTGGATGTGCTGTTCGACGCTCACGTACCTTGACAGTCATGGGCTGGTTCATCTTGGCCACTCCCTGTGGTGGCTGCATGTGGAGGTCGGGTAGGAGGACCATGCCTTGAGCGCTGGCTTGCTTGGCGGGAACCTCGTTGAGGGCCGGAAGCATGTCGGCGGGGACAAGTCTGGTGTATTTGCCATCAGGACGCTGCACGCAGTAGGCATATCCATTGAGACAGTCCGAGATGCTGACGGGGGCATCGCTGTTGGGGACACCTGGGGAGGTGTTTGGGCCCGCCAGCGAGTAGTTGTTGACACCTGTAGTGATAGAGTCGATAGTTGGGGGGCGAGGACCTCGCCAGTTGGCCGAAGTCATGCTTCGAGGAGCCAACGCCTGGTACATCTGAGATCTCTCAGGCCAGTTCCCATAGTAGGCATTGTGATGATTTCCATTGGACGCAACATAGGAGCTGCTCTGGGGTCCAGAGGGAGGAAGATCCATGGTGGCGTGTTGAATGGTGAACTCCTGAGTATCAAAAGAAGAACTACCTTGCTTAGCAGAGACTGGAAGCTGTGGATAAGGCCTGACGCGGTTGGAGGGGATGCTGTTGACAAAGCTGAGTTTGTTGTCTTCGACGGGAGTCAAGGACGAAGAAGAGAAGCTCGACCCTCTGGAGACGGCGGTCGGGGAGGCGACTCCTTGGCGGTGACGGGCCATCCTGTCTGTCGAACGGGAAGAAGCAGCAGCGAGCCGAAGTCGGGGAGTCTCTGCAAACGAAAAAAAAAGAAGGGCAAAATTGATGGGTTGGTGAAGCTAGCCTATAGAACAACAAGGATGATTCCGTGACCCCCGTGGGCCCTTACCCAACGGCTGGCAAGATAAGACACGGGTAGCCGACGACGAAGACGGGAGAGGACTTGGAGATGAGGAGTGTCGGGGTTACAAACGGGGACGAGGACAAGAGAGGACGTCTCCAGAGAGAGGCAGCTGTCGACAGCTGTAGAGAAGTGCAAGATGACGATGACAAGAATAAGAACTCTACAGAGGCCGCTCTTTTCAGCTAGAACTAAAGATGATTTCTCAAAATTACGCTTTAGCAACGATTTGTCCAGCCTATTTATCCACTGTCAGAATCTCATATTTGCTCTTCATCGTGGGCGTTTGCTCTTGACTAGGTAGGTAGGTAGGGGTGTCAAGCCTGTAAATGCACGATTTCAACACGGCTACATGCAGGCTGTAGTTTGTGTTGCTCTATTGGCCAAGTCATGAAACACTCAGAAAAATCATGACCAACACTTGCACAGGGATTGTTGTTGTCTGCTTTCAATGTTTTCTTTCATTCAGTGGCCGTTAGTTATGCTACCTGAGTAGGCAGTTTAACCTGAGCTGGCCTGTCTATCCATCCATCCATTCATGCAATCCTTTTTTTGTCTGGTCTGATGTATCGCATCGCGACGAATGACCCCAACTCCAATATATGCTTGCTGCTTGCTTGTTTGCTCGGTTGATTGATTGGTTAATTGATTGCTTGCCACCCTTCCTCCTCGCCTGTTCGTTCGCCCACGTTGTCATGTACTGTAGCCCCAAGATCCATATCAAACAAACAAAATATCTAGTAGGTAAGCAATCGCCCGGCTGACTGTATGTCTCCTCCCTCCCTTATTCCTATCCCATGGCATCCATGTGGCAAATGTCCCCCCTGACAGGTGACACAGGGAACAAAGCCTTCCCCTCTCCTCCAGAAAATACCAAGCTACACTACGCCTGCTTGCGCGTGTCCTTGCTAACTGACCTTAGCTGACTGAGCAGTGCCGCCTTTTGCTGCTGCTTTGCTTCCATGTCTGATGTCGACTGTGAGTGTTGCAACCAATCAATTGCCATCCTCACCTCGGCTTCTGACCCTAGGCGGATGGTGCTGTACGCAGCTATTGGAGGACGGCTGACGGGCTGCGAGGGAACAACAGGCTGTGGTGTCACTGCCACTGCTACTGGCTCTGCAGGGCTTCCCGGATCAAGATAGTTACCTTTGATGTATCGTGAGAGGTGAACAGGAAGCTGTCCATTCTCCCCAACCCCAACCACGGGGCGTGGGTATGGGTTTGGCATGCGTTGATGGCTCATTTGGCCGCCGGGCGTGCCTTTTTGCCCGACCCCTTGTTGCTGCTTGCTGCCGAACTTCGGGAACTCGGCTTTTGTGACTTGTTGCTTGACGGCGCTTGGCGTTTCTTGACGGGACTTCCGGCCGACTTGTTGCTGCTGGAGCTGCCGTTGAGCTTGGTGGATTTGGGCGAGGGCTTGCTGCGCTTTTGAGATACGGGGGTTGGTGGTTTGGAGGTTGATCGGCCCGTCTTCTTCGGCGTCTGCGCGTTCTTCTTGTTAATGCTGCTGCTTGGAAATGTCTTCTTGACAGGTGTCGTGGCTGGGGTTGCTAGTTGATTGGGAGAGTTCTTTTGGCGTTTACCTTTGGCTGATGTGCCATCCTCCTCATCGGACTCTTCTCCAGAGTCTCCGCCGGCAAAGTCATCAGATGAGTCTGACGATTCGGGTTCGAGATCACCGAGAATGGGTACAGTGTCTACTGCATTCGTCTTGTAGTTGATAGCCTGGACAAGTGGTTAGCTGATGACGTTGCCATTCATGATATCTGCTTCGACTCACCTGTCGACGTCTGCCGCCTCGTCCAAGAACCTCTCGATTTGCAGCAGCAGCCCGTTTCGCTTCTTCCTCTCGCTGAGCCAGAATACGATCCCACACGCTCGAGTTCAGGGCCTCGGGCTCGTTCGTCTCTTCGGTTGCGAGACCTGCTTCGAATCCAGACTTTTCGTTAGACCATACCTTTGCGTAGGCAAAGGCACCCTCCTCCTCTTCTTCCTCCTCGTCCATGTGTGTTCGATTCAGCAGTTCATCAACCGCAGCGGAATCATAATGGATAGACTTCTTCTCGTAGTTGTCGCTGAACAGCGCCTGGGCACCATGCTTGAGGATCGACTCCAGATCATCTCCGGCGAGTTCGTCATCGTCCATGCTTTCGATCAGGGCATGATCAAGAGCCATCTTCTTCTTTCCGATCTGCATGATTCGCTCTTCCACAGAGTCTACCGTCATTAGCTGGAAGCAGAGCACCTTCTTCTTCTGTCCAATTCGATGAGCACGGGATAGAGCCTGGATATCTTGGTGTGGGTTGAAGTCAGGGTCGAGGATGATGACTGTGTCTGCGGTGGCAAGGTTGATTCCCACACCACCAGCTCTTGTAGAAAGCAGGAATGCGAAGATAGGCGAGCCAGGGGCGTTGAACGCATCGATACGTCGCTGCTTCTCCAAACTGCCAATGCTACCATCGAGACGTCTATAGTCGTAGCCGAGACCACCAAGGAAATCCTCAATAATGTCCAGCTGCTGCAGGAACTGGCTGAAGATGAGCACGCGGTGGCCCTTCTCCTGCAGCTTCGGAAGCATGACCTGTAGTAGGAGTAACTTGGCCGATGCCTCAACCAAGTTGCGCTGAAGCACCGTAGGGTCGTGATGTCTCTCCTCGATAGCCTCGGAGTACATGAAGGGATGACAAAGACACTTCCGAAGCTGCATCAAGATGTTGTTGAGACTTCCACGTTCTTTCTTGTTCATCTTGCTGTTGGAAAACATGGCCTTGATGAGCTCTGGGTTTTTGGCCATGATGCTCTTGGAGAGCTTCTCCTGAATCACCGTCATCGTGACGGGTAGAATGATTTGGGACATGGGCGGCAAGAACTTGAGTACCCCTGCCTTGGTGCGGCGGAGGAAGTAGGGACGAATTTCGTTGTGTAGCTTTGGAAGGGTCTCCTTGTCGAGGACTGCATATTCCAAATCCAACTCTTCGGCATTCTTCTTTTCGTCGATGAACTGAAGCAGGTTGAACAACTCCCTCTTGTTGTTTTGCAGCGGAGTGCCTGTGAGGAGAAGTCGAAAGGGGATCTTCATAGAACGAAGAGCGCCATAGAGAATGTTCTGGTCATTCTTCAGTCGCTGACCCTCGTCAACAACGAGTCCTGCCCAGTTGATTGACTTGAAGATGGATTTGGTCGCAGGGTCTTGAGCTGAGTCGTAAGACATGATGACGACATGGGCCTTCATGTCTGTAGATTGGTTGGGAAACAGCTCATACTTGTGAGCGAGAGATTGCGGCTCCTTTCCGCCATGGTACGCGACAACTCGCAGCTCGGGGGCCCATTGCTTGAACTCTCGGCGCCAGTTGGGACATGTGGCATTGGGAACAACAATGAGGAAGGGCCAACACTATCATCATGTTAGTGACACTGTCATCACGATTTGACATGTACAGATATGACTTACCCTTGGACTGTCCTGGATCAGTGAGGTGACCAAGCCAACGACCTGGACAGTCTTGCCGAGACCCATTTCATCAGCCAAAACAACACTTCGTCCATTGTGATAGTTGCCCAGCAGCCAATTCACTCCCTCAAGCTGGTAACCCATGAGCTTGCCTCGCTTGAGTCCCGCAGGCTGCTCATTGATTTCCTCGAAGGGCTCGGACTTGTACGCCTTGACACGTTCCTTGATCTTGTAAGATGACTCGTACTTGAAGTACTTGCCCTCGACGTATTCGTAGTATGCCTCCACAAAGGCAGCGTAGATATCGCCCATATCCTCTGTTGGTGGTGCATCCCAGACGACATCATCGTAGCCGAGGCCTTGGAACTTGACAAAGATCTTGCTCACGTTGTGCATGTTGGCAAGCTCGTCTTCCCGCGTCTTAGGTCTAGGGATTGAAGAGTGCATCTTGACGTTGAGGATGATATCGGGCATGATGAACTCGTCAGGAACTGCATCGGCTTCGTCAAGTTTAAGAAGATTTTGCTCGACATCTCGTTTCCCAAAGGCAGCCCGCATCGTAGAAGCAGCCACGCCGTGTACCCATGCACCCGATTTCCATGTGCAGTGATTATAGGACCGGGTGTCCCACTTGATGAGATACTCCTTGTCGTCTTCCTTGACATCGTGCCATGTCGGTTGAGGAACCTGCTTGGCGAGATCCTTTTGCACAGGTCGCCATGCTACCAGACGGTGAATCTTGTGCTTGGCTGTCCCGCACTCGTGGCATTGCCAGTCGATCATATGATCCTTGAGTCGCTCCGATTTGAGATCTGTACCAATTGAGTCCTCTCTAAGGCCTGGTAAGTGCTCAACATGCCAACCTCGATGGCACGAAACACATCGGAAAAGCACAATCTCGTCGTTGTTGAGGAGGTCAGGGGCAACTTTGAAGATAGGGTCAACACCATAGTTTTGTTCCCGCATCTTCTCTTCCTGGCGAGACGTCTTCTTCTCGGAAAAGGCTGCGCAGGCACGGCCGTCACGTCTGCAACCCTGACACATGCTGTGTTTGGGAGCATTTTCATCCTTCTTGATCGGGATGCCGATGCAGTACCTGCACTGCAACACAAAGTCCTCCACCCCAACTTTGGTGACCTGGTGTTCGCGTCCGCTGCGAAACGAGAGGCAGTTCTTATGGTATGACAAGGTGCAGCCTTGACAGTAAACCATCTGTCCCCTGTTCCGCGAGCCACCGCATGTATGGCACTTATCCATGTGCATTGTAACAAATGCTGAGTCTGAGGGCAGCGGCTGGAAGACCTCCTTTACCGAAATAACCTTGGTTGGGCCTGGAGTCTTCTCATCGACAATGTAGAATGAATCCTCGTCCATCAAGGCATCGTCTTGCATGTTGACGGTGGTTCGGGTGGCTCTTGAAGAACGTCGAGGGGCTTCAAATTCGATGTCAGAGTCGTGGGACTTCTGACGTGCCGCGGCGCGTGATGCTTTGTGTCGTGCACTCAGAGACTGGAGGCGTTTGGATCGTTGGCGTGACTTGCTGGGGCGTCCCTTCTTGGGCAAGACATCTGAGACAATGATGGGCATGAAATCATCATCGCCCTCTTCTTCTTCCTCTGGGGGTGGATCTTGAAGCAATTCATCCTGATCTAGACCATCACCGTTCTTAAAGGTCATACTAGTCAGGGTCAGCTGTCTCGGTTGGCGGACTCGAAGCGATCTGGTAGGGGCAGGAGGTTCCTCTCGAAGGTCATCCAGGTCATCATTAGTGACTAGGACAGAAGGGCTTCGAGAGATCTGCTTTGTTGTTTCCCGAGAGCGAAGTCGTCGAACTGGTTGACTCGGTGCACGTCTGTGGCGAATAGGCTCTTCGTCTTCGTCTTCATCTTCTTCATTTTCTTCGTCGTCGATGTCCATGGGATCAGAGGCAACTGACTCTAGGTCAGAATCCCACTCATCCTTGAGCTCGCGCTTTCTCTTCCGTATCCCAGCCATGGAGTCGGTCTCAAGAGGCCCAGGTCCCTGGTTAAAGCGAGCAAAGGCGGCTCTTCCGTTCTCCAGGGTGACGAGTTCAGTAAAAGGTATCTTAAGCTTGAGTTAGCGATTTGAGCTGAAGTGAGCGTGCGAAAGCGGAGGGATGAAGGAGAGGAATAGGCGGGGGAGAGAGTTGAGAGAAATGCGATGAGAGATGAGAATGTGCGGGGTTGAGAAATAGGGGAGAAGAGGTTTGTAAGGGCAACAGTGAATAAGGGCTATGTTGAACAATAGGCGGCCTATTGATATTGTGCAGAGGAAGCCGTTTGCATGTTGCGGCGCTGCTTCAAGCCAATATGGGCCGCCACAAGCAAAGAGTGAGCGCAAGGATAGACTCGAGCAATAGGCGCAGCGCATCGTGCAACCTTTGAATGAAGAATATTTACCTACCAACTCTTGCCTCCCATCTGTAAACTCGACGTTATAGCTGGCCTGGACGCGCTTGAGTGGAAGCTCTCCGAAAACAAACTCGACAATCTCGCTCCGGACCACCGAGTATTCCATGCGCTTCTCGAGTGGCATCTCAGGGATCGCAACCTGAATCGTGTACCCCATTTTCGGCATCGGGACTGGTGACTCGCTGGTCGCGTCATGAGTTTGTTGCTCGTGCTCGTGATTCTGTTTAACCGTGGGCACTGGGTCTAGGGCTGGCTCTGGGTCGGGAGCAAGCGCATCATCGTTCGTCTCGGGATTTGAGTTCGGGTTCGGGTCTCCATCGTCGTTGAGATCTGCTAGGAGACGTTGTAATGATCTCTCGATCTCGTTATCCTGATCGCCTCCAGTGTTGAAGCCCTCGAGGGGCTCGTAGAAAACATCATCGGTGTCCATTGCCGGCAGCGCATTCGGTCGAGTCGAGTCGTTGTCGAGGGGACTTGGGGTATATAAGGGCTCTCGTTTCGCGAGGTGTCGTATGACGGAAAAGACGGTGGTCTATGATTACAAACTGTAAGAAGAATAAATCGGACATGAAGGCATATCTAGCCGGGCCTAGGAACCATCGTCAGGCCGTGTTGAGAAGTATAAGATTATTAGGTCGTTTTTCGTTTACTCTAATAAACGCGATGTTGTAGCCAAACGCGTTGTCTCCAATCTCATTAACACGAACCGAGCCCGGATGGATCCAATGCGCTAGGGTGAATCTCGAAAAAGATGGCCAATCAGTGACTGGAAGTGGGCTTCACCGCCCGCATAACCCCTGCAACGGCCCGGCAGAAAAAGTTCCTAGCGAACATGGGTGGAATTTCTATCAGAGGCCATCCTTAACCACACCCACCAACACACATCAAAAGAGTTTCTGTCTGATAGTCAGGCTCGTGTTATGCCATGTTTCGTCCGGTGCAATTGAGGGCATCTGCCCTTCGCCGGCCTCTTACTGGCCTTTTTACACCTCAGCCATGTCCTTCTCGAATCTTGGTCCGCGCAAAGAGCCTTTCAGCTATCCATCGGGGTATGCGCAACTCGGAGAAGGCCCAATATGGAGAATCTCGTCGTCCTACACGGGACTCGACCGAATCGCACGATCGTGGAACATTTGATAGAAGAGCTCGACGAAGGTCAGCGGCCGCTCCAGTTCACCGCGATACCCCAACCCGTCGAGATGAGTTCTTGGAAAAGTTCAATACGAGATCCCAGGATAGTGGTACTACCAGGTCTTGGCGTCAGGATCAAAAGTTAAGGAAGAAGCTACGGAAGAAGGAGGAGGAGAAGAGGGCAAAGGAAGAGGCAGGTGACGAGGAGACCGGCCGTCGCACCCGGAGGAAGCGATTCGCAGATCCAGAGAACGAATTTGGCCAGAAGAGTTTTGTGCACCGAATGAAGTATGGAGATCTCAAGGATGTGGCCGCCGAATTGCCCATCAAGCAGTTTGTTCAACCACGATCTTTCCGCGAAACCCGTCATGAACGCAGGCAGTTTGACTTTCAAGATCCCAACGGTGGGCGAGATCAGGATTCCCCACGGTTTGAGGGACGGTCTAATCGATCAGACAACAACTCTCGATCAGTTCAGGATGCTTCACGGTCTGAAAGACGGTTTGACCGATCAGACCGCGACTCTAGGCCAAGCTATGATGCTGGGCGATCTGAGAGACGGTTTGATCGATCAGATCGAGACACTCACTCACGCCAGGACAGAGGGCGATCTGATCGATGGAACGACCAGGACGGGGACTCTGCCGAAGGATCAGCTCCGAAGCGCGGGCGCATGAAGGAGATGATGCCTATGACAATAAAGTACACCACTGCTGCCTCTCAGTTCCTCTACGGCAGGTCAGTAGTCAAGGCAGCTCTCGAGCAGGGCAGGCGGAAGCTGTACAATCTGTACATCTACGGCGGTGAGAACCGCAGGGACGACAGGGACAACACTTACCTGTCCCGGCTCGCCGAGAAGCAAGGCGTCCCCATTACCATTGTTCCCACCGAGGAACAGCGTCTGATGGATAAAATGAGCATGGGACGGCCTCACAATGGCTTCGTGCTCGAGGCTTCCCCATTGCCCCAACTGCCGATCCGATCACTGGGAAAACTTGAGGAGAATGCGGCTCGTTTGGGCTTCCATGTGGAACTTGACTTCCAGACCAAGGAAGAAGAGAGCATCAACGGCACTGAAAGTTTTTTCCGACGAGCCAACGATGTCATGCCCAAGCCCTTTGTGCTTCTTCTCAACGAAATCATGGATCCTGGCAACCTGGGAGGTATCATCCGAACGGCCAGTTACCTTGGTATCGATGCAGTCGGCATCACCAACCGGGGGTCTTCCACATTGACACCCGTGGCTCTCAAGTCTGCGGCCGGCGCAGTAGAGGAGATCTCACTGTTCACAGTCGACGACCCGCTCAGGTTCATCGAGGACTCTAGGAAGTCCGGCTGGAAGACGTTTGCTGCCGTGGCGCCTCCCGACCGGAAATTGGTCCGCAAACATGGAGACAAGTTCATCTCGACAGACGGTATCGAGGCCAATAGCCCGCTCAACGAGCATCCTTGCCTTCTTGTCCTTGGCAACGAGGGACACGGGTTGCCAAAGCCGCTCAAGGTAGCAGCCGACTATGAGTTGTCCGTGCCCCGATTTGTTCAGGGCAGCTGCATTGACAGCTTGAACGTTAGCGTTGCTGCTGGACTCTTGTGCCACTCGTTCGTCAAGGAGCCCCTGGTCGAAGCCAAGCCCGTGCACGTAGAGGCTCCGGTTGAGACCCCAGAGCCTCAAATCCGGGTCGAAGCAGAGGTGAAGCCTGTCGAGGCTGAAAAGCAGGGGGAGTTGCTCGGCAGCGAGGGCGGTGAGGAAAACAAGGCGGAAGAGGCTGAACTGGAGAAGGCGGAGAAGCAGCCCGAGGAGAAAACAACCGAGGAGCAAAAGACTGGGGAGGAAAAGCCCGAGGAAACAAAGGCCGAGAAAAAGCCTACAGGCGAAAAGTCTGAGAATGCCGAGATGATGTTCTAAGCTACCAACCATCTCATGTACCAACACAACGACTCACCTACACTCATGTACGACTACAACTACGATCGGAAAAGCATCTGGGCGGCGCTTGGATATACGGGAGGCATGTCATCCATGTATAATTATGATGTATAATACGATTAAAGAAAATAGATCTATAAGCGTGTGCAGCTTGTATGAAGTGTCTTGTCTTGTCTTGTCTTGTCTTTCGTTGAGATGGTGGTTCTGGAAACTTGCCTGTTTGGGCCGGGACCTGCATGACGTCGCGCTGTCAGGAATCTTACCTTGCAACGGCGCTGTATCGACAACCGTCACACATTCAACGGACTCTTGACTCGAATTCTGAATTTTTTGATTAATATCGAGTCGAATTTCATATTATTTTTAGTTATCCGAGTCTTGAACACCTCAATTTCATAGCGCACCCCCATATTGTGGCCTCACCGCATCCTGTCCCTTACCCAGCATCCCGTCTCCCAGCCACCGGATTGTTTACCTACCAAACCTAGCGAGAGAGCCAAAGTCATAGCGAGAGCCTGAGCAGCTATGCCACATCAGCAGCCTGACGTACACCCTCTCTCATGATTTGTTCCCCCGAATGTCCCATCTCGTATTTGTATTTATAGAAAAGGAACTGTGCATTCTTCTCTCGCATTCATTTATCCTCGGGCTGACGCGGTCCAGGGCTGTATCCACGGTGGTGTAAGAGCATCCATCCTAGCCCTCGTATTCCGCAGCCAACAAGTCCCTCCACGATCACTGCAGCTGAAGAGAGCTCCTCCAGCTTGGAGATACAGACAGCTTTGAGAGTCGGCATCTTAATCTACCACGATGCGATCTGTATCAGCCTTTCTTGCTCTCCCAGCCTCTCTAATCGTGCTACTCTCCCAAGCTTCAGCCGAACCCGCAGCGCCCACAGCCTTGAAGAAGCTCCCGCCAAACTCCAACGACAAGATCCTCCGCGAGCACCTCGCATTTGCGCCACTACACATCCTCTCCCCGCGAGAAGCCGCCGCCGCAGCGGTGTCATTCCTAGATGAGCAGGACGATGATTTCCTAGCGCTTAACGGTACCGAGCGGCGATTCCGGCCGGCGTTTGCGCCTCACCGCGATGAGGCACGGGATGGCGTTCTGCGCCGGGCGGCTGAGGCTCTAGCTTTGCTGCAGAGGAGGTCGTCCTGTCCAGAGGGCATGAACAGCTGCTCCGACATTGCCTCCGAGGTAAAATGCTGTCAGGAGGGGACATACTGCGTCGACGTGGGGGATGCTGTGGCGGGAGGTGTAGCGTGCTGTCCTAACGGGGCTTCCTGCGGTGGAGGAGTTGGCGCTTGTCCTTCTGGTGCTACAAGTTGCTCGGAGGAGCTAGGCGGCGGGTGCTGTATCCCAGGTTATGTTTGTGAAGGTCTTGGATGTAAGTGAACACTCGACTGAGTCTTCCACGTGCGAGAACTGACTTGAAGTATAGGCGTTCCCAGTGCCTCTGCAACACGGACGAGCACTACCGTCCAGAGCTCTACCCAAGCGAACTCGCAGATAACGATCACGACTACTCGGACAACCATCATCGAAGGCAATCCTTCCACCGTCGTCGTCACTTTGACCGTGACTGAGAGTCCCTCGGTAGAGCCGACCACACAAACAACCACCGAAGTCGTGACAGCTTCAGAAGAAGAGACAACAACAACAACAACTGAATCCGAAGAAACAACCGAGTCCGAAGAAGAGACCACGAGCACAACCCGGAGCAGAACAACAGCCACCGGCTCCGTCACCGGCGCCCCGCCCTACCGTCCAACAGGCACAACCATCACCGGCACCTCGGAGAGCGAAGAAACCCAGACGGGTTGTCCGACTGGCTTCTACGGCTGCCTAGCTACCCACGGTGGAGGTTGCTGCCGTACCGACCGAGACTGCGACGTGCATGACTGCCCGGCCCCGTCGACAACCATCATCTCAGACGGCGCAACCATCGTGATCCTCGCAACCGATGCGCCCCCGGCTCCAGGCCCCACGTCGACCTGCGCAGACGGCTGGTTCCTCTGCGGTGCGAGCGCCGGCCCCGTAGCGGGATGTTGTCCCACCGGCTACGACTGTGGCACGGCGAGCTGCTTCACTGTGCAGGCGAGTCAAACGGGGAGCGTGCAGAAGGAGTTTCCCAAGGCAGATGTGGGTGTCCGTGAGAAGCCGGCGATGATGCTGGCAGGTCTCGCAGCGGCCTTTGTATGCTTTGCCCTTGTGTAAAGCACATTTGTAATGAAGATGGCCCTTTGGATGGGGATATAGACCACGAAGATGGGAGATATGAAAGCGTCCGTACATAGACTGTAACTTTTGACCATGGTAAGATGATTTAGCTAGATACCCTCGCGGCACACTTATTAATGACATGAATCTCAGCTGCGCAGCCATGGCTTATGAGAATAACTCGATATCATAGAATGAATCCTTAGAAGCAATTCTCATGTCATCTTATTCACTACTGGCAGGTTTCATCTTGACATGACAATCACAACGCCGCTTTGAACATGAAATCATGTACAATTGACTTTTTTTTATTTCTTTCATCAACCATCTCATTAAGTTTGGAGCTATTTTTGCATCCAAAATAATATTCACAATAACACACCGTCAAACACCAGCACCGTCATCAACGTCATCACACTCCGTAGGAGCCAATATTTACTCGGGCATGTGGGTGAAGGGCTTGGCGAGGTGCTCTTGGCAGAAGGGAAGCTTGCCAACGGTCCAGATCTCGGTGTCCTGACTTGATGTTAGCCATTATCGAAGCACCATCACTCGTAGTACATACGGGCTTGAGCTTCTGCTTCAGCTCAGACTCGAAAGTGCCGGCCTTGAGGGCAATGATCTCGGGGGCGGCATCGGGGTCGTGGGCGATGGGGGAACCGCACTCGGAGCAGAAGAGGCGGTGGACGATCTTGCCAGAGGAGCCCTTGCTGCCGGAGTAGGTCTTGACGGGGCCGTTGATGGTGAGCTTGTCCTTCTTGACGACGGCAACCAGGGCTGAGCATTGGTGTTAGTTTGGGTCAAGATTCACACAGAGGGCTAATATCCAAAAGAATCGTACAGTAGGTGGAACCGCTCTGGCGCTGGCAGTCGTCACAGTGGTCGTAGCCAACGAGGAGAGGCTCGTCCATGTCGACCGTGTAGGTGACGGCCTTGCAGAGGCAGTGTCCAGCGAGAGGCATGATGATGAAGGAGCTCGGTGGTTTATATATATATAAGATAGAGGCTTTGAAATATGTCACAGATCAGATAGACTGAATGTTTGAGCGATGGAGGTTAGAGACAGAAGCCCAAGAGAGCGGGAAGAGCAGAGTTTATAGCTCCAACAGCTCTGAGAGGGGCAACGGCGGGGTAAAAGGCAAGTACCGACCCTCTCTTCTCCTCGCTGGTACCCAAGGTGAGACCGACCTGAGGGTGCAGTATGAGTTGGGGTGAGAAGCTCGGCGTTGGTGGGGCTGCGATTGGATGAATGACGTTGAGGAAGATCAGATCCCCCTCGAAGCAGGCGGCGTCAAGCTATCGACGATTGGGTGAGACGGCGTGGACGGGGGAGCCTGCAGGTCTCAAAGGGCACAGGAAGGGAAATGGCTTCCGAGCTGGCCAAACGAGATGGCTTGTCCCCATGTCCATGAGCTTCAAAAATTTCGTGGTCTGTAGGCATGGTATTACAGATACTGTTGCTAATTCAGTAGTCAGCCAGTCCCCATCCCAGCTATTCGGGCCATCGGGGACAGTCGTCACGGTTAGCTCATCCAACGCCCATATGCAGTAGAAAACCACCCCCCTGCAGTAAGCTCAGCGTAGAAGAGGAACAAAACCGCTGTGTGACTGAGGAATTTGTCATTCCCCTAATCGCGAGAGCCTGCAGATTGATGGACGGACAAAGCGGGGCACAAGACACACAAGATTTGGAATTGGAGAATTTGGAATTGGCCAGGCGGCGGTTCCGTCCATTGTCTCTTGTCTTGTGTATCTCATATCGGTCCAAGGGGAGTAATCCTTCGATATCCAAGAGTTTCGTTCCTCATCCAAATGCTGCAAAGCCTCCACCAACTCCATCTATTTGCTTGATCAGAAGCCATGATGCAAGTCGCGGGGCAGTGGAGAGCTCATCGACCAAGGCTGTTCGTGTCGCTGATTGGCTGACTCGCATGAACTTCTCGATTCAGGCTGATTTGTGATATTCCGAATCCTTACACATTAACACCGATTCCAAAAAGCTGTGCTTCAAGGGGTAAGCTCGTTATCGAGGGACAAAAGGTACCGGTCGGTTGGTCAGCGTCCAGTCCCTGGTTCTAGTCGATATATGTTTTCTTTTCCTCCGCCACCTGAACGCCATGTCGGAAAGTCGCGGGTTCAAAAAGAGCCGATGAATTGATTCGAGTCGATTATATTCTCGTCCAAGGGAGCCGGTGAGATTGCAACATCGCTCGTCTCGCATCGGGTGTGCAGCACTCCATCATGAGAACCCCCGGATCGCCTGGTTGATGAAGGACGCGAGAACCATGATGCACCCACCCTTGCCCCAAGTTCCATCATGCCAAGCAAGTCGGTATTGCCAAAGGCGATCCGGTCAGCAAAAAACAGACGAAGGACTGCCACTCTATACGTCTTCTTCAGTATCGTGTTTCCTTGTCCGACAACAAAGGCATCCATCGACGACATGCGAAAATCTCGAATATCCAGAGCCTGCGAAGATGATGATACCTGATCCGCCGATGTCAATGGCCTTTCAATCCTCTCTGGTCGACTCCGAAGGCTTTTGATCAACTGAAAGCACAAGAAATCGAAGGGGGTCGACGCATGCAGCGGGGGTGAGGCCTTCTTCAGGAATATCTTGGGTAAAAGCTCCGGCTTGTCAACCCAAAGGGTAGAGCTTTCGGCCAGCTCGCTAAAGACAGCTTCGAAATCGTGTGCATAATGAACGAAGCGCGAGTAAAAGACTGGCGTGAGGACTTTGATCTCAACAGATTCCGCAGCCGCTGACGAGTCTGTTATTGACAAAGAACTGAAGACCTCTTCAGCGGCTCCAGCAACTCCACTCGGTATGTATTTGATGGTGATCGGGGCGGGAGATTGCTGAACGAGATGACGCAAGTACTGGCGGAATACATCTTCCAGTTGCTTTTCGATATTGTCTGCCAAGCGTCCCATGCTCTCCTTGAGGGGCTCTGGGCGATACCAAACGTGAAGACCACGCTTGAAGAAGAGAACAGCAGCTTCTTTGACGATTCTGGGAAACGTGATAAACCCAACCCAGAACCATCCGAGAAGAAACCTGGTCTTCTGGAAAAGACCCATTGAGCTGGGCTCAATAGCATCGCCCTCGGAGAATAGTCTTGCAACCAGCTTCGGATGGCCTTTGGACGATGAGAGATTGATTGTGATATCAATTCCTCGAAATCCTTCCATTTCGGGGCCGAGTGGATCACTAGCGAGCAACGAGTAGGATCCTTTGCGGGAGTTGAAGGGCGAGACATGAAAGTCTTTCTTCCAAGAGGCTTTCACTCGACCGCGTTGAGGTTCTCGGTGCTCATCATCGGCAGGGCCATTCTGGATATGTCGTTCTGCCTCGAAATCTCGAGTGACTAGGTAGGGGCGTCTCTCTCCAAAGGTATTGTTCACCTCAAGAACAATGGCTGACAGGGTCTTTTCCTGGGAATAGAGGAACCAGAAGGATACCGGGTTGAAATGATAGCCCAAGAATCGTGCGGCAGTAATAAGGTACGCATAGGGGTATTGCGAAGGATCAACATTCTACTTCAATTAGCTCCTCATCTGGGCACGGAGATGCTATTTCCCAAACCTGATTCTCAAGATAGTCATCCAACTTTCCGCGTAGCCCTTCATCTTGGTGTCCACGCTGAAGGTAGTCGGCAGGGTTCACGTCAAACCAGGCTCTACGGCCGAAGATATAGGACAGCCATGAAGGTGCACCAGGCACATTAGCAGATATCATGCCATTGGCATTCCCCGAGTACCCAACAGGAACACCAACGACGAGATATGAATAGGAAAAGGAATGCTTCTTGGGAAACAGTCGAGTATGGGTGGTGCGACTCGGGACTAGGAATGGACGGCCAGGGCCATTCCACTTGACAGTTTCGACATTGAGAATGCCTCCAAGAAGCCGGTACCCCAGCACCGATGTTGGAAAGACGACCCCGGCGAGAAGTCCGAACTGTGTAAAGCCCAAGTTCTTGATGAGGGAGGTTATTGCCGAAGCATGGTTCCAGCCGACAAAGGCCAACACCAACCACAGGTCAACCGTCTTTCCAACAAAGGTGAAATATGCCGAGACTGCAAAGGCCGCTACTGAAGACGACGACCAATGCTCCAGAAGGCGATCAAGAAGGTCTCCAGTGAGGACCACCGGCAGAAGCGGCGAGTCCTCGGACAGACCGTCCATGAGACGGAGGTTCGATGCTCAAGGTATGCGCATTGCTGTTTGACGATGTCTGGACAAGACTCTCAGCTACGTTAGGTAGGTGAGAGCTGAGGAGGAAGAGAAGAGGGGAAACACGGTATCTAGAGTCGTCGAGCTTTACAATAAACCAATGCTACGTCGGTCCGTCCTGAACTTGTCCATCAAGGTAGCTGCGGTACATACTGAACACTGACTTGCAGCGGGAGAGCAACAATGAAATTCACCTTAGTCATCCAATTCGCGATAGGAATTGGAGTGCGATGAACGCATCACTTTCTCAGGGTTCCCGCTTTGTCGTCATCGCTAGGTTTGGCCAGTCACGCCGAGACTGCAAGGGGAAAGGGCCTTATGTCAGCCGGAGAACCGGGGTTAGGCGTGTCCGACCCGTCCCCGGCAAAGCAAAAGCAAATCGAACCTTGTCTCTCCCGTTGGTGCCCAGCGGGAGGCAAGGGACGGACTCGACGCTGGTCCAGCCGGAAGCTCTAGCACCTTCTACGGCCCAGACGCGAGCCACCAGGTGGCGGTGCGTGCTGAAAAAATTGGAGCAGGAGGCGCTGAATCTTGTGCCATGCTGCGCAGTGAGTGAGCCTTACCGCCGGGGACAAAGAGGCGCAAGGAGAGGCCACCCACGCACGGTGCAGCAGAAACCCCCCCACCATCCCTTTCAGGGTGTCCCGCCGATTGAGTCAGTCCCCTCCATCCATTCCATCACCTTCTCCATAAATCCTTGTCGCCGAACCTCACTTCTCTCGTGCTCAAACAACAAACAATTCACTCAGTTCTTCCTCGACTCTCATCTCCTCAACTTCGATCCCTTTACCAACTGCCTCCTCTACAAATACCTACAGCAAACATGTCTGAGGACTGGGATACCACCACCAAGATCGGCTCCCGTGCCCGTGGCCCCGGTGCCGGCCAGCGAGAGACCGTTGTTCGAGGCAAGGCCGCTCTCAACGCCGCTCAGCGAGCTGGTGGTCTTACCACTGAGAAGAAGTACGCTTCTGCCAACGCCGTATGTACATCCTGCCTCGATAGCCGCGACACTCGTTAACAATTATCCACAGGGCTCTGCACCCGAGGGCCAGCGCATGACCAAGGTCGACCGTTCCGACGACATCATCAAGCCCAACACCATCGGCAAGACGGTCGGCGACGTCATCTCCAAGACCCGACAGCAGATTGAGCCCAAGATGACACAGAAGGACCTCGCCACCCGCTGCAACACCACCCAGTCCATCGTCGCCGACTTTGAGCGAGGCACCGCCGCCCCCGACCAGAAGGTGCTCGGCGCCATGGAGCGGGTGCTCAACGTCAAGCTGCGCGGCAGCGACATTGGCGCCCCCAAGTTCCCCAACAAGAAGAAGTGAACGGGGGCGCCCCTGGATGGGTAAAGATTTGTAAGAGAGGGCTTCAGGGCCGAGTCGAGCGTTAGCGAATGATATCTTGGCTGGAAAATCCGGGAGTTTCGTGTGGGCAGTCACGATGTTTTTATGACATGGGTACATGAGACTTTTTCTATTTAATCACGAGCATTCAGGATTTTGACGGCAAGGCAAAAAAGGGACTCTGATGGGAACGTCGAGTTTTTTAGTTCTTGAGAAACAAAACAGGACGGTCTAGATAGATCGTCCATCTGAATACATCATCTCTCGTGCATCACGGAGACCTCGAGAGCTCTCAACAAAATTGGTTCCTTAGGTTGTTTGTTTATGTTCCCTGAGTCTCACTTGCTGATAAGCGCATGTTTCACATCTGATTGATGCCCAATAAACGGCATGAGGCAAGCGGTAAGCAGTTGCTTTGTACCCCTTATCGGCATCCACTTGATCGATACATGCGCCGTCTTAAGCTAACCTCCCAGGCCTGGCAACTTCGAAGAGAATCTACCAACATAGAGCCTCATATGCGCGACCAACTTCGTCCGCCTTTTTAGAATCGTGGTCCATTAGTCAACTTACTTGCAGAACCAATAAGCAGGCCCTATGGAGAAACGAGAGCGCCAAGCAGGCACGCGCTGCACTTTGAAGCAGGCTGTGCGTTCTTGGATTGGATTGGATCATGGAGCTCGGCTGGATTGCCGGGGCAGAATCCTGAGCGTTCATCGTTCTTCATCTCCAATCCATTTTATCTGCACTCTGGCAACTTTACATTTCTATTAACAATCTCACTGATACATGAGAACTTATCTTGGCCTCCCTCGTCCGCGAGAAGTGTCACTTTGAGGCCCGATCCCCCAGCTTCTTCAAGAGCGTCAGATAACCCATCTCCCCAGGAAAGATGTTGCACGGAAAACAGTGCGTGATTTCTCAAGTGGTCCAGGTTGAAACTGCACTGCAACTAGGAACAACAGCGGTCCGATCTTATCAGTACATTTCGGACCTCTGCAATGGCAGTCTGGAGACATCTCTGACCACCGATGACGGTGTTATCCAAACTCTGGGGCGGTTTATCGGGGACATCAACGCCAGGGATTCGGTGATAGCTGTCCCCTTCCTCGTCTTTGATCTGAGCAAAGTTGTGAAGGATTGCAAGAAAGATTGCGAGTTGGTGCGGGATGGGGTTCAGGCATGGCTACGAGACACTGGGGCCGGATATGCTTCTCGAGTGGGATCCGAGCCATTACCATTGCTGCCGGATTTCATAGCCAGAAGCTATGGATCCGGCATGGATGGGGACACAATCCGCAACATATATCAGGAGCGTGAGCAACGTGCTATTGAGAAACTTCTCGACATGTTAAAGTATAAATGCCTAACCTACCTAATCAATAATGAACGGGACCTAACAAGCGCAAATAGAAACGTCGTTCTAGAACTACGAGTTTCGCTCCGGGGCCTATCAAAATTCGGGAATCTAAAATCACGACGGAAAGAGACCGTGGTGAACAACGCCACGGAGCTGCTCAGGCAGGTTCATTGCTTCATCGAGAAGAGAAGACTTGACAGTACTCTGGTCACATCAGGGTCGATCTTCTCCCTGTCTACAGAGGTCATGAAGCTGTTGTCAGAGTCAAGGCTGTGTGCTAGGGAACTGTTTGTGCTTCGTGGTATCGATTACGAACATCGTCCAGCTCGGCATGAAGGGATCAGTTCTGCACACGAGACAACGTTCGAGTGGATCTTTGACAGATCCAAACAGGATACGAAGCAATCGCACCTCTTGAACTGGCTTTATCGCGGCCATGGCATTTTCTGGGTTTCAGGAAAGCCAGGGTCGGGGAAATCCACACTCATGAAGTACATCACCGAACATCCTTGCACAAAGGCTGCCTTGCGGCAATGGGCTACGGCCGCCGGCAAGGAGTTGAACATGGCCACTCATTACTTCTGGTATGCAGGGTCAGATATCCAGAGGTCGCAAGAAGGCCTACTTCGGTCCCTCCTTTGTGACATCTTCCAACAAGCCCCAGAGCTCATCCCAATTGCCTGCCCTGAACGCTGGAACAAGAGTGATGATTTCTCTCCCAACGAGGAAGTTGATACAGACCCTTGGGCCTTGGCAGAGTTGCAGGAAGCGATAGATGAGATTGCGAATCAACCCGAGCTAAAGGTCGATTTCTGCTTCTTCATCGACGGGCTTGATGAATTTAGTGGTCAGCATCTACACATTTGCAAGTCTCTGCTAAAGCTCTCCGCATCGGGCAACATCAAGTTGTGTCTTGCTTCCCGCCCCTGGAATATCTTCGAGGAGAGCTTTGGCCAGGTCCCTACCCAGAAGATTTATATTCACGAGCTCACCAGGGAAGACATTCGAAAATACGTCGAGGATCTCTTGTGTAACCACCCTCGTTGGCAGACGTTGCTCATCGAGTCCAAAAAGGCAGCCGCTCTCGTCAACGAAGTCACTGTCAGGGCTCAGGGCGTCTTCCTTTGGGTCTTCTTGGTGACGAGACTCCTCAGAGAGGGCTTGACAAACTACGATACCCTCAGCGATTTACGCAAGAGGTTGGATACACTTCCATCAGACTTGGAGCCCTTTTTCCGACATATGATGGATTCGGTTGAGCCATTCTATCACACAAAAATGTCGGAGATGCTCCAAATGGCCGTCAAGGCTGGGAAACCACTGCCATTTTCCATCTGCTACTTCCATGACCAGGAGTACGAGGACGACGGCTATGCTCTCAGGGAGCCGATTACGCCTTGGGAGTCCGAGATTCTGGACAGCGTACGCAACATAGTCACACGGCGAGTAAACGCGAGGTGCATGGGGCTTATGGAGGTAAATGGAGACAACGTCGAGTTCCTACATCGGACAGTGTACGATTTCCTCTCGTCAAAAGACATGGAACAATTCCTAGAAACAAACACCCGCGAGTGCTTCGATCCGCACCTCACTATACTTCAAGCCTATGTCGCCTGGACGAAGCACGCCCCATTCTACGACTTGACAACCACGAACAAAGCAATGCTTCAGATTGGCGAGTCTCGCCTGAAGGCAACGCTCCTGGAGACATTCTCGTACGCTCTCCAAGTCACATCCGACAAATCATCGACCATCAGCGCAGAGGTCCTGCTGGATGAACAGGAACAGACTGTCCAGAGAATCTTTCAGGCCCCCTGGAGCAATCGTCCTAACGATGTCTGCAGCAAGGCCACAGCGTTATTCAGATATTGCGCTCTGCAGGCCGTGTCGACAGAGTACATTGTAATGAAGCTCGAAAAGAACAAGAGCTATTTCAATGACGTTGGTGTTGACCCGTTACCGCCAATTCTATGTCAGAAGAGGGGTGATGGTCAGGGTAGTTTTTGGAAACCTGAACAACTAGAGCTTCTCCGATGTCTTCTTTGCCACGGCTACGATCCTAATTCAAATACCTCCTCTTCCGAGGACGACGCCTCTACCGGTGTGTTGACTCCTTGGGCAAGTTTCGCCCATCGCCTTCTTCCTCGATATAAACTCAGCACTGGGGTTCCTACCATATCTGGATCCCAAGGAGTCGTCCCTAGTGGCGTGGGACATGGGCGCTCCTGGCCCTCGTCTCAGCCTACATTCTTGTTTCAGCCGCCCAGCAAACATGTATCAGAGGCTCTTAGAAGTGGACTTTTTCGCATGCTTCTTCAATTTGGTGCTGACCCAAACGCCAGAGTTGGACAAGGAGACTGCAAGTTGTCAGTTTGGGCAACATTTCTTATCATGGGATTCTCAAATTCTCAGTCGTTTCGACAACACCCAAAGGAATATCTCTCTGTACTAGACGTGCTTCTCTCGAGGGCAGACTTTTCCCGTCAAGAGGATGGATTGACTGAAGCTGTCAAACGGATGGTCGAAGACCGCAAGTCCATTACCACTTTTCCTACCAGCGCTTTCAAGCCCCTTCCAAGACAACAGGCACGCAAGCGCACGATGGAATTCATATGCCTGCAACTTGATGAATTGATAGCCACGAGGTCGACGACCGACCTCCGAGATTTAGTCTTGGGGCAGAGGTCACTCAGATCTTCATGAGGCATGCGGCCCACCCATCACTACCGATGAAGCCCCTGGAGTCGAGACTCTACCGAGCCTTTCCGGGCCTTGCACCTGCTGCAGGAACTTTGTCGAATCCCTTTCTTGCAGACGACGATATGTCGTGCGGTGTGGCTGGAAAGAGACCAAGGAGTGGTTGTCCTCAATATGGTAGCTGGGAACCATCAAAGGTGCCGCGACGAAGATAGCATTCGAGTTGGAGACTTGCCAAAGGAGAAGATTTATCGAAGTTAGTGGGTCAGAAATTATGAGTATTTTATGGGACAAAGACATGGTGTTTCTCTGGCTAGCACTCTCACAAGAATTGTGAGAAGCAAGGCGAGAGTTTCGAGCACTGACCTTGGGTATGTTTGCTTACCCGCTTCCCGAATAGCGTCCAACCATAGCATTCGATGACTGAGGAATACGGGATCCAATATTTTACCTACCTACATAGAACCAAGTTTTCCACAAATTCAGAAAAAATACAGTGGTTGGAGACCGAATCAAATGGAACTGACAGTCACAAAAAGGGTAAAGCGGACTTGTAGGGTAGCCCGGTATGGAGACTCTCAGCCCAAGGCTTCACTCAGATGAATCAAGAGATGTGGTCTATTTTCAGTCGCCTAAACCCATATATTGATGCTTTGAGGAAACCAATGCCCGACTGAGCTCCAAAGGCAAACTCATGTGGAACGTAGACAAGATCTCAACAGTTTGTCGCTCAAGGAATTCCGATCCCTCTACCAGCCATGCGCCCGTCATTAAAATCTATCAATTCATACACCTAGTGTCAAATCATGCCGAAACCTTGGGGCTGTACTTTGTGGCGGCCTTGTCAAACAGTGCGCTCTTCTCCTCCAAGTCGGATAGGAACTGGTGGTTGGGGTCGGCGGCCTTGAGCTTGCTAGTAAAGATTAGCATCAATCACATAAAAACAGAGTTGGTCTACTTACTCAGTAAGCTCCTTAGGGCTATTGCCAGAAATCACATTCAGGACAAGAAGGTTGGCGATGGCATCGGCCGAGCTAGCGTCCTTCTCCAAAGCTTGCTCCAAGGCGGCCTGGGCCTCCTCTGTCCTGCCGAGGTGAAGCTCACAGACTGCTTGCGAGACGAGGCTTCGCACTGATGAGGTCGATGGAGCTTGCGCGAGCTCCTCAAAGACGTAGAACGCCTGCTGGTACTTTTCTCCGCCCTATACCGTCTTAGTGACTTGTCCTATGTTATAACAGGATGGTCCTTACCACTCTCAATCCAACCCAGGACTCGGCCAGGTTCACCAGGAGACTATCCTGGGCCCATCGTCGCGCAGCAGATACTTCCTTCAGGGCAAGGTCGGTTCGGTTTTGTTGGAGGTGGATTTGGACGATCAGGGCGACGGCGTCAACTGATTAACAGCGGTCAGCGAAAGGCGACAAGCTTGGGAAGAGTTCCTTTAAACGTACGGCTTCCCTGATGTTGCGTGAGAAGCGCAAGGGCCTCATCAGACTTTCCGGCAGCCTGAAGTACTGTTCCTCCAATAATAAGAACGGTTGTGTTGTCGGCCGACGACGCAGCCAGCTTCTCGACGGTCTTGACAGCAGAGTCGACCTTGCCCAGGCTGAGCTCGGCCAGAGCACCCAGAGCTTCGAGGGCAGGATCCGACTCCCCCTTCACATCGGCGAGGACATCTTCAGCCTGGCCGAGGGCCAGTCTGGCTCGGAGGACGAGGACGCGCACGGGAAGGGCGTTGTCAGGGGAGAAGGACGAGGTGTCGAAGTCGATGACCTCCTGGTACTGGCCCTGGTGGAAGTAGTTGTGGATGTTGATCAATTCGCCTTCGGCAGAGTAGGGATCCATGTTGGCGGCTGTTGACTATGAATCGACTTGAACTGGTTTGTATATCGGTCGTCCCTTAAACTATCCTGAGAACACTTGGTGATGCGCCTGCGAGATCATATGGTGGGGCCCTTCAAGTCCACCAAGCAGTCTGAGGTGTCCTTTCGTGGGGGTGGGAGAGCTCCAAGGGGTACGTACCTTCCCTAGCCTCACCTCGGTGAGGCGTTGATCATGGTAGCCCTAGATGTCAGGCGCAAAACTGTGGCTGGTGCAAGCGAGCCACAGGCCCGCCTGATGGGGCAAGGCGCGGACCCTAGTTGCCCACAAAGAAGAGAAATCCCCCAAAACCTCCCAATTTCGCCCAGTCTTGAGAACTTCGCATCACCAAACACCCAAAGGAACGACACCGCACAACGTCGTCAAGATGGTACGTCGCAACAGTCAATCCAAAGCCCTCCTTCATCAGCAACAGCATACTACTGCAAGAGATGCGATGCTTTACTCTCGAGCTCTGCGCCCGTCGACCGCCTGCACGATGACAGTCTATCCGGGAGAAAGTGGGATGAATTTTTGTGTGTGGTGATGATGCTACTGGAGGGAGATTATTCGCGACATCATCGACCGATTCCTCGACGACCAGCCGACTACTCCAATTCTCTGCGCCCATGACGAAAAACTCTCCGATTGTTGTCGACCCCAAAGACTGTCTCGTGCGGCGGGCGATGGAACATCTCGAGATTCTGACAAGATAAAAATGACCCTGATCAACCAGGTCGCTAACAAGCTGCATCGCACAGGTCAACATTCCCAAGACCCGTAACACCTACTGCAAGGGCAAGGACTGCCGCAAGCACACCCAGCACAAGGTCACCCAGTACAAGGCTGGCAAGGCCTCGCTGTTCGCTCAGGGAAAGCGACGTTACGACCGCAAGCAGTCGGGTTATGGTGGTCAGACCAAGCCCGTCTTCCACAAGAAGGCCAAGACTACCAAGAAGGTCGTGTTGCGATTGGAGTGCGTCAAGTGCAAGACCAAGCTCCAGCTGGCGCTGAAGCGATGCAAGCACTTCGAGCTCGGGTATGTCGACTCTCTCTCAGAACGCGCATACGGAATGCTAACGAACTCTGTGCAGTGGTGACAAGAAGACGAAGGGTGCGGCTCTGGTGTTCTAAGTGCTTTGTGTTTGGGGTCTCACGGTCACCATTTCTCATGCTTACCTGGCGGCATTTGGGCATCACGGACACTGGCGAAGGGAGGTACATGTCCTCGGCTGAGGAATGTTTCATAGGGAGTTGAATCAAAAAAATCTCTGTGACTGCACCAACAGATTTCTCCGCCAATGTTGTAGGCACAATGTGGTGAGGTGCTCCAAAGGTCCAAAGCCGGCGTCCGGGGTTGAGTCATACCCAGGTAGCTAAAAGATGGAGTCGAGACGGACTGAAGGCCTGAGGGAAAAGTTATCAAGTATCAAAACTCGGGCTTGTCGACTGCCTGTCTATATATCTAGTTGGCACTACATCTAGAAACCCTCTCCCAACATGATGGTTCTACCACCTCCATACCACAATGTCCCGTTCCGCGCATCGAGCCCCTTCTCCTGACCGACGATCCACTCGCCCACAAATTCAGAGTCGGGGTTATCCCAAACTTCCTTCTCCAGCCACTGGTTAATTTCATCAATAGCCTTGACCCAACTCGCCCTCTTTTCAGGGGTATCATGGTCCTGGTGGTTGAGATACCGACCAAGTGTGATGTGTGCGCTCGGGACCTGATATCTGGACCCAACTTCAACACCACCCGCCTGTACCTGGTCGAATACATCGCGGCGGAGGTGATGGTAAGTGTAATCATCTCCTTGTGTGATGCCATCCGTAACTATAGGCTCCACAGGGGGCGGTGAGAGAGAGGCTTCACCCGCCGCTGGGAGGAATGAAACGGCAAAGGCGGAAAGGTCGTAGGAGATCATGGGCTTGACGAGACGTGATCTATGTGAGTAGGGGTAGTTGACAATTGAGGGGATTGTCGGCCGCAGCGTAGACACCAACGAGGCAATCTCATCGGGGGTCTTGGAGAAGGCAACCTCGAGTGCTGTCAAGTGCATCTTGTGAGTAGGCATAAGCCAAACACCTAAGTCATATGTCAGTAAAAGCAATACAACTCATGTTAGGGGTTGCTCACTTGGGGCAGCCTGCTTCAACAATTCCTGCAACTTAGCCGCCAGACGGACAACGTGATCAGGTGGCCTCGCCCAAAAGACGAGGCAGTTCCTCGGATCCCGGAAACCCGGCTCAACAGTCTGATCCTCGAGTCTCAGGAGGTACTGGTCGATGATGAGCCCTTTGAAGTTGGGGTCCAGGAACTTTTCGGCCTGCTGGGCGTTTCTCTTTGTCCGGTGAACGGAATAGAGAGTCTGGATCTCGGCCTGGATGTTGTTAGTTGAGAGGCTTTGATAAAACTGTGAATACTTACGGGGTTGTCATTGCAGGTTCTTATGAGGGCCGTGTAAGGGTTCTCTCCGGGCTGAAGTTTGATGCCAGAGAGATCCTCAAGCTTGTTGCGAGCATCGGTGAGTTCGAGAGCCACCATCGTGAGTGAGTCACACTGAAAGGGCCGGTTTTCTTTGGTAGTTTCAGAGAGACCCAGGGGCTAAGAAGTCTGTTTGGATAAAACTCCCCAGACTTGAACCACTTCCGATATTTATATGGTCATCGCTTGAAGTCGTCGTGATGGAGCCTCCAAGACGTGGAATGTCGGATGACTAATCTTTCTAACCAGCTACATCTCAGTCTCGTATTTGACAATTACGGCGAGAACTATTCTCGTCCTTTCGTGTCCAAGAAGAGTCAGACCAGACGGGTATTCTAGTCACTTCAGGAATAGTCGAAACGTGGTGTTTTCTTGGCCCTTTTTTCGTTGTTAAAGTTGAAATGCTTCATTTGAATCACATCTCGTTTGTGTCAAGCTCAGCCACCGCTAAGTTACGCAATTAATTGATCCTCAAATATCGCCTATTTATTTTTAATTCACAATTTCCCAGAGCGTGTCCTGACGACCGGAACCCGCACCCTAATCTTTGGTTCCTCTGGCTCAAAGACGGAAAGCTGACAGTCCTCCTCTGCAACTCCGCTCGCAAACTGCACAACCAAAAAGTCCAGCGTCGTTGCCTCCTTTCCCATTGCCACCATTGGAGCGTGCCATGTCCCGGCGCCGTAGGTGACGGCTTGTCTGTTGGTCGCTACAAAGGCGCGTAGGCGTCTCAGGTCAGGTAGACCTCTGCCGGGTAATCCATCGCCAGTCGGCACGGGGAGGCCCTCGTCCAACTGACTTGGGGGAAGACTCGGTGCCACGATGACCAGATACATTGAAGAGGTAGACATGAGCGGGGAAAATGTCTGCGACGTAAAAGGGTGTCTCTCGAGGACGCTGACGGTGAACTCGCGCTGCGAGGGGTCTCCGGTCTCCTTAAGTTGACGGGCCTCGCAGACGAATTGACTCATGATGAGCTCGCCATTACCACTAGGCGCCTGAGCGTAGAGGTTCTTGGGTTTGCTGACATGGCTGTACTTGATGGCGGTTCCCTGGTTCGCCGAGACGCCTTCATACGGCAGTGAGCCGCCCTGCGCGGCGTAGGCGGTGGGGTGTAGTTCTGGTCGAGGGTTTGTGACGACGTCGCCAAATGGAGCAAATGCCTCCTGCGTGAGGCGATCAGCCGTAACTTGAATGTCCAAGTCGCTGATGTTGATTGTCACGGACATGGTTGATATGCAGAGTCGATGTGATGAAATGAGTAGTGACGTAGGTAAGTTTGGAGTTGGTGGTTGAAGCTCGGTTTCTTATCTCGCGGCACAGTGGATAATGCACTATCGAGAGTCGCGGTGTAGCTATCACGACCAGCAACGCGTTTAATAATGCGATACACTAAGAGTTTTGGATATTTCACAGACATACTACATCTTGGAGTATTCGAATATTTTATCTCTAGGTTAATTGATGGCCTATTCTGACAGGTATCGCCAATACTTCTCAACGTAACTATTTCTCTCAACTACCCATCTAATGAGAAACTATCAAAGTCGACCATGAGCCTTGCAATGCCATTGATATGAATAGAAACAACTTGATCACGCTCAGGCCCACATTATTGAGAAGAAAAACCCACATCTCTTGCAATTCAGTACTTCCTCAGTCGGACATGGTGGGAGTTTATGGTCAGGATCCAATACTTACCCTAGACCTGAACTTGACAAACTCATTGCATTGTCTGATACTTGACTCTTGTCCGTCTGTATACCTATCTATACACCCAGAATGTCTCCTTTCTATCCGATTGATAGACCCGTAGCTCAATACAAACTTCCAAGACTACCATTTTCCCATTTTCATTAGCTTGCATATGCAAGTCTAGCTTTCGGACTGACATTTCCGAAACTTGAAGCCAATGACAACTGCATCTCAAACTACACGAAGTAAGTGGATCTGTCACTGTTCGGAAATCAAACCCGGTCGTCATGTCGGCTGTCTATCGCTGCGGGGGACTTGAAATTCATGCTTCATGAATGGTTGAGACAGAAATATCTTTCGGGAAACTTGGTAGAAAAACATGTGGACGGAGAGAAGCGCGGATACACAGAGAGGGAGATTTGATCATGTTGTGCCTCGACGGACATGTATAAGAAGCAACCTCTGGTCGAGTAAACCATGAATTGAATACCACGAACATCAAGTTTCGAGAACAAGTCTCACAAGAGAACAAGTCCTACCCAGCATAATGTCCACCCCTGCAAACCTCCAAGTAGCCATCGCTGGCGTCGGCCGCATGGGTAAGCTCCTCCACCAAGCACACAACACTCGACGACACCCTCTCACCACTAGCATCTAGGACTACGCCATGCAGAGCACTTTCATAGGCTGGTTGCCGACGCGGATCTCATTGCTGTCAGCTCGCCCGTCCAGGCTGAACTCGATGCGGCCAAGGCTTTGGTCCCCCAAGTGAGGACCTACCTGTCATACGATGAGATGCTCAACACCGAGCCCATGCTCCAGGCTGTTGTCATTGCGAGTGCAGTTTCTGTACATGCGGAGCAGGCTATAAAGGCCATGGAGAAGGGCCTCCATGTGCTCTGTGAGAAGCCTCTTAGCCCAAGTCCAGAGATTGTATGTCAATCAAGATCATGAATCTCAGCCATTGGCTAACCACATACCAGTCTCAACAAGTACTGGATGCGTACAACAAGTCTCTAAAGAAGTATCCTAAGCAAAAAGTCATGTGCGGCTTCTCGAGGAGATTCGATGCCTCCTACCGAGACGCTCACCAGAAAGTGATGAGCGGAGATCTGGGTCGTCTCGCCGTGTTTCGATCGCAGACATGCGATCTACTGAACCCCGAATTCTTCGCAAGCTATCTTAAGCATGCTGCTGGTATTTTTATCGACACGTCTATTCACGATGTTGATCTGGCTCTCTGGTTCCTAGGACATGATAGTGTGGTGAAGACTATCAGCTCAGCCGGTGTCACTGCTGTTCAACAGGACATGCTTGACCACACCGACAGAGACAATGCATTGGCCATCATTGAGTTCTACGTAAGAAGATTTGATATACTCACATTGACCTACGCTGACCTCGGACTGCAGGACGGCAAGATTGCCCAGATATACGCCTCACGCATGATGGCAGCCGGACAAGAAGACACAACCGAACTAATCTGCACAAAGGGAAAAGCGACAGTAAACGCTCAGCCGCAGACAAACCTCGTCAACGTTCACGACGCAAATGGCATCAGACGTCAGGTCCCCGGCGACTACTACGGCCGTTTCAGGGAGGCCTTTATCACAGAGGCGCAAGAATTTACCGACTGCTGCCTCCACGACAAGGAGCTTCCCGTGAAGCTGGAGGGAGCTGTTAAGGCTGTGACTATCTGCTGTCTTCTGCAGGAGAGTCTGATCAGTGGAAAGAAGATTGAGTTTGATGAGTCTGGTCGACGGTTAACATCTGCGACTGATGTCAAGGGTAGCAAGTTGTGATTATGATTGTCATGTTGGCATAGCATAAGAATAGACAGAGAAAACATGTTTCAACGTTCCCGTAAGAGGAAATATGTTTCAACGCCTATCCCGTCAGTTCCGTACCAAATGCCGAAATGCCGTGCGGAGCTCCGCTATCGCTCCGGGCCCCGCGAATCGGCGGCCACATCCACAGCGGAAGCAGGGACCCGGGAGGAGTCGTTCCCTGCTCCGTCCCTCGGACAAGGAAGGGGTGGAGATTTTGCTTATCTCATTGGACTCTGGTTGGGCGTCATCGCAATTGCTCAATCAAGCGAGAAAGGGACGGTGAGTGTTGAAACTTTGAATATTGCCTCAGACATATTCGTTTTTCTGTTCATTCTTTACTTGTTCTGTTTTTTTGTGGAAAGATATTCGAGCTGAAACTTGGATATACTCGTATAAATGCATGGTAAACCCGATAGTGACAATGAGTCCGAGACCTCGGAGCATCATGACCCGAGCTCTCAACACCACGAGACAAGTCAAGATTCAACTCGTCCTCTCAACCAAGTAACAGAACCTGATGGCCTCCTTCCCCCGAGCCCAGGCTCAACACCAGAGCCAAAGGGTAACGAGCCCGTCGCTTGGTCCGACCTCCCCCAGAAGCATCAGCTCTTTATCATCACACTCGCCCGCATGAGTGAGCCGCTCGTCCAATCTTCCCTCCAGGCCTACATGTTTTACCAGCTCAAGTGGTTCGACCCAGAGTCACCAGACTCGACCATTTCGGCGCAAGCTGGTGTTCTTCATGCAAGCTTCACCGCTGCCCAGTTCCTCACGGCTATGCTCTGGGGCCGTGTTGCGGACTCGCGTCGAGCGGGACGCAAAACGGTTCTACTCATAGGTCTTTGTGGCACGAGTTTGTCGTGCTTAGGCTTTGGATTCGCTACGTCGTTCTGGCAGGCTCTCCTGTTCCGGACTATTGGGGGCGCTACCAACGGTAATGTTGGAGTTATGAGGACCATGTAAGCCATGGATATTACAGTCCGGGAGTGAAAACACTTGTTAACCTTCAATAGGATTAGTGAGATCATCCGAGAGAAAAAGTACCAGTCAAGGGCCTTTCTCCTACTCCCCATGACCTTCAACTGCGGCGTAATCCTGGGCCCTATCATGGGCGGTCTCCTTTCTGACCCAGCGGGCAGCTATCCTGGTCTCTTTGGCAAGGTCGACTTCTTCTTGAAATATCCGTACGCAACGCCAAACATCATTAGCTCCATATTTCTTGCCATCGCTGCTCTGACAGTCTGGCTCGGTCTCGAAGAGACTCTCGACGCTCTTAGGGATGGCCCGCAAGATCTTGGTTCGCGTCTTGGGCATAGACTTGCATCACTGATACGGAAGCGGTTCTCATCGGGTGGTTCCCATGAGGGCTATACTGCTATTCCCGCTGAAGATGTTGAGTTGGCACCAGAGGGCGAGGTCACGACGAAGCGTCCGGCGAGACGATATACCCAGCGACTTCCCTTCCGACGAATGTTTACTCGCAACGTCACCATGACTTTTGTCGCGAGCTTTCTGCTCGGAGTGCACATCGGCACATTCAACTCTCTCTGGTTCGTCTTCCTGTCAACCCCGGTTTGGAACCCAGATACCTCGGAGCATCCGCGCCATCTCCCCTTTCTTTTCACCGGCGGACTAGGCCTCCCCCCTCGGTCCGTGGGACTTGCGATGGCGACTCTGGGCTTCATCGGTATAAATCTGCAGCTATTCCTCTACCCTCGAATCTCGGCACGTCTGGGGACCACCAAGGCTTGGCGATTCTCCCTGTTCTGCTTCCCCATCGCTTACTTCCTCGTCCCGTACCTCTCAGTCGTCCCCAGCAGCGACTCTTCCCCTCCCCCAGGCCCCAAGGGAGGAATTGCCATCTGGCTGGCCATCTGCGGCGTCCTCTCGATTCAAGTCTTGGGTCGAACCTTTGCGATCCCAAGCCAGACTATTCTCGTCAACAATTGCTCGCCCCATCCAAGTGTTCTCGGCACTGTCCATGGGTTAGGCCAGAGTGTGGGTAGCGCAGCAAGGACAATTGGTCCAATGATTGGCGGTGTGATATACGGCTTTGGCCTTAACAAAGGTATGGTTGGCCTTGTATGGTGGATTCTCAGCTGTGTTGGTATCTGTGGCATCTTGGCCAGCATGTTCGTCAAGGAAGGGGATGGACATGAGATATGGCTCCCAGGCGACGAAGACGAGACGATATCCGATACGGAGAGAAGTCACGTTAGAACGCGAGACTGAAGCGAGTCATATGCTTCTCATGTTTCATGTTATGGAATGTCAACCGCTCAAACGGTTGACTCTGGGCGTTTCAAGCCATCTTGTCGTCACATACCTAGTGACGATTTTTGCCATGCCCACTCATGATATTTCAGACCAGTACCATTAAACGCCAAACATGTAAACCCCCAGACATTAAAAAATCGCTCAAGTAAATTCCCTCGGCCGTTGCTCACGCCCAATGTTCAGATCCGACTCGTCATCCTTTGCCTCGGACCTCCACGGCGACGGTGTTGCAGGTGATAGAGGAGCAAGTCCAATTGGTTGGTTCGACGGGGGCTCATAACCCGGGGGAGGTTCCGAAGGGTAGCCCATGTGTTGGGGAGGCTGTTGTCGCCAGGGCTCGGCGCTGTAGCCATGGGGACCTGCAAGCCCGGGACCTCGGGGCCCTCTTCGTCGCCTTTCGATATATCGGCGGCCGTAAATGAGAATGAGGCTGGTGAGGCAGATAAAGATGATGAGGATAGCCAGGAGCATGCCCCATCTCCGGTTCAAAGCCAAGGTGAAGCCCCTTGACAGCCTGGTTAGCGATGCGAGGACAAGGGCTAGTGGGTCAAAGACTTACATGAAGGCATTGAGGGTGCCCAGGAAGAGAATGATGCGACCAACCCAGAGGTGAACCCTGCCATATTTTGTAGGCGCCTTGGTCTTCTTATACTGAGTGTGGTGCATGACTCCCAGGCCAAATTGACCCAGTAGGAGGCCAGTGACGATGAATCCAACTACCTGGTGAGGATCATTGAAGCTGCGCGACTGAGACTATTGTTAGTTACTGCATCCATAGTGCAACCAAGAGTACATACTCGTTGATAGTAGAAACTATTGGCGACTCCAATTCCAAAGCCAGCAAGCACGCCCACCGTGGCAATGACCTGGTTCAGAGCATGCCACTTGACGCCACCTCCTGACCTAAGCAAGACCACACCGACGGGCATGAGGAGGACAATGGACAGGACCATAAAGACACCATGGACCGGCGACATCCAATTCGGCTTCGGCTTGAAACCGTCCTCTGAGATGAGCTTGGAGCCGACGTTGCCGGTCGAGTCGGTGATGGACGGCAGCTCAGACTTGCCGTGCGTCCTCCCCACGTCAATCTGGAATACACCATAGCCCTTGTGGTACTTGAGCGGCGCATCCTCGTCTTTGCTGTGGTAGTCCTCCTTGGGTCCGTAGGCGTAGATGGCCTTGCTGGTGTCGTATACATCTAGCATTCCTCCACTCGTGTCCTTAGCTGGCCAACTGCGGCATCGTTCCATGCACCGGACTGTCATGTACATGTAGTCGCCCTTGATACCCGATTTGGATTCGAGGATGTCGTACTTCATGTCTTCATAGTACTTGGGTTCGTAGTGTCCGTAGGCGGTACGGGGCGAAAAGGTGACGCTCGTGCCGTCGGGGTGCTTGTAGATGATGAGATATAGAGCTCCCGGCATGTCCGGGCTTCCGAGGCCGACAGCGCCCCATGAGAGCTCCTTCTTGACGCGCAAGCTCCAGTAGACTTCGGTGTCGACGTTCTCGCCAATGTCGATGGCAAAAGCGACGTTGCCGTCTGGCGAGACAAAGGTGGATTGGCCGCCCTCATCCTTGTCTTTAGCGAGTGAGAATGGAAGGACTGATAGGTAAGTATTGGTTAGTAAGAGCCCATGTAAATAATTGTTTGGCGGTAGTGCTTATTACCTGCTGTCGCAGCCAGGGCGACCCGCCACAAGTTGCGAAGCAACATGATATTATCGCGAGATGGGAGCTGATCAAAGCAAAAGCAGTGTAACAGCTTCCAACACGCGGGGGGAAAAAGAGTGGGTGTATGAGGGGGGGAAGACAGAGAATAAACAAGAGACGAGAGGAGGGGAAAAAAAAGAGAGGGACAAAATGCAAGAAAGAAAGAAAAGAGACGAATTGCTGCCAGGCTATCTGTCACGGCCCCGTAAACACGAAGATCAGGGAGACAGACCAAGCTGGGAAAAGGAGGCGCGCGCCACTAATTAACGGCGCGCTGCATACGGCAGATGATGTGTGTGTGATCTCTTCTGTGTGTGATGGATGGTTGCCTCTCAAAGTACCGTGATGTGCAATTTCACAAGCCGACCAGGGGAGGAAGTGTCCAATCGATACGTCTTCCCCATGTGATGATGCATATTTGTGTGTCCCAAGTCAAGTCATCTTGTCTCGGAGCCATGACGAAGGGAGAGATTTCAGCTTCCATTCCAGCAGAAAGGGGGCATTCTCTTCCCTTGCTTGTGGCCATTCCACCACATCTTTGTCTTTGTCATTTACCATCCAAACATAGATTCCCGATGACGAATCCATTACCTCCCCCTCCCTCGTATTCTTTAAACCCAAAAAGTAACCTCATGCCATATCCCTCCCGAGTTTATTGACAAGAAGCCTCTTGGCCCGGGAACCCTGGCTCAAATCGAGCATTTCGAGCTGCAGTGGTTGGTTCGCGGGGAGCATGGACCCAAGGACAAGCTCACTGGTCCTTCCCCCTGTGGAGACGGGCCAGCGCGCTAGTCAGGGCACCTTCCCCCTGGCCTTCCGGTTAAGGTTGCCGCTCTGACCAATGAGACCCGCCCTTTTACCATTCGGTAACGTTTTGTTGTTCATCACCACCTCAACACCATGGCAACATCTGTCGAGTAACGTCAACATGAGCAAAAATAAATCATCTTCCACCTCAAGAACGTCAAAAAGAATGCGTAATCTGGGAATCGAACCCAGGGCTCCCCGACGTTGCTCGAATGGCAACGGAGAATTTTACCACTAAACCAATTACGCTGAAAGTGTTGAAGAGCTGCTTCTGCTCCACTTGTTGGAGGGGAGTCACCAAAGTCGCGTTATTCACCACCAGCGGATGACCACAAGATAAGGAGAATGTTTAACGTTAGTAGTCGAAATAATAACTGTCTCATTTTGAGTAATAATCGATAAATAATTAGAGAGGATTCATCATATCATAGCCCGTTCAAGGATACTTGCACATCCATCGCATCTCCAACATTCACCCAGTCCAGCTACAACACATCCATGTCAGCACCATCACCACAGCTTCGTCGGTCAACTTACAAGAACAACATTCGGCCGTCTCCCCCAATTACCTTCACAGAGATCTATCTGCTTCTGGATGGACTCGGCTGAGTTTGTCTTTGCTGCGTCAATCTGATTGGGCACTACAATGCCCAGAATATCGTGGTTGAGCATGTGGTTCATGATGCCCATGAGCTTTGCTGGATCGCCATTTTCTGGTCGGTCGACATCGCAACTTGGGAATGAATCATCGGTTACACCGTACGAAGTCTCCCAGAAGTAGTCGAATTCGCTGATGATGTAGTCGACCTTGCTTTGGTCCGAGTGGTAGTCTTGATGCAAATTAGCACAGTGAACAAGAACATCAGCCGTCAGTGAGAAGAGTACCCATAAACACAATGAGACGAGTTCCATCATTGATCAGAGTCTGGAGCGTTGGCCACTCATCCAGGGCCAACTTCTTCTTCGGGTGAAAAACGAGGTCCTTGAGGCCAGTGCTCTCAAAGGCATCATCAAACTTCTCGACCGACAGTCCATCAATATTGGTCAAGAGCAACGTCACAACTTCGTCTTTATTCTTGCCCATCCAGTCAGAAACCTCTTGCAAGTAATCCTTGAGAGGTCCCTCGTCAAGTTCCCAGCAGTGAGTGTGGCACATCTGGATTTCACCATCCTTGTCTTGTGTTTGTGCTTGCAAGAAGCGCACACCCATGTCGAGCTGCTCCGTCACTGACTTGTACTGATTGTGGACTGGCGTTTCTCCCACAAAGGCGCTGTTGTGAGTACCTATAAAGGTAATACCGGAATATTTGCGATCACAGAGCTTGTCATGGCCGTTGCAAGCTGCCAATGCTGCCGCAACAAAGGGCAATATTCGTGCGAGGAACATGACAAGGATATTTGAAAAGAGTGAGATGAAGAGAAAGCTTCACATGGAAACAGCCAAGGGCATCTACGAGTGATAAAATATTGCGTCCATCTTAATGCTGCTCGCCACTGTACATGGCCCCCAAGGAGGCTACCGAGGAGCAAGTTTCAGAGCGCTTGTACAGCGAATCACATGCATACATATCACGTCAAACGTCAGAAAATGGTCAGTGATCCTCTGATCTGGTAACCTATTTTCAGGTGTTTCTTATGCGCTGACAAGTGGGTTGCAACGTTGGCCTGGGTGGTGTGGCTTATGCTGAGTTTGAGGCAAGGAACACCTCTTAGAGGCTGGAGGAATTGAAACGTTAAACGTTAATAACCGCTCTATGGGTAGGGTAAAGTTCGCAGGAGGATTGTCTTTGATAGATGATTTGCCCATGGTTTTGGTTTCGCAGGGTGAAGCTGAAACTGACCAGGAGTTTAAACTGACGATCCCCCATGGTCAATGAACGATTGGGCAAAGGCAAACGTGGCGGTGCATCAGATGGTTTGACTTGAGTGACCTCAATGCTGACCAATATCAGCTCTTTGTTCTCTAGAACATTGTTGTAAAGTGCCCGTGGAAGTCAAAGGAATGAAATCAAGCAATAGTCCAGGCTGTAGCGCTGGACCCACTCTGACGCATTCTCATTAACCAAACACCAACGAATGTCTCTCTGAGACACGGCAACCTGGCCACATCCTAGATCAACCAACTTTGCGCCTGGTTGATCTTTTGCCATTCACTCTCTTAGAACTGCTCTTGCTCGTCTGCTTGATGAGTTTACCTTCTCTTTAAACCCGTCAAAAAGCATCACTTGATGCTCCATCGCCCAGCATGTCGAGCTACCTTTCCATGTTAGGCTGGGCCTTTCTTCCTGGCGTATGCAGCCTCCGTCCCATCATGACACCCTCTCCAACGGCTAACTTTCTTGCAGCTCGCTACCTCATGGGTACAGACCATTTACTATGGCTTCACCATTCGCGCCGGCGACCCTAAGCCCGCCCCGGGCTCGGCACGATTCAACTCGCACCGCCGAAACATCCACATCCTCGTCGTAGCCATCTACCTGGCCTACACCATCTTCGAGGCCGACTATGATCAACGTCGACTTTCCTCCTACTATGCCGACCTTGGCGTACCCCTCAACGCGACCGACCGCGACATCAAGTCCCGCTTCCGACGCCTAGCTGCCATGCATCACCCGGACAAGGCTGGTCGCGATGCTACAGACTCGGCCGCCTTCTTCATGCACCTCAAGCTGGCGAGCGACACCTTACATGACGCTGTGAAGCGCTTTGCGTATGAGCGCTTCGGGCCCGAGATTGCGCGCTGGCAAAAATGCGTCACCATCAGGGACTACGTCACCCGTGGAATCGTCTCGGGCATCCTACCTCACTATGCTGTCGCTGCTGCATCTATCTACGTCCTTGGCCTGTTTGGCTATATGGAGTTTGGCAAATACTACCGCTGGCTCATTCTAATCACTCTTTGCACGTTTGAGCTTCATACCGTCATGCGACCCGATTTCCCTCCCTTTGTTAATGCTGTCAACGCTGTCATAGCTCGTGTCAGCTCTTTACCACCATACCTCCCATTTCAGGTCATTTCGTTGGCACGGAGGCTTACTATTACGATATACATTGCTCTCAACCAGATCGGCCCGCTTCTTGTGGCTCAAGTCAGTGGCCAACAAAAGGCCGACGACAAGGACGAGAAGGCCCTCCAAGAAAGCCTACATCGTCTTGAGATGTTGACAAAGCAACTCGACGGCGATGCTGTGCGGTTATTGGACATGGAGATGGCGCCTTACAAGGGAGACGTCGAGGCCGCGTCTAACCTGCAAGGCAAGATGAGGGAGTGGCTTGTGCAGAATACCATCAGAGCAGACCCCATGGTGAGGGATGCCATGGGCACGTCACTTAGGAGGAGAAGAGTCGATGCACCTGCAGGCGCCAAGGGAACACGATAGATAAACCAAGCCTGAGCCTAATATACATTTTGAATAGACGATTGCTCCAACTGCCTATGTGAACGCCTAATCTTGAGAAGAACAACGCCGACCAACCCTTACAAATGAAGACGTAAAATGCATACCATACCCAAGACCACTCTTTGACTCCAGGTCATTAGTATGCGTGTGTTGAGTTTAACTGGGGCCCCTGACCAACCGGCACAAGGTCAAGGGCTCTACGAGTATATATTATTATGTTTCCGATATTTTGGACTTTACAGGCGCTGTGCACCTCTTGTCTCGATAGGGATCAAGCAGATGGCGATAAATGCTGACAGGATGAGGATAGCGGACATGATGATGGGCGTGGTAGCACCATCACCAGGAACTGTAGCCGCAAGGACAGGTGCCATGAGGCCAGTGATGCGGTTGAGGAAGCTGGCCACGCCGGTACCAGCGCCGCGGACAGGGGCAGGGAAGATCTCGGGCGTGAAGGCGTAGAGAACACCGTACATGATGTTCTGGGCAAACGCTTCGACGCACGACATGAGAAGCTGGGCGGTCGAGGTCGTGCCGTAAAAGACAAAGAGGAAGAGGAAGATGGCGGAAAGGAGGGTAGAGCCGGCGAGCGTTCCTCGACGGCCGAAGAAGGGGGATGGATGGTCGACGAGATAGGCAGCCAGCAGGGAGCCGGGGACGCCCATGATGGAGGCTATAGCATAGTTGCGATATGTCTCTGGTGAGATGGTGTCCGTCTCGGACTGGAAGCCCTCGTCCGAGTCGGCGTGTGTACGGGCAAAGTACTGAGGAAGAAAGGCGTTAAAGAGAGGATAGCCCATGCCGATACTGGCCCAGGAGAACCAGATGAGTCCCGTGGCGAGTCCGAGAGTCTTGTTCTTGAACAGGGGGCGCAGACGCTCCCCAGAAATAGACCGTAACTTCTCTCGGAGAGCATCCGTAGCAGACTGCTTTGGTCTTCGCTGCTCTGCTACACGGGGAATACCCTCGTCGTCGTCATCTTCAAGAGCAACTTGATCAAGCAGATCCGAGGTAAGCCACGTCTTTGTGCCGTTGCGGTAGGCCAGTCCGTGGATGACGGCCACGGCCTCGTGTTGTCGACCCTTGTTGAGGAGAAACTTGGGCGACTCGAACAGGTGGAAGATGAAGAAGCGCACGACAAACATGGCAAAGGTGATGACGCCAATGGTGACCAAAAAGTACCTCCAACCCTGTTCGACAGGCCAGTTGGCGACAAAGTACCACGCAACGAGCGAGGAGGCAAGCTGACCGATGGGCCACCACACGGACAAGAGCGTCAGGAGAGCGCTGGAGGCGTCGGGGAGGAACTCGAGGAACAGGGCGCCGTCGACGGGGAGGTTACCACCGACACCAAAACCGAGAGCGGCGTAGAAGAAACAGACGCCGCCCCAGCTCTGGGCGTAGGCGGCCATGATGCCAAAGACGCTGGTGATGAGGAGGGTCGTGTTGAAGGCGATGCGACGACCCAGGAAGTCGGAGCCGATGCCCCAGAAGAAGCTGCCGATGGATAGACCGACGAAGAGGGCGCTGGTCGTGTATCGAACCGTCTTTTCGTCGACGCCAAACTCGGCTGATAGAGAGGGCAACGTAAGGGAGACGCCCTGCATCCAGAGGTTATCGGCGAACCATCCACAGCCGCAGAGCACAAAGAGCTGCCAATTGTAACTGCCCATGCCGATATCCCCAACCGCCTTGTTCATGAGTTTTGACTTGACTGTGACATTGTCAGTTTTTAATGCTTCCAGTTTCCCATGCTCATCCACACTTACTCTCATATGTCGTCCATCGTCCTTGTCGTCCTTCCCTCATCTCCTTTCGTAGACCCTCGATGGTGTACTCTCCAGGATCACCCCCAAGCATGCCCTCGCGCTCCTCCTTGGCCTCCAGATCATCGAGTTCGCCCTCAACCTTTTCATTCTCGGAAGATTTTTTCGACTTTGCTGCTTGGCTGAAGAGATGGGCCTCATCTAGAGGCACCAAGACGCCGATGTAATCATCCACCGACTCGACGTACCCCGAGCCCAGGCGCCACGAGATTCTCATTTTCTGCGATTGGTTATGTACGGCGCCGCTCCGATAGACAAGCAATGAAAAAAAAAAGACAGAGAGAGCAGTTGTTGAAGAAGAAAAAAGAGGGCAGAGAGGTCGTGCAAAAGTGATGCGCACGTGACTCCCTGCCTTTCAAAAATCCGGGATGAAACGAAAGGATCGTGTGAGTGCGTCAGTGCCTGCGTCACTGGGGCGGAAGACCCGACAAGTAAGTTCCCAGCGAGCGCTTAAAAGGTGACGAGTAAAGATGGATAAAATGAGCGACAGAGTAGTAAAGATAAGTAAAGAAACAGTCTACAGTATAAAGGATCAATTGTAGATGCAAAAGGTGAGACAAGGCGGCTCTCCAAGCCTTCAAGAGGACAGCTCAGAAGGTAATAATAGGAGTTGAGAGGCGCGGGAGGTTTGATGATCCCCGTATTTTCCAGGGGCTAGGCTCCATGGATCTAATGTCAGGCGGCGCTAGAGCTAGCGATCCATCCATCCCCAGGGACGTCGGGATTGTGTAGGACACCGTTATCGGTCATGGCGGTTCACGATGGCCCAGATTTAGATGTATTGTTGGATCTAGTGATTCTATGATGAGTTTTGATACATATTGATAGCCTGAGGAGTGCTGTGAGTACTCTTCACAGCTCGTGTAGACGCTGAAAGTACGCTGAAACTGCATGCAACCGCTGCATCCCATCGGCTTCCCATCCGATATTTGCCATGGATGTCCAAGTTGCTGATCAAGTTCCTGATCTCCAGCGCTTTCAAGCGCCGGGCGGGGCGCAGTCCCTCGGTCAGCGACAGGACACTTGGATCAGCCGCATCCAATTGTTCGAGATTAACCCGACCCCCGAGTTGACGATGCCCGGATCTGGAAGGCATCCTGAGCTCTCCCTCCCGGTATGGAATTCTTTGCTCTCTCCCATCTGCTCTTCTCGGGACGGACCCCGGGGTCTAGGCGACCCGACCGGGAATAAGACATGCATGGGTATCTGGCCCCCTTGGTGGACACCGAAAGCCATTAAAAGTCGGCAATCTTTGCTGGAAAAAAGGAGTTTGATGCGGCTGGACGATGAATCTCAAGCTCATGCATCTATTTCCCGACATGTTCAGCCACTGTCGCGGTAGTTGGTTTATGAGATCTCAGCTATTGGATCCCAGCACTACTACTGTAATGCATGAGTAAGGGGGTTGTGAATTTCCGTCTGTGTCTCTTGACCGAACACACATTTATACCAACTTTAAGCCACACTCAGTCTCTGCTATCTATAAATCGACTGTCTGTCTCTTCATTAATCGCTGACATGGATTGCTTCCAAACAGGGTCCATTGACGCCCGTCCTTTATCATTGCTTCCCGCGATATGCCCCAAGCTAATGACCCCTTTCAAGGTGTCGGATAAGGCCATGCTTCCTCAGGCGCTAAGCCCAGTGGCTTCTCGGCTGGTGATCGAGCCTTATGCTAGAGACATTCGAGACTAGCAACTTGGGTGGAAGGGAAGTGTTGTCTGAGAGCTTGATGTGATCCTGGCTGTCTGACAGACTATCGACGGGTCATCTATTGGCCAACAACCTTATCCATTCGCGGTGTCGTGCTCAGATTACAGCCCAGTTAAGCTATTGACCCAGGACAGCTACGCATTTTCAATCGAAGGAGTGGGAGGGAGAGTGCACTGACTTGGTGCCAAGATTTCTCCCGTGCTTCATGTGCTATATCAAATCTTCGCAACCGAGATAAAATCCCACCACTTCACACAACTTCATAAAAGACTGACAATGCTTTACCTTGAAGGATTTGCTGACCACTGCAATCGGCTCCTCGACAGAATTAACTGGTATCCTCCTCTACATGAAGTTTGGTGGCAACTTCTTCACAAAACCGTACTCATCCGGCTTCCAGCCGAAAACGCCTGACTCCAGACCCGATATATCGATGCAATACCTACTCTCATCACTGCTAAACCCCGATCGACATGGCATCATTCCTCTTCATCACTGGTTGCCTCAATGTTGGCCTTGGGAGATCTCTTTCTCTCCCTCTTGGGCTTCACCACGGGCACGAGAGCGGTCTCGGCTTCGTCTTCAGGATCGTCGACCTTCTCACCTTGTGCGCGAAGGGCGGCATTGATGGCTGGAATGGCCTTGATGAGGGCATTGTACTGGTCGACAGAGAGGGAAATACCCTGGCATCCGTTGATTAGCATCCGCCCCACATCATGAAGTTTCAGCATCTCACCTTCTTTCCTGGAAGAGTCTTGCCGTCCTTGTCGTAGTATTCTCGGATGTTGATGAAGCTCATCTTCTTGAACTGAGAGACGCCGATCCGGCGCTTGTTGGAGAGCTGACGAGTTCGCGTTAGCGACTCAACGAGTATCAGCGCAGCAGGCGTATGAGCATACCTCCCAGTATGGATGGCCTTCATCATCCTTTCCATCTGGAGCTGGGCCGGATCCAGAAGTCTTGGTTCTCTTGACTGCCTTGGGGGCAATCTCGGCGTCGCTCGAGTCGGATTCAGCGGCACGCTTCTTGGTTGCCATGGTGCGGGCCATTTTGATAAGAGTCGCGATAGGTCTTGTGCGCTAAACGATGAACCAGAAGTCTAGAATGAGGATCGCGACCCGAATCCCAATAAGGAGACGGCGAAAGAATGGTCGTGGCAGATGGATTTGATGTCGAAGTTGAGCTGATGTTGAAATGTCAACTCTTTGCGGGACGCGTCTGATACGCGGGGAGTTGATGTGACACCAACCCACGTGACACGACTTGTTTAATTAACACCCTTACTTGCGGAACTGCCGCCAGCCAATCAGAGGCTACTAAATCATGGGAAGCGAGGGAGTCGTATGCATTCCATTCATGTTTCATGTGAAAATATTCATGCATTCCGTGCTTCTAATCCATGCCGACAGCTGGCTTGACGGCGTTAATCTGATCAGCTGACATGGCACAACTAGGGACGAAAGAAGCAGAGCAATAGAAGAAAATTCAGATCGTCCATCATGCCAAGGTGAGCCCTGTACGCACAGCACGGCTAATTAAACGAAACAACACAGTCAGCTCCTTGCAAAGATTGGACAGATGATGGATCCATGCTTGGATGCCGTATTCGCATGTGGAGGGGTTCCATCAATCGATCAGGGGCTGCGTTAGCACCTCAACAGCCCCATGTTGTGTGCCGTTTTTAGTGGCAGTTGCAACCCCCATCTTGACGCCGACAGCGCCAGCAGCGAACGAGCCGCTGACAACAGCAGGGGGCCCAGGGGCTTTTAGGGGGGTTTTACGGGCCTCAACCCCTGACAGACAAAGACAAGCAATTCCAATCTTTGGCAATTTGAAACCTTCGTGGTAGCCCTGCCCGGCTGAGCAAATCGCAGGACACGCGACACAACCTACCACTCGAGACACCAAGTGATACATTTCCCGAGCGTTCCAGGCGGCTTTTCGATCCTACACCAACCTTTCATTGCCTCCTCGCATTCCGTCACCTCATCGTCACCCTCGCCCTTCAACTCTTGCTATTTCTATTGCTATGGTGACGATCTCCCCCGACGGTTTCGCTACGGTTGTTCACTAGGGAAAGCTACCCCCCATTCCCTTGCGCAAGAAGCATAAAAAAAAACAGCTTCCCCTTCCCGATGAATTCAACTTCAACCCCCGACCAAGATGCGCATCAGCAAGGTGCCAGCCGCCCGGCTTCGCCGAAGCTCAAGGGCGAAGAGCTGAATGGCTTACCAACTTCGACCCTACAAAACGAGAAGCCAGTGCTGACGGACAAGCTGGTCAATGGTTCCATCAAAGAGATACAATCAACAAACGATGATACGACCCCTGAGAAACTCGAGACGACGACGAAGAACACGACCGCCGACGCAACATGTCCGTCCGATGAAGAGACGCCTGTCGCCAAGGTCCTCCACTTTCTTGCTACTGCGACTCCTGGTTCCCTTGCTGGTGTGGCAGTCGGCTTCGCTGCCTTCACATACCTTACCATGGGCCGACTGGGCCTCGTCCTTATCGGCGCCTTTGGCGGTGTTGTTGGCTTCATCTCATGGGAAGCTCGAAATCCAGAGGTCTCAAGGGCAGTTCGAGGAGAACGAGGCATCGACGTTATAGAACGACTACTGGAATCCAAAAACAATAAAACAGAGGAGAAGGCCGAGGACAGCAGCGACGACGAAGAGACTGCTATCAAGAACTTTGACGAGTTCCGTCCTGAGACTCGGGAAGCCCTTGGAGGACTCGTCGACGCCGTTATTAGGGACTATGTCAAATGGTGGTACAGCCCGATCATTCCGGCAGACCATTCATTCCCTCTGGCCTGCCGCAAGACACTCACCTCGTATCTTCTCGCCGTCTCCAATCACCTGAGTCGCAAGAGACCCGCAGACGCATTCCTCGACCTCCTTACCAACTCGTCATCCATAATCATCGTATTCATGTCCGAGCTCGCATCCGCCTTTGCCGAACTGCCCCCCGACAGCAGCATGACAGCAGCCGACGCCGTCTACAACTACCTTGCCGCCAATCCCGACTGCCACCTGGCCAATCTGCTAAACCAGCGCCAACAGGCGGCTAAGTTTAAGATGGTGGCTGAAGACTTGCTGGGCTTTCTCGATCGTAACGCATACAACTGCGATCCTGCCCGTGTTTTCTTACGCGAGATTCTTGCGAACTCGGTTCTTGAGAAGACACTACAAACATGCAGTCAAGCCGATTGGATCAACGGGTGGATTGTGTACCTCCTCGAGGCCGGCGAGCCTGACCTGAACCAGGCCATTGATGTTGGCATGCAGCGTAGCCCTGAGTCGGCCGCTACATCGAATGTGTTTGCCGATTTGGATGGCAATGTCGGAAACGTCGGAATCGCAAAGCCGGGACGTAGCTCACTCGAGACCGAAAGGGCTCGAAGAAAGGAGCCCCTTGGTCACAAGAAGAAGCTGAGCAAGGCAGAGGAGGAAATGGATGACGCCATGGAAGAAATGAAGCGCATGAACCAAATGATTGCTGAGGAGGACGCAAGACGAAAGCGCGAGTCGGTCAATTCTATGAAGGGATCCAACGGAACATCAAACGCCAACAAGAGACTATCCGCCACGGGTGAGCTATCTCCCAAGTCTGCAGCGTATGCCGAAAGGTCCTTACCATCGGCAACATCAACGGAGGGTTTCTCTACCAAGAGCGATGTTGCTCCGACTCCGAACACACCGCGATCACCCATGGACTCTTCAAGCCCTGAATCATCCCCCAAGGGATCAGAGGGCACTCGTTTCACGAGCTTTGACCAGATTGTACCTCCAGGCCAAGACAACGAGGAGGATGAGCCGCCTAAGAAAGCGCCTCTTACTCTCCATAATGCTTCCATCACCCTCCACGATGATGCCACCAGCGACAAGACCCGTATCCGTAACAAGCCTACCTGGGACTACTGGGTTCAAGTCGAGCCATCTGTGTCTGGTTATGCTGGATGGATGATTGTACGGAGATATAATGATTTCGAAACTCTGCATGAAATCTTGAGGCGAATTGCGAACATCTCGGGCGCCACAGCTTTCACGGAACTTCACAAGGACCTGCCAGATTGGAAACTCCACACTCGTGAGTCACTTCGTGGCGAGCTGGAGAGGTATCTTCGGGATGCCTGCTGGTATCAGAGTCTGGCTGAGAGCGAAGGCATGAAGCGATTCCTGGAAAAGTCTAAGGGGCACACACACAGTGAATCGAAATCTGGCTTCGGTTGGGAGTCGATGGGCAAGGGCATGCTGGACGTGCTTACAACGGCGCCCAAGGGTGCCATGGAGGGAGGAAAGACATTGGTTGGAGGCGTTACTGGAGTTTTCGGCAATTTCCCAGGTCTCAGCAGGAAGACTACGAGTCAGTCTGTAGATTTGACGAGTCACTCAAGCAGACTCTCCATCTCGACACCTTCGACTCGAATCGATGGCATGCGATCTCCAGCTCGCTCGGCACGAGACAGCATGGACAGCCAGCGGTCGTCGGTTGTATCTACGCAGCCTGGAAAGATGCCCCCTATGGAGCGTCGTCCTAGCTACCAGTCGCAGAGTGAGTCGGATCCGGAGCTACGCATGAGCCGAGCAGACCGTAAGGAGACTGGGTCGGCATCAGCAAGTGCTCGTCCTAGTCGGGAGCACAGCCGTGCGCCGAGCCTTGCACAGCTACGATCTCCTTCATCAGCTAGTCTCGACTTTACGAAGCTGCCACCTCCACCTGATCAAATCGCGGATGATTATGGATCGCCTGAGGGCAACGGTGACATGCAAGACAAGATGAACGATAGCATCCTGAACCAGCAGCACGGTCGCAAGGGTTCACAGCAGATCCCGACACCTCCCCCGTCTGTCTCGGGAGGCAAGAGGGCATCTCTGAAACCCGCTAGGCAGTATGCTCAGCTCTCGGAGCCCGAGACACGGGTTGCAGTTGAGCTGCTGTTTGCCGTCATCAATGAGATGTACACGCTGTCGTCAGCATGGAACATCCGACGCACCCTCTTGACAGCAGCCAAGTCATTCCTCCTCCGACCCGGCAACCCGTCCCTCTTGACGGTCCAGTCGCTGATCCAAAAGTCCGTCATCGACGCAAACACGTCGGACGCGGGTCTGGCTCATCAGCTACGCAAGATCCGGGAGAACATGATGCCGACAGAGCAAGAGCTTGCCGCCTGGCCCGCAGAGCTCACAGCCGATGAGAAGGAGAAGCTCCGGGTCAAGGCCCGTCGTCTGCTTATCCAGAGCGGTCTGCCAGCTGCGCTGATGGGCGTGATGGGTCAAGCTGCGACAGGCGAGGCACTCGGCCGAGTGTTTGACTGTCTCCAGATCGAAGAGGTGGCTCGAGGACTGCTCTTTGGGTTGATCCTACAAGTTGTGCGAATTGTGACACACTGATTTGTTTTTCTGCGCGAGTAATACGTAATGTGATGGGAAAGAAACATGACCTGGTGTTTGGTGTATTCGAGGGTGTTTCTTACTGAGATCCAAGGAAGGGAAGGGCTTGCTTTTTGGTGTTTTCTTGTACGACTTTTGGGAGGGAGGGAGGGAACATCAATCACACAGAAAGGCAACTCCGGCAACGGCAACGGAGCAGATGGGTATCCAAATGTTGTTGTAAACTGCACTAGAACAAGAGGAAGAGGAACAAGAGGATCATGTATAGTAGATACGTCGAGACGAGGGGGCCTTGATGGTCTCTCGCTCGCTATTAATACCGGAACGAACGAAGGAAGACGCGAAAAGACGCTTATATTCAACAAGACGGACATGATCCCACGCCCGAAGTACCGCCCCGAAGCATCCATTCATCGTCCGAAGCACCGCTCAGGGGAGAGAATTATAGACATCTTTGTCACATTCTACTATTGAATACCATAACATATCCACACAAGTGCAAGCAATCAATGGCCTCTGCGCGGACAATTCGATTCCGTACACGTCATCTCTCCTCACAAAAGAGTAAACAATCCTCCCCGTCTGAGTTGCACTTTGCTCACCCGGACAAAAAGCAACTCTTGACCGGTGGTAGCGTAGATCACCCCCAACCCATCCCTTGTCAAGCCCACGGTCCTCCTCAATCTCCGCGCCGTCCGGGACCCACGCAACCCGAAAAGAAAAGAAGAAGTAAAAAAAGAGTGTAAACGCAAGGTAAAGGGGGAAGCTGTCGTACGATTATCGACGGTTGACCGTTCACTAGCCATGGGCTACACGTGGGAGGATCATCCATCTTTTCGTCCGGTCTTTGGGTTGGGATGAACATCCGCTAGACTAGGGGGGAACGTTGGAAGCGGGAGAGCAGGCAGGGTTGATCGTCTTCTAGGAACCGGGAGCCATGTTCTGGCAGCCTGGGGAGGCTCGTGATGGTGACTTCTCAATGAGTGCCCGTCATCAACAGGCGAAGAGAGAAGCCCATGAATGAGCTTGGGTCTCTTTATCCGGTGGACAAGGTCTTGCTTGTGGGTCTCCCACAATCCGATCATCAAGAATCTCCAGTCTTCAAGTCATGCAATTGACATCCGGAGATGCCTCTTTTGCCCAGAAGCCGAGTCCTACGTACTCGGTATATTCTCCCTGAGACAATGCGAACACCTCCACCTATTGACTCCCTAATGTGCCCCTGATCTTCCTCACTTGTTCTAGATGGTCTCCTTCCTCTTTCATCGTGATAACCTTCTTTTGTTTACAACTGATCCAAACTAGGTCAAGACCATAGAATCCTTAACCCCTACCATCTAACAACCCTCAGGGATTGACACATCCGATAGACACCCTTATCCTTGCCCGTATCCGTGTTTCTCAACCTTGATATGCATATTGGCTGGTGACACCACCAAAGACTGTGATTGGAACACGGGCCTTTCCTTTTCAACCACATTGAGCCGAGGAGTCAACGTGCTAACATCATGGTGCGACATGAATACCAAGTCAAATGCGACATGTAATCACAATAGAGAGGATTTGGAAGTTGACAAGTGATGTTTTGAGTAGATATGATTAGACAAGGGATCTAGTTATCCCAGTGTAGATAGTAAAGATACAGTGCTTGATCTGATGCGCCAATCACCAACATAAAAAATAGTACAAACGCAGAGAAAACCTGCCAACACCGCCCAATGATAGTACATGAGATATGATATGAGATGTCTAACATGCTGTTGCAGCCGTGGTGGTCTCGTTAAGAGGCAATAATGAAAAAGAAAATGCTTGATGATGATGTCGATGATGATGCTAAGAGAGAATCGAGAAATATGCTGGGGGTATCAAAGGATTGTATGGGGTCGGCCGTAATTCATAGTAAAGTGGCAGTGAAAGGTAAAGTGATTAAAAGTGTTAGGTTTGTAGTGAGCCATCAAGGCTTGTAGACAGTATTCGCGAGAAGAGGAATATCGTCTTCAACAGACTCGCTTTCTCGTGTTGTAGGGGGTGATGCCAAGGGAGAAACTGCTCTGGGCTCAGAGATATCCCTTCGCTTCATGGGATGGTTGTCGATAGATAAGCCATTGAGCATCTCGTGGCTTCTTTGACGATGGAGTGCGATGCGCTTGGTCTCCAGCATGTCAACAGCTGGGGCCGGTTCGCTAGCTTGCTTGCTCATCAGAGTGATTTCGTTCTCAACATCAGCAAGTAGGGCGTAAACATCATCTCCAGCATAGATTCGAATGCTCTCGACGTCAGATCGCTTCAAAGATGCCATGGATGTGGGGCGCTCCTCTGGCTCCTCCGCTTGGGTCTCTGCCTCCTCAATGACAGGCTGCTCCAAGATAGTGCTTGGGACTTGGGACACAAAACGCTGGGGCGAGGGCGAGTTATGCGGGCTGTTTGTGCTTTGAGGAGAAGTAAAAGTTTCCTTGGAAGGGCTTCGTGGTGGTGTTGAGATGTTGCCGACACCTGAAGAAGGGGTGCTGCTCGGCGCCTGTTGCTGCTGTGGCTCAGGTGTCATGGGCAATCCGCCAACAGGGAGACAAGCAGCTGCAGCGAGGTGCTCAAGAAGCTTCTGGCGAACGCGGGTACGTCGGTTCTCTGCTTGCTCCAGTTTGTTGACCCAGTCATCAATAGAAGCATCCAGCTCGGCAAGGGCCTCCTCCTGCTTCAGCATCGAGTCATGGCTAAATTTGGCCACGCGAGGAGAGCGCAGGTATTGGCAGATACGCGAGTGCAGGTTTCGGCGGCCCACCCGAAGAGCATTGTAGGTGCGACGGAGGTACTCGGTTCTCTCGTCCAAGTGACGAAGTTCCTTTGATAGCGCCTCAACATCCGTGGACTTGAGCACCTCGAACCGCCCCACTTGAGCAAAGGCTTGCTTCTGGAGCAGAGCAAGCTCCGATTGCTCGAGCTGCTGCGTGGCGTCTGCTTGTTTCACACCAGTGGGGAGCTTCTCAAAAGCCTTCTTCTCAGAGCTCTTGCTCCTCTTGGACTCTGTCCTCTGAATAATTGGACCGTTGTTAGTGCGCAGGTCGGGCCTCTTTCGTGGGCGACCTCGGTCCGTCATGCTCGATGATTCTGAGCCGCCCCTTCGGTGGCCCCGAAAGACACTGGTTGGCTCGGCCGTGAGAGTAGGAGTGAAACGGCCCTCTGCAGGCTTGGGTGACGCCGGTCGGGACTCGGTTATCGGTGCCGAGACTGGAGTCGGCAGAGCTCCAGTAGAAGCTGCATTGGTCGATGCCGCCGATCTGGGGGTGGTGAGGTCGGGCATAGAGGAAGCGGGAGTGAAAGGAGTTCGGCTTCGGGGCGACACATTGTTACGGCCGGTTCTAAGCGAATCATTTCTCGTGGGGAAGCAATTGAGAGATTGTTGGCGTCGGAGGATCGGCAATTGTGCATCAGACTTAGGGATGACCAAGGGGGCGAGATGCTTTGGCGAAATGGGGATTGAGCCTTGAGGCATTGGATGACGAGACTCCTTCTCCTCACGAGGATCAGGGCCCTCATCATCACTAGAGATGTAGAGGAAGGTATCCATCAGCTGGTGCTTCCTGCTAGAGTTGCCTGGAGCACTGATAGAGCGCTCGTGAAAAGGCGGACGGCCAGGAATGGTTGCTGTAATCTTGTCAGTTTCCAATCGAAATGTACACTAGATTGGTGCGTACGTGAATCCATTGAAAGCTCTTGGACAGTTGTCATAGGTCCAACCTCGGGTACACTGATCTTGCGGCGTCGGACCAGGCTGGCCTGGTTAAGTCTCTTCTTGAAGCTGTTGGGAACCGATTGCTTCTCTGCTTTTTCGTTCGTCGAGGCTGAAGGGGCAGCGGCAGCGGGAGCGGGAGCACCCTTCTCGGATTCTGCATTCTTGCCGCTGTTGAGGATGGGCAATCGCCTCTCCTTAGGGAAGAGTTGATACTTCCTGGGTGGGTCGGGTTGCTGCATTCTCCAAGTGAATGGCTTCTCTGGTTGAGGGGATGTTTTCTGAAAGTTGGCACAGGTAAGTCTGGGCCGGGGCAGGAAGATTGGATGGGAAGAGAATTGGGGGCATACCAGCTCGTTTGCAGGCTGCGACGTTGGCTTAGTTATATGGTTGGCGTCGATATCGACGATGCACTTGGCAATGTGAGCCATTGTGTCGAAACAATCCTGTTTGCTCGGGTAGCCAGAAGAGGAAGTAGGTCAGTGTCAGAGATTGATGGCGCCGGCTTCAGATGACACTGCCGTCGGTGTTAGGGCGGCGAGCTATAGCATAGGTCAAACAGGCACACGGTAGGGTTGGAGTGTTTCGGCTTCGAGGAGGCTGGCAGGCAGGCAGGACCTGAGTGCAACGTCGACTCTGGCATTGAGGGTATATAACAAATCTAAGTGTGGATGTCAACCCCAGACGACGGCTTAATGCCAAGATGGCGCGCTCAGAGTTGGCTTCCTTCGCTTACATCTGCCCAGGTACGCAGTCACCGGAGAGTACCAGGCTAGGCCAGGCCGTTTTTCAGTCATCCGCCCCTTGCTGATGACCGTGATGGGATATCGGACCCCCTAGCCATGGCCATGGACCCAAGAGCCCCGCCAGATGGTGTCACGCCCCGGAGGCAAAAAGCATCGAGAAGCTTTGGTACACCGGCCTGAGACAAGAGCGCAGAGAGGTCTGGGGACGCGGGAGAAGCCAGGCCAAGCCAGGGGGGGTGTTGACGGGCCCGATACTCGTGGCTGCCAGTGGTAGCAAAGCGCCACCTGGAGGACCCAGGGTCGGGATCGAGGCAGAAAAGGGAATGGATGGACTAGGCCTGTCAGAACTCAGAAGGTCTTTGGGTAGTGCAAAAAGAACAGACCAGGAGGTTGCCAACGGCCGCCATTCAACGCCTCGTCGGCGCTCTGCTCAATCACACCTCTCTGTCCGTCCCTTGTGGCTCTTGTCCCTGAGGTCCCAGGTGCCCCTGGAACCGACCGGGGGGCTCGATGGAGCCAGGGCGCGCCGCGCTACCGACGCCGAGGCAGGGGTAGCCGCTCCACCATGACGCTCGATGATCAGGGGGCCCCTGGACTCGCCGTTGCTTGAGACAGGGGCTAGTTGAGCCGGACTCTCTTGGCACGCTGGCTGCTCAAGGGCGAGGGCTGAAATATCCTGCAAAACTTCCCATCAATCATCGTCGTTAAAGAAACGAGAAGCGATGGCTCGTGCGGTGCTGCTGATCTCTGATGGAAGATGAAGAAGAAGAAAAGGAGTCGAAGCATTTTGGCATTGACAGAAGATGGGAAAGTCAATGCCTCAGGTTTAGCAAATTTTTTATGCCTTGGACCTTCAGCTGACTCTCACGGGAGGCAGCGGTGGAAGGTGCGTTTCATAGCCAGTCAAATCTGGAAGGAGAGGACAAGGAGAGGACAAGGCGGGAGACACAGCCAACGCCGATCTGTTCCATTGGGTTGCTTCGCTTGAGATCTTTGCTTCTCCCATGTCGTATTCCTCGGAGACAACTGGTCGAACCCGTTGCGATTGACCAATGAGCTCTGTCGTTGTCTTCTCCTTGGAGCAATCCTCGATTTCAGCCTCCGCCAAAGTTGAAGCTCGGCCCTCCTCCCTCAGCGCGCTCAACACCACTACCAGCAGAAGGCACCAAGATCGACCTGAATCCGCCAACACGGATGTTGTATGTAAGCTGAGCTATATGCCGTATCTTACACCCTCGCTTACAGCTTCTGTGCCTCGAATTTACATACGCGGAAACCCTTTGGCTGATGAGCTGCCACCTTTGCAGTGCAAATCTGTCACGAGCCAACCTACCCCACTCGTCCAGCCCAACAACACCTGCAATGCAGTCAAAGTATCACGTCTTTCACGTCTCAAAATATTGAAAACATGCATATGCGCATCAACAGAGTCATCACCTGCCGCTCTTCGTGCTCTCTGTCCGTCAACAAACAGTCACGACATCTCTATCTCGCGTGGAGCACGGCGATCCCGCACCGTCGGGCCATTTACACGCGAAAGGCAGATCAAACTCTGAGGTTTGACTTTGACTTTGATCGACGAATGGCGATCAAGGGTCGCCAAGCCTTCCTAAACTAACATCGCGTCGCCGCAACACGAGGGAACCGATATTTCTCAAGGACGAAAGGCGATGGCACCTTCGGGTGAGCTCGCAAAATCCGGTATCAAATTGAGAGATGGGAACACAACCTTGGAGAGGCAAATGCATATTACAGCTTCTCTATTGACCCCTCAGTATTTTGACGTCATTCAGCTTCAAGTTTGCTTTCGTTTCTTATTCTCTCCTCGACCACTGTCTCAACCTCCATCACCAACCTGTCAGCGTCGCAGGGCTGCTTCCGTAAGCCGGCCAGGCCCAGTCAGGCTCCAGCTTGAAACAGGAGTCCAGATTAGACCCTTCTTCTGGTTCAGCTCCCCGGTGAAAAAACATTTCTTCTGGAACGAGCCATACTCTACACGTCCATCTACCCGACGGGGTGCCACAGCTCCCGGCCCTTTGTGTCTTGGCTATTAAGATCTGAGCGCGGCACAGCTGCTTTCTCGGTAACCATCTCCGAAGCCCTCTCCTGAAGGGGACGAAAATATTGTTTCGTATGCATCTGCACTCTCCTTTGGGCAGAGACATCACTTGTCACATCTCTCGACCACATCTCTGTTGCAACCTGGTGTCACATCTTCAAGCACGGTGGCTTCCCCCTCGCCAACTCACATACATGCAGCTTACCTCAATGACTCTGTTCACCTTGCTTCTCAGTCACCTAGTTCATCTGTGCTTTACCGCAGCTCGCATGGGTCCCTTGCAGCATCCCGTGCGTTTTCTCATCCGGGTGGTTGAACCGGCCAGGGATGGGCCATTCACCGGAAGAATCTGTCACCCTTCTGACAGCCACCCACCAAGGCCACCACGAGTCCGTTTCCACATTGGGGGCTAGTCGTTTGTCCCCTGAACACCAGTGTTTCTGATCCAGACATCCATGTCAAACCGAGTATTCGCTTCAGATGTCCATACAACCTTGTGGCGTCCTACTTACTGTGCAGTACTACGTACAATGCCTTGTTGTACCCTAGACCGGGGAAGAAATCATCATCACCGCGTTCCAATAGCTTCATCTCTCCCGTCAACCCAATCGCCCCGGATCAGAATGCCTGCCATCCTAATCGAGTTGATATCGAACCTCACCATGGCTACCAAAGTGGATTCAGGTCACATCAGTCAAGTCTAGACTCGCCAAAATCTGTGTGATGGCAAACAACGATGCAGTTCATGTAAAGTGCAGAGTTATCACAACTCTACAACATGTCCCGCCGCAGCTATGCATCTTGCCCCGTGGGCTCTGAGGGCAACGTGACCAGTGATCACAGCCCCGGGGAGATACACGAGTCACTGCCTTTCCAACAGCTTCGTTTAGTTGAATGAGCAAACAATCTCCCCTCTTTCATGCTCTATGAAACGTCCTCCCCATGGCCCCTACCAAGACTGGAACCGGAATCTCGGCAGCCCGAGAGTGGTGTCCCACAATGACTGGAACAAACACGATGAATATGATGGCTGGGAGTTGAAGATGACGTTCTAAAGTTCAGGGCATTTCGGTGATGAGACAGGATAGACTGAGGTCTCTACTCTTGCTCGTTGTTCTCCAAGAAACGAAACGGCACTTCTCTGCTGAGTGTTTCGGCAGCAACCATGATGCATGGCATTGTTGCACACCATCTTTACACCTACCGCGAGCTAGAAAAGTTCGGACGAGAACACGTGCGCTCCAAGACTACAAATGGATAGCTCCTAGAGAGTCTGCACCCCTATGTAACAGCCCTACAAGCAACAAACACACCAATCCATTGACGAGTTGGGGCCTAGCTTGCCACTAACTAATCCGATGCACACATGTGATACCTCGGCTTCGAATAGATAGTGGCCATGCTTGCCTTGGGGGTTTCAACCAATTTAGCAGTTAATCCGGGTGTTAAGGCAGGCACAGAGTTTAAAAGATGGACCAGCAGTTGACGATGGTAGAGCGACGGTCAAAGGGAACCTAGCAATGCATCTCAAAAGGAGTGCGATCGGCATCTCCGTTGACGAGACGGCAAACCCGAGTATCCAGGACGCAGATCGAAAATCAATGACTCGACTGTTGTGAGAGCAGTCTTGGATGAATCTGTTGGTGTCGCACATTTGTTAGGCTCAGCGTTGATCGATGGATGACTTGCCCATCCCCAGGAGCATGGCTTGGCAGCCCAAACTTGGACTCGTACAAGGGCTGTGTCTCGTCAAGCCGGCTGAGTTCCGGTCGGGATATAGGCAAGGGCTGAAATATCTCGTGGGATTTCTTCTATATCACTCGCATCTTATGAGCAGGGGGTTCCTGGTAGGAGTCGAGGCCTTCTTCGCCTTGCGGCCCCTGCGTTAGCACCAACGGCCGGGAATCCCCACTACCAACTCGCACCGTCGCCACCGTAGGCCCGGCCCAAGCTCGCTTGCGCTGGGATGGTTTCGTGGGGTGATATTGTTGCCTCACCATGCCCTGTCCCGCAGTTGTGTAAAGAAGCCAGGCCCAGGGAGCCTGCTCGTGGTCAACACCAACGGTATGGCTTCTTCGCAATCGTGAGGTCTAAACAGGAGACATGTCCGTATCACACAGACAGGGAGCTGGTCGGGATTCCGCTGCCATCGGGAGGCAGAGCTCTGAAAAACATGCGGGGTTGAAACGACGTTTCATCAAGATCTTGGTGTCTTTGAACGTTGAGGACAGAGGGAAACCCCTTTGCAATCTCGGAGATAGACTCATAGCTGTTGGTCCTGCTGGCTGTACTCGGGCAATCTCCACAAGTTCTAAGGATTCCTCGCGAGCAGAAAACGGGACATATCACCAGTTCTATTCCGGAGATATAGGTAAGCATGCATGGTGGAGTTAAGCGAGTTGCTTGCGCGCGCGCAAGACGGAAGAAGTCATCTGCAAGCTCTTTAGCTGGAGAAACATTACACCTGACGGCAGGTAATGAGCACCGGTAATCTGGTTCTCCTATGTATATTTAATCGTTTCGAGCGTCATCCGTGGGTATCCTCATGGGATGTTGGGTCTGTCGTTGGGTCAAGATACGAATTGAGAGCCTGCTTCCGCTCCCTGCTCAGTTGTGCCAAGACATTTGACGAAGTCCAAAGATAGTGCAGTGCGGTCCCGGGGGGCGGGGATAACTTTCGGTGGTTCCCTGGCAAGGGGTATTTCGCCGTGATCTTCGGTGAGAATCATGGCAAAGTAGGTAAAGATAGGATACGGCGAGAATATGCCCGTCATGGAAAGAAACGGGAAAACAATAAGAACAAGGTATGGGGCTGATGCGAGATTGCGATATTGGATAGGCGACCAGACTCCTTAACAAGTGGTCGCACAGCTCCGGAGAAACAAAAGTCGCCGTTGATCGCCAAGTCCGTCCTACCTAGCCCCAGGCTTTGATTGTCTTGTGGTTGCGAATTGAGGCCATCTATATTTGGCCATGAACTTCGTTGAGGCGGAGAAACATCTCTCCACGTGGTTCGAGAAGCCCCGGCATGGACAAGTAGGATTAACGTCATATGAGTGTTCGTTCAACATCAATCGCCTGCCAAAAGTGGCATCGCGATATGGATGCAAGTAAGCAAAAAGACCTTGAAGATGCCACAATTTGTGGTTGTTGATGCATCTTGAGGAAGGTCAGTAAGTTGGTTTAGGCAGGTGCACAAGCTGGCACGTGACTCACCGAAAGAGGCATCTCAATGGCCGAGATCCGTGACAAACCCGCACTCATGACGTGAGCCGCCAAATACCGCTGTGCCATTGGATTAAGAGAGCCTCATGTCGTGGCTCTCATTCCTTAAGAAGCCCGCCTTTCTGCGAAGTTCGCAAGTAACACTCACTCACAACATCAGACGAACCTTTGCAACTGTCAACATGGCGACCCGAGATCCCAGCACCCTGTCCAACTATGGCGCTTGGCGGACGCGCCATACCACGGCCAACTTCAAGATTGACTTTGAGGATAAGTGCCTCAAGGGATCTGTCACTCTTCAGCTGGAATCCCAAACTGATAAGGAGAGCAAGGAGATTATCCTCGACTCCAGGTTTGTTGATATCTCTACTGTTCGCATCAACTCGGCCGAGTCCAAGTGGGAGTTGAAGGATTTCTCGGCACCCCTCGGTGCCCCTCTTCACATCTCAGTGCCCGAAGGTGCGGCCAAGGGCGAGGTCATTGACCTTGCCATTGACCTCCAGACGACTAGCAAGTGCACTGCTCTGCAGTGGCTCACTCCCGCTCAGACCTCGAACAAGAAGCACCCGTACATGTTCTCTCAATGCCAGGCTATCAACGCTCGTTCCATCTTCCCCTGCCAGGACACCCCTGACGTCAAGTCTACCTTCACCTTCAAGCTCACCTCGTCCTTGCCGGTTGTTGCGAGCGGTGTCCCTGTTGGAGACCACGAGGCAACGCCTGGCGTGGAGAAGCTCTACGAGTTTGAGCAAAAGGTTCCAATTCCCTCCTATCTCTTTGCCGTAGCCTCTGGCGATATCGCGACTGCATCCATTGGTCCCCGCAGCGTGGTGGCCACGGGTCCCAATGAGCTGGCTGAATGCAAATGGGAGCTTGAGAGGGATATGGAAAAGTTCATGGAGGTCGCAGAGAAGCTTGTTTTCCCCTACAAGTGGGGGGCTTACAACGTCCTTGTCTTGCCTCCCAGCTTTCCTTATGGAGGTATGCTTGTTTTATCAGGGCGAGAATCGAAACGTTACTCACAGAACCTCTAGGCATGGAAAACCCCATCTACACCTTTGCCACGCCTACAATTATCAGTGGGGATCGCCAGAACGTGGATGTTATTGCTCATGAGCTGAGCCACAGCTGGAGTGGTAACCTGGTTTCCAATGCGAGCTGGGAACACTTGTAAGTTTGGATACGCCAAAACCGGTTTTGTGATACTTACTCTCCCCAGCTGGTTGAATGAGGGATGGACCATGTATCTCGAGCGTCGCATCCAGGCTGCTATCCATGGTGAACCCGAGTTCCACTTCTCTGCCATCATCGGCTGGAAGGCCCTTGGTAGGTAACATCACACCTGCACCGTGATACAAGACTTACCGTCACATAGAGGATGCCGTGGAGCTTTTCGGCAAGGATCACGAATACACCAAGCTTATCATCAAGCACGAGGGCCTTGACCCCGAGGACGTCTACAGCACCGTTGCGTACGAGAAGGGCTTCCACTTCGTCTACTACCTTGAGCGCCTGGTTGGTCGTGAGAACTTTGACAAGTTCATTCCACACTACTTTACCAAGTGGTCTGGAAAGTCTCTCGACTCGTTCGAATTCAAGCAGACCTTCCTTGACTTCTTCAACGGTCTCGGCGATGGGGAGATTTCCAAGAAGATCGCCGAGATTGGCTGGGATGACAAGTTTTACACGCCTGGACTTCCCCCAAAGCCTGATTTCGACACCAGCCTAGCAAACATGTGCTACGAGTTGTCAAACAAGTGGAAAGATGCCGTATGTACAATCTTTGTGGACCGGGATTGGTTTGCTAACGTTTCACTAGGGTTTTGAGCCCAGCATCAAGGATGTGGAGGACTTCACTGCGAACCAGAAGCTCGTCTTCTTGGCCGAGGTGCAGCAGTTTGGCCCTCTCAGCCCGGAGCGAGCTCAGCTCATGGGCAAGACATATGACTTCCTCTCTTCAAAGAACGTTGAGATCCTGTCAGCTTACTATCTGATCGCTCTCAAGGCCCAAGACACGGCCATCTACCAAGACGCTGCCGATCTGCTTGGGCGGGTCGGTCGCATGAAGTTTGTGCGCCCTCTGTTCCGTGCGCTAAACAAGGTAGACCGACAGCTGGCATTGGACACTTTTGAGAAGAACAAGGACTTTTACCATCCTATTTGCAAGGGAATGGTGGAGAAGGATCTTGGCCTTTAGACGAACCACCGTGTGCCGAGGCATGCATCAGGCTGCAGATGGATGTCTTGATGCAAGATAGCATAGGTTAGGTACCATAGAGGAAAAGCAACCAGTGTTTTTTACTCCAACCAACTTGAGCCCTCCATGACTTGTCCCCATGTTTGGTCTACATCCCTGGCAAACTTCTCGATAGAGTCAACATTGTCTGCTCCAAAGTTGCCATACAGGTGAGGAAATCCGTCCTCCCACTTGATAGACTCAGTGAATTGTTCATATCCCAGCTTGATTATCCACAGTGAAGATGCATTGCTGAAGAACAAGTTGGCGGTTTTGGGCACCTTGACAATCAGCACGTCGAGGTCAATAATGACAAAAAAGACTCACCTGCGTAGCTGTACTTAGGTGAATGAAGCCATCGTTTCTATCAAGCTCCGACAATGAATGCTCCTTTGGAAACGGATCCGCGGGAGCCGATGGAACGATCTTATAGATATACTTCGGAGGAGCCTCAGCTGTCATTTTCACGATATTTTGATGATTGTGTTGAAAGGCTATGAGCGAGCGATGATGCGATGTAATGGTGTTTAGGGTACATAGGCCGAGTGCGAGTCCACACAGTGTCTTCTTGGCTTCTCCACTGAAAACATGTGGCTTGTCCAAGCTACGCACTGTGCTTCTAGTGCCCCCTCCGTCCTACTTGCACGTGAAGCTGGACATGCGTGAACTGCATCCTCAACCTCTTGCTACCTCGATGCTACCTCCTGCATATCAAAACCTGCGTGAATTTCTCTTACGCTGCAGAGATACCGCATCTTTCGGGCCTCAAAAGCTGGGAGCAGAATCCCAGTGGCATCGGGAATGTCGCGGGGCCCAGTTCCGTCTCAGCTTCATTTGCTGTCAAACCTACCGGCTCTATCTATTGGTGACAAGGTCAGGTTTCTTGGATGGTATGACCAACAGACCTCACTGGCCTTCCTCTTCCTTCATTAGCCTCTGCTCCCACACTCTCTACGATGTTCTACACCCACTAACGCTGATAGTGTCATCTCGTACTCAACGTCGTCAGCCTGTCTCTCCCTGGCTCACCTCTACCCGAGAGACACCAATGTCACCGCCCTTGTGGATGTCAGCCTGCTGCTTGAGACGCTCACCTCCGAGCAGACACGTGTCGGCGAGTACCTCAACATCATAGGCTATATCACGGCTAAGAAGGTACTCCGTGATGTGAAGCTGCCGTCCCGAGAAGAAGTGCAAGTGTCTGTACAAGCACTCGCACTTTGGTCGACTGGTTCGATGGATTTGCAAAAGTACGAAAAGATCCTTGACCCCCCCAAGTCTGGAGGTTGAGGTATGTGCTGGGCCACATGATGTTCGACGGTCGAATCATGGCCGATGGACTGCCTGCCGCAGCTCATCATTGCTTCGATTTCTTGCTGCAACCAGAAAGCTGGGCCTTCACCTCGCAACATCAAGAGTCCAGCAGTCAGTGAGGTCGACCGGAGCCATTGTCCGCGAGTGTGCGGAGTGCCCCAGCCGTGCGGTCTACCACAGGAACTTGCAGCTTGCAATCCAATTGGAACACGAAGCTGGCCGGAACCCGGATTAGGCATCTCCACTACTGCGCTCTGGCGCAGTTAGGCGACCTTACCTGCACTACATGCCTGGGGCAGGTGCAATTTGGGCAGTGTTCAGACTCATCTGGGCTCGGTTGGGCTGGAATGGTGCCAGCTGGCGCCGTGTCTTTGGATGGCACGACGGCCAAGTATGACACCTGCTTAACTCGCATCAATTGGGTATCTCAACCTCCCCATGCCTCTCTCGGACACCTGATTAACAAGGAATTCTCCACCATAGATGCGCAAGCTTGCGCTCTGTCTGCCTCACCGCAGGCTTCACATCCCATTATGAGTTGCCTTGCGGACCTTCCTGACCCGGTGTAACGGCTTACACCTGTTGTTCGACTTGCAGATAGCCGCCTTTGAATGAATACCAGACCCGTCTCTACACCAGCCTGAAGAGCGTTGCGGTCATCACCGCCATGTCATGTTCGAGTACTGTCCTCGCCAAGTCAACGACGATCGCGGTGGCGTCGATGAGCGTCTCTGGGTGCCCCTCTGGAAACGATGATGGGCTGGTGCAACGGTCGCTTTAGTGGCTTTTCTGGATTCTGCTGGACTTTGGCGGCCGCCTGTCGATCCCATAGATCCTTTGATTTTCGACAGATATCATCGATTTGTTCCTGGCAATGATGTCAACATACCGAGGACAAGACCACTCATGTCAAAGATAGATCACCAACATCTGTCAGGCAAGAGCCGGGGGTGGTGATGAGGAAACCATCCTCTCCCTAGGTCGATATATGAGTACAGAAATTACCAGGGCTCCCTCGAGATCGAGATACCTCCAACGTATAAGGGCGGACCGTGGCCTGGGGACCCAGGTAGTACTGGAGCTCTTGGGTGATGACCCTTCTATGAATATCCTGGTGTGGGATCCAGTACTTGTTCATGGAGGATGCCATTGTTCGACGTGGTCGTACAAGCAAGCGACTGACTGACTAGTGATGGGTTTACGGAATATCGAGACAAGCTGGGGAGGTGAAGGGGGATATAGACCGGGCTGAGCCGGGGTATTTATTCAGGTATAGCCTGGGGGCAGGCTATGTTCGACGATGTGCCTGACGAGTGACGGGTGCATTCATGCTAATGTATGCGAACCCAAGGTATGTCGGTCGGTCCTGGCCGTCGCTCAGTGTGACAGGCAGGGCTCACCGCTCTGCAGGCTGATATTCCAAAGCAAAGCCACTCTGGAACCGAATCAAGGGGCATCTGCACTACAATTCGCCGCACATGTTTCGTCCGTTCCATGTCTCCGGAGATATTATGGAAGGAAAACCCCTGCGATACGCCGTGAGAAATGGTGCGCGGTGGAAAAGTGAGGCGAACGGTGTGGTCGGTCATTGGTGTGCGGCGTCCAGCGTCCGCCCTGCCAGCGTGGCAAATGCCAAATGAGGTGCATTTGGTGCCAATAATACCCGTTGAACGGAAACCGAACAGGCCTTGGCCCGTCGACTATCTATCTTGACGCCAAAACGGGCGCATTGAGGTGCAGACGGCGACGGGAGACGACGTCTGCCAAGTCCTGTCCGGGGTCTAGGACGGCATTGTTGAGACTCCGCCTGACAAGCACACGCGGATGCCAGAGGCGGGAGTTCGTTTGAACGAACCTGGATCTGCGCTTAGCACGCGATCAAGCTTTGAGCTAGTATCGCAGCCGCAAGGCTCATTGGGTTAGACAAGCGCCATGTGCATCCGTCGATCTGGGGTCACGGCACGTATCGCCTCATCTCCTGGATGTTCTGCGCGTTGTCGATCTTGTAAGCGACCAAGGATCCCCTTACTTTCCTTGAACCTGTCAAACTTTGGGACTCTGTCGTATCTACTGGCACTAACCGCATATATCCGTAGAGTCCGGACGAGAACTCCAGGGCGGTTCGTGAGTGTCACGTCGAGAGGAGCGGGGAGAAGCTTGTCCTTGTCGCCGTGGTGTTATAATCTGCCCCGAACCCGAGGCAACCGGATTTTCTGGTAATCATTGGTGCTATAATGCTCACGCTAATATGACCACAAAACAGCCCTGACCGAGCGACTGTATCAGACTGGTTCGACTGATTGAGGACAGAGTTTAGTGATGGAGCCCTGCCCGCCCTGGACTAACACTGAATCCCTGGGCTCGGGGAGGATCCCGCGAGCCCCGTTTCGTACGAGCAAGTGAGGTAACAAGTTCGCCTACACCGGAGTCCGCACATCTCTGATGTCGCTGTAGCCAGATTCGCGACAGTAGTCTGCCCGGCGGCTCCACGTACCGGTATCTGCGATTCTTAATGATTCTGTACAGAATGGGGTCCTCCACGCGCTGCATAAGGAGAGGACTTGCTTCTCGAGGCAAGGAACCTAAATTCTCAGCTTGAGTGTTGGAGTGGTGAGCATTGGTCTTGGCCTTGACATTGGCTCAGAGCGCTCCTCTCTTTTACTCCTAAGTCCTACATTGCGAGGCAGGGGATCTTGGTCCATGTGGCAATGTTTTCAGTAACCATCCACCAACCGAGCGATCGCCACTGCGAAGAGTCCCCCCTTCGACTTTCTTCTGAGACGGTGTCGTTGCTTATTTTCATACGTGTGTACCTCCGGAATGCCCCGAAATGATGTCTTGTCCGTGTTACGGCTTCCCCAACTTGAATGATGTGCGCCTGTTTCTTGTGGTAGAGACAACCAATATGGATTCTCCCTTTGTTACCGGGCAACTGCTTCATGGGAAAAAGCCAAGGGATCATCGGAAATCAAAAACTCGAGGGTTTCAAGACATTGGTCCATGTCCCAGCTCGCTTTGACTGCCCTGCGAGTACATACCCGTGATCCACAACCGTGCGCCAGAGCGGAAGTCAGAGCGGGAGTTGAAGCTAGTGTGTTAGAGTTTCAAATTGCATGTGTGTAAAGATGAAAGAGGATTTTAGAGAGGCCAAAAGAATGCCATGTTCGACCAACTCTTGCCATCATCACCTGTCACGATGTCAATTACGTCCAAAACAACGAGACACTCATTGGATATCACGACAATGGCTGACGGCTAATAGCCGGCTGATTGAGTCGGCAGCGCACGCAAGCTTCCTGCACGTGAACTCCCGAAGCCACTACCACCCCAGGTCCCCTTTCAAGCATCTCATGTCAGCTGCCCAATCAGAAGCACGGGACCTGGATCAAGTGCAGTGCAGCGCGACCGCGTCCCTAACTAACCTGGAACCTTCCCTGCGAAATTTGTTGACAAGCAACCACCGCCTGCGCCAGACAACGGCCTCCCACAATCTCTCCTTGGCCTTGTTCCCTAGGCTGACGACGACAATCTCGCACATCGCGACCTGCATCAACGGCGAGCTCTTGCCTGGACGGCAAAGATCGCAATCCGCCAAAAGCCTCTTCCCCAACGTGCGCCGCCGCCAAAGGGCGACACAGTGTCGTCATTTCTGGATACCCCCCCGAGAGCCCGAGCTCGCTAAGGAGACGGTCGACCCGCCATTTGCCATCCCCTACAGTACCTGCGAAATTATACCGACACCGACGAGACGATGCGCTGAGCTGCGGCCTTGGATGGATACCACGCCCACACGTCGCATGCCACTTTACTTATAGAGACGATACATATTTATCTTGTGCACTCGCACCGGCGCAGCTTGATTTCGACCAAGCCCCGCGCATTCCTCAACCACCAAGTCCTTGTCTAGAGGGGGACCGCCTTGGGTCCCCTGGACAATCCCGCAGCCATGGCGCCCGCCGGAGGAGGAAACATCAAGGTGGTGGTGAGATGCCGACCTTTCAACGGTAGAGGTAAGTCTCTTGGATGGGCGCGGACGCTGAAAGGGCGGTGCTGATCGATATGCAGAAATCGATCGAGGTTCAAAATGTGTCATCGAGATGAAAGGGAACCAGACGGTTCTATCCGCCCCCGATGGACACCAAGGTAAAAACGCCAAAGATTTGGCACCCAAGGCCTTCGCATTCGATCGATCATACTGGTCCTTTAACAAGAGCGACCCTAATTACGCCGGCCAGTCTAACCTTTTCGATGATCTGGGACAGCCCCTGCTTGACAATGCCTTCCAAGGATATAACAACTGTATCTTTGCCTACGGTCAGACCGGTTCCGGAAAGTCGTACTCGATGATGGGATACGGCAAGGAGATCGGTATCATTCCCATGATTTGTCAGGACATGTTTAAGAGAATAGAGTCCATTCAAGCGGACGGGACGACAAAATGCACCGTTGAGGTCTCATATCTGGAAATTTACAACGAGCGAGTCCGCGATCTGCTCAACCCATCGACCAAGGGCAACCTCAAGGTTCGAGAACATCCTTCGACCGGTCCCTATGTCGAAGATCTTGCCAAGCTCGCTGTGAAGGGGTTCCAGGAAATCGAGCACCTTATGGACGAAGGAAACAAGGCGCGAACTGTCGCCGCGACCAACATGAACGAAACATCCAGTCGAAGTCACGCTGTCTTCACTCTTATGTTGACGCAGAAGAAGTTCGATGTGGATACCAAGATGGAGATGGAAAAGGTGGCCAAGATCAGTCTGGTCGATCTGGCAGGTTCCGAACGAGCTACGTCGACTGGTGCAACGGGTGCTCGACTGAAGGAAGGTGCTGAAATCAACCGATCGCTGTCGACGCTGGGTCGTGTCATTGCTGCCCTGGCCGATTTGTCCACGGGAGGAAAGAAGAAGAAGGGTGGTGGTCAAGTCCCATACCGAGACAGTGTCTTGACATGGTTGTTGAAGGATTCGCTGGGTGGAAACAGTATGACGGCCATGATTGCAGCCATCAGTCCTGCCGATATCAACTACGACGAAACCCTTAGTACACTGCGTTACGCCGATTCCGCCAAGCGTATCAAGAACCACGCCGTTGTCAACGAAGATGCCAACGCCCGCATGATACGAGAACTCAAGGAGGAACTGATGCTTTTGAGAAGCAAACTCGGCCACGGACCGGCCCCTGCCGGAGCTGCTTCTTCAGGACCTGCCGACCAAGTCTATGCCGAAGGCACGCCACTCGAGAAGCAAATGGTCAGCATTACTGGCGCGGACGGCGTCGTGAAGACAGTTTCAAAGGCAGAGATCGCGGAGCAACTGAGCCAGAGTGAGAAGCTCCTCACGGATCTGAATCAGACATGGGAAGAGAAGCTGCTCAAAACAGAGGAGATCCACAAGGAGCGTGAAGCTGCCCTGGAAGAACTTGGAATTAGCATTGAGAAGGGTTTTGTGGGCTTGCACACTCCCAAGAAGATGCCTCATCTTGTCAACTTGTCGGATGACCCCCTTCTAGCCGAGTGTCTCGTCTACAACCTTAAGCCTGGAACAACGACAGTCGGCAACGTCGACACCAACGCGGATCACCAAGCGAACATCCGACTCAACGGAAGCCGAATCCTGCACGACCACTGTACTTTTGATAATGCAGCTGATGGAACCGTGACTGTGATTCCGAGCGAAGGTGCTTCGGTCATGGTTAACGGAAAGCGTATCACAGAGCCGACACAACTTCACTCTGGATACCGTATCATTTTTGGCGATTTCCACATCTTCCGATTCAACCATCCCATGGAAGCGAGAGCAGAACGAGCTGAAGTGGAGAGGCCGCAGAGCTTACTTCGTCATTCTATCACTGCAAGCCAGCTTCAGGCGTTGGAACGAAGCTCCCCTTCACCAAGCCCTCGCCCTGGTCATGAAAGATCTTTTAGTAGGGTATCTGAATTTGGCGATTCTCGACCGGACTCACCAGCGTTATCTCAGCGAAACGGCCGTGACTCGGACTGGTCCTTCGCCAGACGTGAAGCCGCTGGAGCCATTCTTGGAACTGACCAGAATTTCACCAGTCTCAACGACGAGGAACTGAATGCATTGTTCGAAGATGTGCAGAGGGCGAGAGCAGAGCGAGTCAATGGCCGTGATGATGGAGACGACTCGGAATCCTCTTATCCTATCCGTGACAAGTACTTATCAAACGGTACCATGGACAACCTATCTCTGGACACAGCGTTGACCATGCCCTCAACACCGAAGCAAGGGGAGCCAGACGAGAAGCTCAAAGAGGTTCGAGAAGAGCTGCAAAACCAACTGGAGAAGCAGAAGGAAGAATACCAGGACCAACTGAAGAATGCGGAAGCGGCGAACGTTGAGATTGAGGAGATCAAGAAAGAGAAGGTGAAGATGGAAGCAGCGCTAAAGGAGCTGAAGGAGGATATGCAGAAGCAGCTCAACCATCAACGGAAGCAGTTCGAGGAGAAGATCGAAAAGATGGACCCCTTGAAGATGCCAAAGAAGAGCCCGACCCTCTCTGAGGAAGAAATTGGGCTAGCAAAGCGGTCTGTCAAGGTCTGGAAGGGTCAGCACTTTGTCAAGATGGCAGAGATGGTGCTACAACATGCCGCGATTCTCAAAGAAGCCCAGATCATGAGCCACGAGCTCGATGAGAGTGTCGTCTTTCAGTTTGCCGTGGTCGACATTGGCCATGTCCTCTGCTCATCTTATGATATGGTCCTCAATGGCCTGACAGGCGAGGGTGACGACATTGCACTGGAACAAGCCCTCAAGCCATGTATCGGCGTTCGAGTGGTTGATTTCAAGAACAGCGTGGTTCATCTATGGAGTCTCGAGAAACTGCATGATAGGGTGCGGCAGATGCGACAGATGCACCAGTACCTAGACCAGCCCGAATACGCGCAACACCTCAGCCTCGACAACCCGTTTGTGGAGACTTGTATGCCATCATACACTCTGGTGGGTGAAGTCGATGTGCCGTTGAAGGCTGTCTTCGAGTGCCGAGTCCAGGATTCGGTCCTTGATGTCTTGTCTCCTTACACATCCCACGTTGTTGGCATTATCAAGCTTTCTCTGGAGCCTTCGCATGCGCGTGCGCCTACCAACACCCTCAAGTTCAATGTTGTCATGCATGAGCTCATTGGATTCGCGGAGCGAGAAGGCACCGAGGTGCACGCCCAACTCTTCATCCCCGGCATCTCCGAGGAAGATGGTATTACCACGACCCAGATGATCAAGGACTTTGACGAGGGCCCTATCCGTTTCGAGAGTGTCCATAGCATGAGCATTCCTCTCTTCGCATCCCATGATGTCACTTTGCGGGTTGCCATCTTTGCCAAGGTATCCACGATGCACTTGGATAAGCTCCTTAGTTGGGATGATATGAGGGATGCTGTGCCTGTGAGAGACGACATAACCAAAGCAACTCGTATTAACGAGTCTCAGTTCTTCACCCAGGAGAAGCACGACCTATTGTCCCGGGTCCAGATCATGGAGCTCAATGAGATGGGTGAGTATAGCGCAGTGGAAGTGACTCAGACGAACGAGTTGGATACCGGAACCTTCCAGCTACACCAGGGCCTGCAAAGAAGGATTGGAATCAACATCTCCCACAGCTCTGGCGATGCCCTCCCGTGGGGTGGCGTTACTGCTGTCCGCGTGGGAAGGATCCAGCTTGTTGACTCTGCCGGAAAGACGCCTGACATGGGCGCCAATGAACCGGACATCCCTTTGAAGTTGTCGCAGAGTCCAATCTTCCGGGAGAATGCCAACGGCACCAAAAGCCTTACCATCTATGCCCAATGGGATTCAAGTGTGCACAACTCATTGCTCCTTGATCGGGTGACTCAGGACAAGTATCGGGTGCAGATGACCATCTCATGGGAGATCAGCTCTGAGAAGCTAGCAGAGCCGATGAAGTTCTCGCAAAAGGTTTGTGTGCAGATCCTATCGAGAACGTTTGTGCGCCAGACCTCCATGTTCTCGGCCCTGTGGCAGAATGTACGATTTGTGCGGTCCTCAACTGGTATCTTCACTCTCACCATGCGCCCTGCTCCGATCAAGAAGGTGGGTGACTTGTGGAGGCTGAACAGCCAGCACGACTATGTCAAGGGAGAGGAGAACTTGACAAGCTGGACCCCCAGAGGCGTGTCCCTGGTAAGCGACTTTATCACAGCACGCAGAAAGAAGAGACGCGCCGCGGATATTGTTACCACTGAGACTATCCTCGGCAAACTCGGTTTTGATGGAACGAACACGAAGCCCGAACAAAAGGAACCCTCACCTTCCCCGTCTCCGGAGCTTAAGCCAATTATCCCCAGCGATGACGACCTCCTCCATGATACACCCGAAACCTCACCGGCTCCCTCGTTGCACGAAGAAGAGGTGCAGGAGGCGGTGCTCGATGAGGGGGAGCCCGAGGCGCCCAAGGGGCCCAAGGAGGAGGATGAGCCCAAGGAGGGAGAAGCCGAGGAGGGAGAACCTAGGGATGCAAAGACCAACGACGAGGAGCCCAGTGATGAGGAGCCCAAGGACGGGGAACCCAAGGCCGAGGAGCAAAAGGCCGAAGACGCAGAAGACACAATGCCAGAAGCCACAACAGAGGATGATACGCCAATCAAGGTGGATGAGCCACAACCCAAGCCAGAGTATGACGAGGAGCAGACGGATCTGCTGCAAAAATGCCTGAAGCTCTGGAAGAAGTACCCTGACCCCTTATCAAATCTCCTCAGCCCAGCGAACATAGCGCCACCAACGGATGGACTCATGACCAATGCGCCGCTGCAACCAACGCTTGTTGCGACGGTCATCCGCGTGCCCAAGAACCCCAAGGTACTGAAGGGTGGATACCTGTTGGTCCCCAACAGCGACTCGACGCGCTGGGTCAAGAGGTTTGTCGAGCTACGACGACCATACCTTCACCTTCATTCAGCTGGTGATGGTGACGAGGTTGGGCTGGTAAGCTTGCGCAACTCTCGCATTGACAGTCAGCCTGGAGTACTTGGCCTACTCAACGGACCTGATGACTACGACAATGCATCGGATCACAGCGGACAGACGGGTGGATCCGACTTTACCCCAGGGCACCGACGAACCTCCTCTGGCCGTGTCATCTCTACCATCTGGACGGGAACTGGCGGAGGAGCCTCAAATTCGGGCGGCCTGCAACGTCTCCCTGAACGGATGCAGTCAGCGGTGTTTGCCATCTACGGGACGGACAACACATGGCTATTTGCAGCTCGGAGCGAACGGGACAAGATGGACTGGATCTTCCGGATCGACCAGACATACTTGTCAAGCAACGACAGCCTGTCAGGAAGCGGGATGGCCAGCCCGTACCCGGGAAGCGAATATTAGCTGGCAGGGAACGAATGGAAGGGGAGAGGGGTAGAGAGATGCTGAGGCGAAATCATGACGTGAAACGTTCTCACTTTGGGCATATAATTTTCTTTGTTACTTATTTCACGGTGAATTAGATGAGATGACTTATACCCCCGTTGGAGGAGGAGGGAAACGCAGATGATGTAGACTTTTTCAGCCAGAAAAATTGGATATATCTTAGACAAATAGCTCCAAGAGCTTTGCAGAGACGGGACATGTAGGGAGAAATTGCAAACTGGATGGAGACCAGATAATGCAGGAAGAATGTTGACAATGAATGCTTTCTTTTGCCTCTGCCGATGATGAATGACCAACAATCAAGACAAAGGCGTCTTGCTTGTCTCATAGTCTATCGCCGTGGCTGGCTGGATATAGTCACGCAGCACAGTTTGTGGCTTCTCGAGGTTACTAATTGGGCAGATGATAGAGGAACTTGTGCTCCGTGGCCAGGATTTTTATGTGTGGCAATGCTACACAACATTGCACCAGGGAAGGGATGGGTTGAGAAGGAAAACAAGAGGGAAAAAAGAAAGAAAGGGCTCTTTTTCCTTGTTGCCTTTGTCTATACGGGGTGAAACATGCATGCCGTCGAGGTTTTGAAATGCGCAAGCCACGCTGGGAGGGGAGAGGAGGGGTTGACGATGCAGGGCTGTGTGCGCTGCGAGGAGTTGTGGACGGTGAGAGAATATATCGAGATGGATGCATATGATACATGATGCATAAAGGAGATAGATAATCCCGCGCTGATTCCCACTAGACTGCATCGACAAGCTCAACAGTGTGTGCTGTTATCTTGAGGTTCCTTTGAAGTTGGTCCAGATCTAGATGGACGGATAGAGGACCAACAACAGCAGCACGGGACGGGTAGCCACAGACAAAAGAAACGTCCCGTCCCCGGTGAGGAAAAGGAGTACCGTACCGTACCGTATGTATCCCAGTCCCAGGAATCAGGTACAGGAGCCACCCTCTTGACCAGCACCTCGGAATCTTGATAAAGCGCTGTGGTATCCGTACGGGCTCGCTAATGCAAACATACCTCGGCTTGGAAGCGCAGCATCAGACCATTTTCATATCCCCTGAACGTTTATGGGTCTTTGCTCTTCTTCTTTCCCGAGATATCACGACTTTTCGCTCCTCGGGCCTTTCGACCAGCCGAGAGTCGCGCGTCGGGTCGCGTGCAAGGGGTGAAGCACAAGAGAGTGGAGGAACAAGATAGTACAGTACGTACTGCTACTACGTTGTAGCAAGCTTTTGTGGGCGATGACCAGGGATGCCCAAGCAAGGTAGAGAGCACACTCACTCTGGTTCGGTCGGATATAAGGGCAAGGGTTCTCTCTAGGGGACTAAACAAGAAAATACATTGTCGGTCAAGGCGGCTAACGGTTTATTATTAATTAAGTCGAGTGCTTCTCAACTTGGGTTCTAAGTAGAGCATGCTTTTTTTATGTTCTAAGTAGAGCATGCTTTTTTTATGTTGCATCGCTCTGGTTATGGAGGTGGAGGGGACCCAGCGGCGCGGACGGACTTGTAATTCATGCAAACGGAATATTCCATCCAACGTAGAGGCTCATTTCCAAGAGACGAAGTTAAAAAAAAATCCACAGGGATGTGCGTGCGTGCTTTTGGTGTCTTTTTTTGCCTTGCTTGCTCGGTGAGGCGGCACAGCACACAAGCAGAACTTGAAAGAAAGGACGCTACGGAGGCATGAAGATCTCGCTCGAGATGGGAAACCTGAGAGAGAGGGAACATGGGAAAAGGAAAAGGAAAATGATACGTCCTCGGCGAAGCTCCGAGACTGTCTATTCGCCCGCCCGCCGTCCGGCCGGCATTCTGTGGCCCAAGTTGAGAGGGAGAGAGAAACCCCCTAGGGGGTCGCAAAAAACACGGGAATCAACCCCACCTATTTGGTGCAGTTTTGGCTAGGAGCGATTCCTGTGTTTTTTGCAACCCGGGGACCCCCCCAGGCACCGCACCGTTTTACCTATTCATGCCCGGGTCGTGTAACAGGGTTTAGACTTGCTGTCACGACTCGTGTGGAAATGATATGATGGGAGACCCAGATGATCGGAAGTGACAACCTTTACAGGATCACCGTCATGGGGGGAGGGAGGGAGAAGCAAGCAGGCAGGCTCTCATTCGGATCTCAGCCACAGAGAGTGAGAAAGAAAGAAACCCTTACACTCAAGACCAAACAACTCGAGTCAAGTACCAGCCAGACAGACCCAGGCTGGCGGGTCAAAGGCCACGCACCTCTCCACACCTCTAGTTAGAGAGAGAGAGAGAGAGAGAGAAAGCTAGGTTGCTCGTCCCGTCAGCCGTGACCCCTTCCTTTCTGCGCCGCGGTCAAAGCCCGCAAGCGAAAAACTATCCATGACACGAACGAATGATGGCCTTGTTAATATGTCTATGCCCATGCCCAAGGTCATTGCGGGTAATTTATAATAACCGCGGACCTTGAAGCAGGGGGGGGAGAAAGATGGAGTGAGGTTTGCTAGAGTGAGGGGGGAAGCCAAAGACGGAAAAAGCAACGAGGCCCAAGGGTTTCTTCTGCTGGGCCGCCAAACATTATCCACGGCCACGGGACCCCCTCCCCTTCTTCCCTTCCCGGGAATCCCTGGCCCTGGCCCATAGAGGCTGGAGCGCCGAGTGATCGGCAAGCCCCCATCTCCTTGGGAACCTGCCTGTAGTTTAGCAGAGAAGCATCAATCAACACAGAGAGAGAGACACTGAGTGAAAGATGCCTCAGGCTTCATGAGTCGGAGGGTTTTAGTCAGAGAATAGACTAGCATGGGCAGGACGTCGAGTTTAGAAGAACGGGGCATCCTTTGGGGTTTAGGCTACTGTAGAGGCGCGGGACGGTGCGAGGGCGGGCAAAGCCAAAGTCAGTTCCGTTTCCAAGAAGTCGGAAACGGGGGGCAGGACCAAAGATTCCCACCTCTTCGATGGCGAGAGACGGGAGAGAGATTGAGTTTATGTTGTCTCAGACTATAATCGAAAGGCGTTTTTTTCCCCCTAAACAAGATGCTCTTTCTAGATGATTCCCATACATAACCTAGGCAAGGTAGTTTTGCGCAATTCCCCCCAATCTCGAGGCCCGCTCATCGCTTTGAGGGGTTTGTCAATCCCCCATCCCGTCCGCGCCGGCAGGCTAGGCGAGTAGCGCGTGCCCTAGGCTAGACGGGATGGCTATCAGAGGACAAGAGAAGCATGGCACGTTCCATTTAGACCGCATTTTCATTGCAACATTAGTGTTGCGATTCGGGCGGCGGTTCACGGTGCTATGCTATGTTAGTGGTCCTCCCCATCCAGTCTATCTTATCGGGGAATGTGATGCCATCGTCGCTCGCGCCTAGGTCGGAATATCGGGATTCAATAATCTGCCGTCCGCTATACCGTTTTCACGGCCACGGGAGCTTTTGCTCCATTCCGCCGCCGGGGGGAGGGGCGTTGACATTGGTGCCCGTCTGTCTGCCCATATTGCGGACGAGTTTGCATCATCTCTGCAGAGGCGAATTACAAGATTCCGTACCATGATATTGCCGCCGCTCACAAACCATGTGATTCTTTTGTTTGTCTACTGCGTATGTAAGACTCGCTCTTCTTTACCCCCTGGAGGTTGAAATTGCTCGGCGACCAAGGCACGGTATTGTTTCTGGACGTCCTGCCATACTCGGTAGGTAGTTCGCCGGCTCATCTCGCGCCTTCCTTGATGCTTCCACTTCACTTAACTTCCTTCCACTTGCTATTCCTATTCCACTTCTATTCCCGTCCCGCTCTCCGTTTCCGTCCCGTCCAATCCATCCCATCCATTCATGGGTACCTGGGTTAGGTAGGTAGGTAGCTTCTATCCCACTCCTTCTCTTGTCTCTTCTCTCCTCCCGTTTCTTTTGTTCCCCGGACATCATCGTCGTCGGAACCAACCAACACCCAATAGAACAAACAACACACCCGCTACGTCACCTCACGTCTCCCGGATCCGTCCTGTCGGTTCCCCCCCGTCCCTACAGGCTCCGTCACAATCTCCCGCGATCCCCGTCGCTAGCCCTGAGCTGAGCTGAGCCGCCGAGCTGGATACACTACAGTGCCTACACACACTGACATAGTAACTAGCCAACCAGTTGTCAACTCGCCAGCCAGCCACACAGACGATCGGATATCTTAGCAACCAGCATTTCGTGTCAGTACCCGTCGCACAAACGCTCTCGCGGAGCACCGACGAACCCTTTCACAGATTTCCCCGGAGCACACGCCCAACACGTCCGACGTTCCCACACCCCCGGGCCTCTTTTTCCCCTTTCCCCCCAAAGGGCATTGTTCATTTCCAAGCCGCCGGGAACGTGGTCACTTTTCCCGACCCAGGCTCTCGGATCCTGGCCCCAGCCCACTGGGTTAGCCTACCCAGGTTGTTGGGACCCCTTTGAACTGACTTTGTGGGAGACAAACGAACGGCGTCGGCCGACTGAAGAGAGAGGTTCCTTATTGACGACGAGGACTGGGATAGGACAGGCATCTGCGGCGGATAAGGCGCCGAGACCAAGACACTCAATTTATCCACAACTCGCTCTTACATACGGATACACAGGAACAGGAGGAGGGCCGGACGAAACCGCAACGACGCCCAGACTTGACTCGCTGTTGCTTTGGAAATTTGTTACTCTGAAATTACGCAACTGCGCACACGGTGTTGTTGACGCCTTCTCTCGCTCGTGAACTGGTGCGGTGCCCTGCTGACGCGAGTTGCCAAGCTTGGGCCCGCGCTTCTGGAGCTAAAAGGAGCTGTGGGCGTCTGTGTGGTGGAGAGCCACAGAGTGAGGGAGGATTGCATCCCTTGCCCTGACTGACTTGCCTCGGGCTCTGCCTCCTCGCAGCTCATACTGCACGTCTGCTTGGCCGAGATTGGTGCTCAGACCGTCCTGAGCTTTGCTTTTGGGTGTGGTGGTGTGCATGGGATTGATGCTCAAGGGGGTCCCGGTATCACAACCACAACCCGACTGACTGGGTCGCCTCTTGTTCCGGTGCTCGAGACCGGGGGCGGTCGACGCCAAAAGGCTGGAGATACGGGCGACCCTAGAAACGCCCACCACACCAACGCCAGCAACCGCGTCAGGTTTGGCACAGGGCTCGTGGCTTTTGGCTGGAGAGCCGAGAGCCAGATACCCGTCCCAAGCTGCTGGGTCCTTGGGTCCCTTTGGGTCTCATCCTGGCCCGCATCCACTCGACGAGTCTGGTCGCACCAGGTCTTTGGGTCATTCTGGTCTGGTTCTTCTGGGTCTTGGGGGTCTTGGTTCCCTTCTTCTGGTGCCTCCATCTCTCTTTTGCCTTGTCTTGTCTTGTCTTGCCTTGCCTTACCTCCTCCATACCTACTTACCTTAGTTGGTGCCCCAGAGAGCGGGGATTCCATCCAAGCTTCTCGTCCTTCTCCATTTCCACCTCCAGCTTCTATTCCCAAATTAATTTCTCGCACCTCGGTCTTGTCCTGTCCCCTTGTCCTTTACTCCTGGACTTTGCCGGCATTTTGGCTCCTGGCTGGTTTGTTAGCCAAGTTGTCCCAAAGACACTAAACCCTTCTACCGTACTTCAAACCACCTCTTCTTGTTTCTTGCTCCGACCCCCATTCCCCCCTCATCGACCAGACCAGACCAGGCTGGCTCGCTCCGCAACACCATCACCACGAATACCCCCATACCTGGGCGCACATCTCTGGCCTTTCTGGCCCCGTCCTCGCCACCACCTTCGGCATATGTCTCTGGCCCCGCTCACTGCGCCTGGCATTTGACCCTCACCAACTTTTCTGATCTCGAGGCTTGTAGATCTTTGGATCCTCCGACCTTTTACAACTAAGGCACTCCTTTTCCGCGCCGGGTCTTGAGTGTTGATCGCCACCGGTAGCCCCCAACGTTCTCCCTTGGACAGTTTCACCGGCTTCTCGCTCACTCACGAAAACCGTTGGCTTGAGCTACTTGTATCCACCACATCCGTTTTGAGCTCCCCCGTGCTACTGTTGGATGGTACCGCTGGCCTTGTTGCTGCCATCTCTTTTGCTGGTGTAACTGTGTCTATTCCATGACAGGTCGCGGTGATGCCTAGACGACCAGGTCAATCATCCAACCGCGAGAATATGCCTGCCTCATCTCCCTCGAGCTTCAACCATTTTCAATTCACTTTCAACTGCTCAGCCTCAAACTCGGGCAAAAATAGCTTTATCGAGCCTGATGTGTGTATTTGCTTTTTTTTCATATACAATGACCCTTGAGGGTTTTTATCCTTGCCTTTGAATTGTCTGAACTTGTCGTTGTGGATGTGCTGACTGACATTTGTTCGTGTAGCCCGACGCACAGGATATGTAAGTCTCGGACACCAACCTGGCTTCATTGTCTAACCAGGCTGATCAGCATCCTCAGAGACTCTGAATCCTTGACCGACAGTGTACAAAATTTCCCAGAAGAATTTGGTCGCACATACCATGCTTACCGCGCTGGTTGTGAGTTCTAGCCTCTATCCTGACCGGTTCCCTCGCTCACCATCATACGCTAGCTTACGCTTTCCCCAACGATCAACTAGAGCGAGAGCGCCTAGATTTACAAAATGAAGCCTTGGTGAAGCTCTTTGGTGGACGGCTGTTCTTTGCTCCTTTATCAAGGACGAGCCCGCCTCGAAACATGCTGGATATCGCTACAGGTACTGGTGACTGGGCTATCAAGATGGGGGATTTGTTTCCACAAACTGAGGTAGTTGCTACCGATCTCTCGCCTATTCAACCTCGAAACGTACCGCCAAACGTGAGCTTTTACGTTGAAGACTCGTATGTCCTCTCTACTCCGACCACTTCGTAATGCTGACATCGGATCCCTAGTTCTGAGCCCTGGGATTACTCTCAACCCTTCGATTACATCCATACTCGAGTCACTTCTGGTTGCTGGTCCAACTTCAAAGAACAGATAGCGGACCAAGCTTTCCAATCATTGACCCCTGGCGGCTGGTTCGAATCTCAGGAGTACGATGCCACCCTCCACTGCGACGACAACACCCTCGATACGAATGGTCACCTTGCCACATGGTTCCGGGAAATCAAAGAAGCCTCGGCTATGATAGGTCGGCCTGCTGACGTTGCTGAAAACGCCCGGGAAGCGTACGAGCGGGCGGGGTTTGTTGATGTGCAGGAGCGTATCTTCAAGATGCCCATGAACGGCTGGCCCAAAGACGAGCGCCTCAAAGAGCTAGGACGCATGTGGGAGAGGAACTTCTTGATGGGTCTTAGCGGATTCTCGTTCACGCTTTTTAACCGCATCTACGAAAGAACTCCTGCGCAGATTGAGGTGAGCCTAGTCAAATGTGCCGACCTTTATTGGAGTCAGCTAACCGGGTCAATGCAGGTATCGCTTGTGGACGTACGGAGAGAGCTCATCGACACACGTATACACTCCTGGATACCAGTTCACGTCGTCATCGGCCGGAAGCCATTCCCGGGCGAGGGACCAGTACCACAGATGTCATTCTCATGAGACAGGAAACGGCCGGATTTGGATAGAACTTACTTGCCCACCCCAGCGAACGTAATGCATGCATCGATTGATGAAAGGAGAAGGAAAGGAGATATGGCCATCACACAACGAGGCCAACATGCCTCCCGAGGCAGAAAACACAGGATGCAGAAGGCGCTCAGCAAGCCACCAATGGTTGATTTTGGAGATTCGTGTCCATGATACCCTGAGCGACGAACAAGTACACCATAACGTCGACATGACCTGCATGACTAGAAGATAGCATTGAGATTAATTATTGGTACAAATTTGTGGGTGGACAGCCTCAGAACCAGCCTCCTCTTGTTCCGTACAGGTTGTTTCACGCACCCCCGACCGAAAGGGGTTCGGCACAATGGTCATCAGGAACCATGTTCTTGATCTCGGTGATGGATTCGGTTATTCTGGCCCCTTCAGCTGAATCGAAAGGCAACTCGGTGTCAGTCGAGTTGTGAGGTTTGTCATCAGACTCTCTGACAAGCCACTCTAGCTCGTGAGCTTGATCTTCTGGCAGCAGCTGCTTCATGGCTTGCTTGGAAAGGAACTCATGGTCGCAGTACTCGAAACCTGGGACAACAGTCTCTGAGATGAGAAGACCCTCTCCATGCTGTGTTTCGCCCGGGGTCGCCTTGCTGGGCAGCAGATAGCTCGCTTTCCAGACGTTGCCCTCGACGACCCATTGGATGCGCTCCCCTTGCTCGACAGCATGACCGACGATAAAGGTCTCGACGCGGCCATCGGGATGAATAAGGACATATCGACCGCGACCACGGTGAAGCGTGTGGATACAGCGGCTGCGGTTTCGGTGGAAGTTCCCCTGAGGACGACAGGGGGTGAGGAGATAGAAGATGGTGGTGGAGAGACGACGGGTGTTGATGTCGAAGCCTTCACGGGGAGGACCGGCAAGGGCTGTCGTCTGAGCAGAGAGGGCTTCGGATGGATACTTGGAAGGAATAGTGGTGGGATCTTCGTCTGTTTGTTGGAAATACCCGCCCTCCATATGAGGAATCAGGGAGAGGGCGCGGATGAGGGCGTTGGTTCCGGGAGCTTCGGACTCAGGGGAGCTGGTAAAGGAGGGCTTGAGAGCGCCCAAGTCGGGCTCATCAGAGATAAACTCGCCCATGTTGTATGTGCTCTGATTTTGAAGAAGTTGAAGCTGTTGTGGTGGAAGATGGTTGATCTCGTCTCGTCTCGTCACTCAGGAGAAAGCGAGGCCGTGACTTTTTTGTACTTGTGCGAGTTGGTAAGCAACTGCAAGAAAGTGGCACAGCTGCTCCTTGGACTGCTATCTTTAGACAGTTAACCGAGCTGACGGGAGACGTAACGTCTTTGTAAGTCGCTGAGTAAAGGTGAAAAGGCCGAAAGGAGACCGTGATGGAGTGTGATGAGCGAGGATGGTGTAAGTTGGAGGGGTTTCACAGGTCTGACATTGGAGTCAGAGCCACCGAGCAAAGCACAGGAAGACAAACTGTCACAGGAATGCCTCAGGAAGAAAACAAGATGGATCTGTTTTGAGGGCGGAGTTGAAGCTATGATATCTGATTGCCAGTGTTGGGGTCTTGGCACTGGTCAGCAGTGATAAGGAGGTATGGCTTGGTGGGGACTAGGATAGCACTGAGCATAGATATCACAGGGACTATGTATTCATCGTTAGGTCTGTAGTTTCAATAGTAAGATGCTGAGAAATGTATTTGAACTTGATGTTGTGTATATGCTTCACTGTAGGTATCTTAGCTTGGTGTTAGTCGTGGTTCCGATAAACGGCGTTCGGAGAATAGGGGATTTGAGGCGCCATGTGCCACTCCAGCCAAGCCCCTGAAACGGTCTGCCATGTACCTGTTCTACAGCGCAGCCTTACTGTTTTTTCAGGGGCCCCCTCGCTAACTCTCAGCGAACTCAGGTAGCCCCGCCATCGCCGAAAGCGCCGGTGGGGGTTGGACCCATGACGCAACCAGCTCGAATCTGCTCTCGGCTGAAAAGCTGCACCACCAGACACGATAGACAAGCACCTCGTCTTTGTCGCCAACCTTTTTTCCCGGTCATTGAACTTGTGCTGCATTCTAGGGGGGATATTCGAGCCTCATAATCTGCGTAGATACCATCCTCTCGCCGAATCGAACCGCCCGAGGCTGGTGGTGGCTCGGCCATGTCTGCCGCCTGTCCTCATCGTCTGCTCGCGCGGTCGACGCCGATACTGCTACTCAGCCGCCGCTCCGCCGTCCTCATCCCACGAACCGCTGCGCCCTGCCTTTTGCGACACCGTCTATTCTCGAAATGCCCTCCTCGACTCTCGCAGCAGCAACGACATGACAAGGACCCGTACGAGCGCCTGCGAGAGGCGCGACCACTGGTACCGGATCCAGTGGCTCGCAAGTTCACCCAGGCGGGGAGCAGCCGCAACTCGCGGCTGATGGTGGTAGCCACGGTCCTGGCAGCCGTAGGATTCTACCTCTTCAACTCGCAGACGGTGCCCATCACAGGGCGGCGGCGGTTCAACTTTCTGTCCGACACGGTGGTGGCACGGGTGTACTCCAAGGCCGTCAAGGAGACGATTGAGCAGGTCAGGGCGCAGGGAGGACACTTTCTGTCCGACTGGGACCCGCGGACGAGGCTGGTCAAGAGGGTCATGAGCCGCTTGATCCCCGTGAGCGGAATGGCGGACCTGAACTGGGAGATTTTTGTGATTGCCGACAGCAGTACGTGTGGTCTGAGGCTGTGGAGATGATCTGGCTGACTGACATGTTTTTGCGACGATAGGGACGGCCAATGCCTTTGTCCTACCTGGAGGCAAGGTGTTTGTGCATAGCGGAATCCTTAACGTCTGCCGCAATGAAGACGCCGTCGCCGCAGTCCTCGGGCACGAGATCGCACATAACACGGCATCGCATGCTGCAGAGAGACTGTCGGCGGCGTGGGTAGGAAATCTGACAGCGGGGAGTTTGTTCTTCCTCGCAGGAGCTCTCCCTGGGCTGGCGTTGTTTGGACTCTGGAACGTTGTCGGGGGTTACTATTTACAAGACCTACTCTTCTACCTCCCAATGGGTCGGAGACAGGAGAGTGAGGCTGACTACATTGGTCTCATGATGATGGCCGAGGCGTGCTACGATCCCAGAGAGGCAGTGGGTTTCTGGCAGAGGATGGATTCACTATCGCGGATGGGTGGTCAACCGGGACAGGAAGTACCAGAGATGCTCAGCACGCATCCTTCGGTAAGTTTTACCTATTACCGTGACAAGTCTTTTTCACTTTGACAGAAGCTGACGTGCTTTTTGTTTTTTTCGTGTTACAGAATGAGAACCGGATTGCCAAGATTAGCGAGTGGATGCCCAAAGCCTTGGAGAAGCGAGAGGAGAGTGATTGCCGAGGGACAGCGGCGTTTGCGGACCGGTTTCGACAGGCGATGCGACGAGGCGTCACGACTGTTATTATATGAGTTGGATATGGGTGCAGAGTACGGATACAAGGACGACTATTGGGTCAAGGGCAGAAGATGGAGTTTTGCTTTGGGAAGGGTGATGCTATGCCCCTAGAGGAGCAGCTTCTCGGGTGTATATTATGTATACAAGATGTGGTTTTTACACTACAGTAGAACCAGTAGACTTTACAAGACAACTCTCAGTCTTTTCACGTCACCATCTCTTCCCCTGCCCTGTTGATCCCCCGGACCGAGGTGCCTGAGAGTTTGGCAATCACCTCGCCGTGATAGGTGAGCTCTCCCCCGCCAGAAATGACGTCGGGGCCTTTTAGCGCGAGCAACCCGCCTTCCCCAGGTGAAATGTGCCCACTTCTTTGGGGGAAGGGGGGAAGCCCGTGACCGCGTACCGAGGCAAGTGCCTCCCCACCTGCCGACCTTTCTCTTTCCCAAGGCCAGACTAACTAAAAAGGCAGGGTCAAGGCAGGCTTCGGAGAGAACTTCTTTTCCTTCTTCAACTTTTTCGACCCTTCATCAACTCGAAGCAACAACACTTGTAACTTTCAGCCTTGTAGTCGCGTGACTTCAGTTTTGAATTTATACTCTTTTTTACCGTCAGAAGCAATGGCTGAGACTTATACTACTGCCGAGGTGGGCAAGCACAAGGATGAGGCCAACGGCTTCTGGCTCATTGTCGAGAATGACGTTTACGACGTGTCAAGTATGTCTATCCATTTGAGCGCTGACCTTGACCATTCCTATATCAGTGCTCAAATCACCTTCCTGTGAAATACATGCTGACACGCGTTCAGAATTCCTGGAGGAGCACCCTGGCGGCGCAAAGATCCTCAAGCGCTGGTCCGGCAAGAACGCCACCAAGGCCTTCTGGAAGTACCACAACGAGGACGTCCTGAAGAAGTACGGCAAGGATCTCAAGATTGGTGCTGTCGGAGAGAGCGCCAAGTTGTAGGAGGTCCAGCAACGAATTATCGACTTGGGGAGGGACTCGACGGGATGGAGAGCTTTTTTGACTGTACGAGCTGTGATCCTTTTTTGGGTTTGTTATTTTTCTGGCATGGCGCATATTATATGTTGGACTAGGTACGCATATATGGGCGGATTCTTGGATCGATCGGGTTTTGTCTAGAGGTTGTTGGAAGACATGGCGGTATCTTTCTCCACATTGCGCAAGTCACGGCTGGAGCAGCATGATCTGGAGCGCCCTTTTTTTTTTTTACAATAAACTTGTTAACCAGAAACGTCTGTTACAGGACACATGCGATAAGTGGTGGTTTGAGGCATCTGTGCTTCCGTCATGACTGAACGAGAGCATGTTGTCATGTGGTTGCGTAATCATGTCGAGAGCTTCAAACCACCAACTCATTATCACGGCAAAGATGCCGCTGATTTGCGGCCTTGAGCGGCATACTGAGTGGGGCTAAGCTCGAGTTATAAAGACTTACAAGAATTCTAACTAGAGCTGACTCACCGGTCTTTTGAGTTATTTCACTCCTTCAACATTCTATCTCTTGAAAAAAGCACATCATTTCAATATCTATCGTCGCAATGAGCGATCTCTTCAACCTTGATGCCCAGCGGGCCCGTCTGTCCCGCCGGCACGCCTCCGAATCCGGGCCCGGTCCGGCACCGACGCTGCCGCCCCTCTCGGCCATCAAGGCAGCCGAGGCCTCGCTCCCCCGGCCGGACTCGGAGACGTATCTCCAGGGAGTGCCGCAGGAGCAGGTACTCCGACACATCACCGAGGACATTGTCCCGGCTTGCAACGGCCCGGCCAGTTCGTCTCGGTTCTATGGTTTCGTCACGGGTGGGACGCTTCCCATCGCCGAGTGGGCAGACAATGTCGTCTCCCGCGTGGATCAAAATGTCCAAGTGCATCTCCCTACGCAGACGGTAGCCACAACTGTCGAGGATGCGGCGCTTGAGATGCTGGCTGCCCTCCTGGGGTTGACTGGGTTCCGCGGAAGGACTTTTACTACAGGTGCTACAGCGAGCAACGTCCTGGGACTTGCGTGCGGTAGGGAGGCTGTTATTGGAAAGAAGCTTGATGAAGGGGAGACCGTGGGAGAGCTGGGACTACTAGCTGCTTGTATGGCGGCTGGTATAAAGGAACTACAAATCCTCACAAGCGCAGGCCATAGTTCCCTGTCCAAGGCTGCCAGCGTTGTTGGCTTTGGAAGGGCGTCGGTCAAGGAACTGAGACTGGGCGGAAACGAGCCGTGGAGACTTGATCTTGATGCTTTGGAGAGGGAGCTTCAGAGGGATGGCGTGGCAAGCGTAATTGCCTTGAGTGCGGGAGAAGTAAACACGGGTCGGTTTGCGTTGACGGGTATTGAAGAGATGAAAAGGGTGAGGGAACTAGCTGATAAGTACGGAGCTTGGATTCATGTTGACGGCGGTAAGTATGAGTTTGCGAATATTGAGCCTTGTACTGACATTGACAGCATTTGGCATCTTTGCTCGAGCACTCCCTACCGATGACGATTACAAGACTCTTCACAAGCGTGTTGAAGGTCTGGAACTAGCAGACAGCATCACAGTCGACGGACACAAGCTTCTCAATGTCGTGAGTGTCTCTCATGTATTCAAACCTAGCCCCTCGTTTCTGACTAGACTCTTATAGCCGTATGACTGCGGCATGTTCCTCACTCGAACACCAGACATTCTCCAGTCCGTCTTTACAAACCCCAACGCCGCATACCTCTCCTCTGGAGGACAATCGATCATCCCGTCCCCGCTTAACATCGGCCTTGAGAACTCGCGCCGTTTCCGTGCACTCCCCGCCTACGCCGTCCTCCTCAGCGAAGGCCGTCCCGGCATGGCGAACCTCCTATCCAACATGGTAACCCTCTCCCGTCGGATCGCCGCCTTTCTTCGAGACTCGGAGTATTACGAGCTGCTTCCCGATGACGGAGCCGGTCTGGATGAGGTATTCATGATCGTGCTATTCCGCGCCAAGGATCCAAAGCTTAATGCGGAGCTCGTCGAGAAGATAAACGGGACGAGGCAGATGTACGTGAGCGGGACGAGCTGGAAGGGCGAAAAGGCGGTTAGAGTGGCCGTGTCGAATTGGATGGTGGATGTTGAGAAGGATTTCAAGGTGGTGACTTCTATCCTGACGCATGTGGCCGAGGGCAAAGAGTTTGATATTGAGAATTGCTGAAGTTGAAGTGGTATATGACGAGTCGCTTTGTATTTCGATGTTGCGTATTAAAGGGGGTATCGATCGATAGAGTTAAAACTCCTCAAGATGTCGCATAAAAAGAAAAAAAAACCGTCGTCGATATTTGAAAGTCGTCCTTCGAGTTCTAACCAAACTTCTTTGACCCTCCCTTCTGCGTCGTCTTCTTATCCGCCTTCTTCTTCTTCCCCTGCCCAATGAGCTCCAAATGCCCAGCCCTCTCCCCGAGTAGCGCCTCGGTGCGCGCCGTCATGCCGCTCGTAAACTTCTTGTGCGTCTTGTCGACGCTGGCTTTTGTCTTTTTCGGCTTGGCTACCTTTGATGCCTGGCGTTTCGAGTGTGTTACTTTGGCCGGTGTTGCCCGGCCTAGCTTCTTGATTGTGCCTTGGGCCATTTTTTGGAAAAGTTTGGTTGGTGGTGGTGAGGTGAGGTGGGAGAGGGTGAGGATGTTTTTTGGTGGTTGTTTTGAGGTGGTTGAAGAAAAAATCAAGGTGAGGGATTGATTTGGACTAGCGGGGTAAAGTCCTCACCGAGGTGAGACTTCGGCGAGCGGGAGGAACCTTGTTGATCACCACAAGCGATACCTCAAAACGTCCATCTTAGTTATAAGTACGCAGTTATAAGTAGAAGGGCCTGATTTTAAGTGCTCGAATTTCCCTATTCATTCATTATATGTGCATCCGATACTTATTATATAAACGTCCTTTCTATCAACATGCCAATGCAAAAAACCTTGGGATGGTATCCTGAGTTTTCCTCCAGCGCCAAAGATGAATAACAAATATGGTCAAGGCTGGCAATCTACCTACGTATTAATCAATTCTCCGGCTCTTTAAAGTCCTTTACCAGCCGTCACCCCAACCATCATCATCATCCGTCGCTTTCGGCTTCATATCAATCTTCTTCGCGCTGACTGGCTTCGCGGCTGGTTTGGCTAGAGGTTTCTTGGCTGTCGTGGTCTTGGATAGACCCTTGGGGAGGGGCTTGTGGTGACCAGCCTTTTTGTTGGACTGAGCGGCCAACCATCCTGCAAAATCAGGCTCGCCATCGTCAAAGGGTGCAGCGGATGCTGTTGCCGGTGCCGTCGCCGTCTTCTTTGATGACTGCTCTGCCGATGTGTCGAAGCTGTCAAAGTCGTCGTTCATGTCACCCCAGGAGTCACCACCATCATCGCCCTCATCAGCATGGAGGAATGAGTCGGCCACCACACTAGCTGTGGCAGACGAGTTTCGCGATAGTGTCGCAGGAGGTGACTTGACAGCTTGACGATGCAATGTTGACGCTGTAGTGGTGACGTGTTTCTTGGACTCGGGCCCAGGTGAGGGCAATGGCCTGGGAGAAGCTGCTCTCGAGTCCGATTCCGCGTGAATTTCTCCTGCTGCAGCAGAGAGTTTGTTGGTAAACGACGAAATGGCCCATCCTGCCCAACCTCCTGCGGCGTTTTCGTGAGGTTGAGGTGTGCTCATCCGGGGCGCTGAAGCATCTGCAGCCTGCGGAGGAGGAAGAACACTTTCGGGCATAGAGACCACCCCCTTCTTGATCTTCTGGACATAGACGTCCATAGTACGAACCGCTGCATCACGGACAATCTTCTCCTTGTCTATCAATAGAGGAGACACGACAGGAAGAATCCTGCACGCGCTATCTTCCTCAGTAAAGTACTCAGACGTAGCCCCCAAAGCCATAAGAGCAGCATTCCGGGCATGGACAAATGGATCTCTGAGTGATCTTGTAAAGGCAGCAATGAGAACCTTTGACCGCGATGAGGTTCCGAGATGCTTGGCAATCTTACCCAAGCAGATGGTCGTATTCGTTCGGATTCCCGGTTGCTCGTCGTTTGCTGTTCTCGCGAGTTGCTTGAGCAAGTCGCCATTGATGGTGCGGTCAGAGAGCTTGGTGATGATGACGAGTACGGATTTGAGCGTCTGCTCTCGCACAACAGGTGTTACATCGGTGAAGCCAGTAATCTTGGAAATGTCAGCAAAGTTCATTGGTGTGAAAGGCGATTATCATACCAGTTGTGGGAAGATCTTGTCGTTGACAACCTTCTGTGATAGGTGATCAATCATCAAAGGAAGGCTGTCTAGCAGGCAGACTCTGATGGCCCGATCGGGGTTTCCAAAGAGACGAATGATGAAAGGCGTAATCTTGGTGTCAAAGTCCTCCTTGGAAAGCTTGGCTGCAATCTTCAAGACCACAGAGACTGCTCTCTGACCACCTCCGCCAAACTCGGCAGACTTCATGAGCTCGGGCATCACCTTGAGCTTGAAGAACTCTTCAGGGAAATCATCACTCAGCTCGTCCAGTCCACTGCAAAGTGTATTAGTAAGTGTCAACAGATCCAAGTTTCCATGACTTACGCCAAGAACTCTTCCCGTTCGTCAGGGGACTTGATGTCGAGGTTGTCGATGCCATCCGTCAGCTTGATCAGGGTGCTATCAAAGAAAGATCCAGTTCTATTTCCCTGGTCGAGAAACGCTCCCACGGTAATTCGGGCCTTGGGGTTTGCGTTGCAGAGGCGCTTGTAGCTGGAGTGAAGTGACGGAGGAATGCCCTTAGTCTGACCGGCCTGGTCGGCGCCGTTGTAGTCGCCATTGAAGACCTCAAATATCAATGTGCCGAGATTAAATGAGTCCACTGCAGTATGAGGGTTCTTCTTGATAACGTCCCAGCCGCCCCTAGCAAGTTCGGGGGGCGCATATCGTCCAGAGTCTGGTACCACGCTACCGTATGTCTGTTGGATTCGTCAGCTTTGAACATCGTCGCAGGACGCAAGGTCCTTACGTATATGATAGATTCGTCATCCTTGACGCTGCTCAAGACATCGAAGCCACCCAGCTTCCACTCGCCGCTTTCCGAAGTATAGACTGACCCGACCTTGAGGCTGCCGTGAATCGAGGAAGCGTCTTCGTTGATGAACTTGACAGTGCGCTGCAGCACAGTTAGCCTCCAAAGATGCTGATATTGACCGGAAAGCGCACCGTAATACTGTGAAGTCCCCATTTTATCGTCTCCGGGCTCAAACTCTTTCTTTTCACATGCCATCGCAAGGGCACCACTCGTTCGGTCGCAATGTAGATGTACGTCTCGGTCTGGAAGGCATCGTCAGCGCAACATGCCCATCGCATTGATATGTACCGTGTATACCTCGACAGCGTCCAGCACTTTGATAACTCCAGGGTGTCGCAGGGTTCGTAGCTTCTTGAGGGCGTTCTTGGCTAGGGGAAGTCGGGATCGGTTGTTGGTGATGTCGAAGGAGAAGATGCTGCAGTTTGAGCCGTCCTCCTGGAGAAATGCGATTAGCTAGCCGGCAAACGAATCCGAGAGCTATAGGACTTACACGCTTTGTGCCGTTGTACAGAGTCCATATCGACTCATCGATATCGACCTTGTCGCCAAACGTGTACGGAAAGGGAGGTCCCTGGGCAATGGCCGAGGCCACCGCAGACTTGAGAAAGTTCATGCCAGGAACTGTTCAGTAAAAGCTTCAGGGCTGCTGCAGCAGAATCAAGAAGAGAAGAGGTAAAGAAACGGTTGCCTGTATGTAATGGACGTAATGTATCCCTTCCCTTCCTATCCTGTCGAAGCGCAACGTGGTTGTTGGCCGCTGTACGTCAGGTACCTTTACAGAGGCCAGCTCCCCGCGCTAGCGCCCGATCAGTTTACGTCGGTGCCGCAAGGATCCATTATCCATGTCCAGTGGAGTGGAGGGGCTCGGCTCCTGGTTATTCCCATCCGGGCGGGCTCACCGTTACGGTGGCACCCAACGTAAGATACGGCAACCCAAACACTGCAGAACATCGCTCTCTTATATAGGTAAGTAGATAGGTAGAGATCCATTGCTACTGTCTAGATAATAAACTATTAGATAGCGCCCCGGGCCCTAATTAGAACGCTTATACGCGCATAGGCCGCCCTATGGGCCACTCGGTTATATAAATAGCTAGCTTTATATTATTTCTCTTTATAAAAAATA